>CM076581.1:560838905-561311736 GCA_034641835.2 Pinus albicaulis
CCTCCGGGTTTGAGCCTCATTTCTTTAAAAAAAAACAAGTAACTTTCCAAAGAAGCCAAGTTACATAACATTCCTAATTTAATTAGGAAGCAAGATTTAATAATTGTTCAAAAAAACATGGCTGCAACCACACAGGTCTCATTTGAGCACTAAAATAATTATATGATAATATGTAAATAGCAACCAGGAGATGTAAAAAAAATAGTTTATAAACATGGACATTTCCCTTAATAATGTTTACAACTTCTATGAACATAGAGGAAGTAGTCCACGACCAGAATAAGGCCCTATCTCAAAAGTAAAAACCCTGGTATACATTACAGCTAACCAATAATAAGGCATAAGGTCGTCACTACTCAACGAACGTGGCAAATAATTAAATTGTTTAATAAGAACTTGTAGTCATTGATGAAATGAGAAAACGAAGGAAAAGAAACCCTTGACGCCCTTCTAGTAATCTTTTTTTCGAAAGAACCTTGTTTCTATTGAAGCATACCTACGAGAAAATTGAAAAGGGTTGGCGATTGTTCCATATTTCTAAACGAGTTCATTTAAAGGAAATAAATTAAGAACCTAGGGTTTGAATAATTATACCTATATATATATATAGAACAAGTCTTCGTATTCCTACAGAAAAAAAGTACGTTAGTCCTCATTTACAAGTCATACAAAAAACTAAATGAAACCGTTGTTGAGGATAACACCAGCGTTAGGGTTTTGGATAAGCTTACCATGAAAAAACTCGCCATAATAAACCTCTTGGAATCATCAGAGTCAAACCGAAAACCCTATAAAAGTTTAATGATATGACCATAAAAACCCTCATGGTGGCTATAACATTGGAAAACACAAGTGGTGGTTAAAGAGTAATTTGAGGGCGATGTCACGATAAATTAAAGATCCAAAACAAAAATCAAAAGAGAACAAAATTTCCAAGGAAAATTACCAGGTATGCGAACTATATCTACGCCAGAATCATGCATGTGATCGCATTTGGACCTGGATGGTTTATCCAAGTGAAGCCAACCGAAATTTGGCAATAATTCATCCAAGAAAAGGGTAAAAACCCCATTTGGTTACCGTAGGGTTTGAAAGGAAATGACAGAGCTCATTTCACAACCAACGCAACAATACAATGAGATAGTGACAACAGGGCTTGATCGCGTGGTTACCGTAATGATACCGTAATCAGCCTTCATTTCGATTAATCTAGACAAGATCTTCACCGTTGAAAATACCTGCTGGCTAGGGTCCATGCAGGCAGTGGGGACCCTAGGCCACAAAACCACACCACGTGATGCTCTCTTATGTGGCTGCCATCATTGACAGGCAGCGTAGGTTCAAACACATATGAATAAATGCATGTTTACAATTTGTGCCTTATCAATACTTTGGTGAGTGCGTAACGTTCCAAAGGAAACCTTATAATAATGTTTATGAATATAAGTTTTACGCACTAAAATTAGATAATTGTATTGTTAGATTAAAAAATAAAGTGGACCAACAAGAGGTGAGGTAAGGTATGAAATATGGGGTAGCAATTCCATATCATGTGTATTTATATTGGGGATATATATTGAGGAAAAAATGGCATAATATATTGGGGATATATAGGGGCAAAGGGTTTTATATTGGCAGATATAAAATATCTAGCTAAAAGTTAATGAAAAAATATAAAGAGGTACAAAAAATGTTAATGAAAAATGGATATCTATAATATCTTGTGAAAGAAGAGATTTTTTAAATTGGGAAGGTGTATTGGGTTTGTATTTGTATGGGGTTAAATAATGTAAAGAAATTTTCTCATTGAGCGGAGAGGATCATTCTACACTCCAATATGAACATGTGTAAATATGTCACATGCTCAAAAAACTAAAAATAATTTTCGCTCATGTCACCCAAACAAAAAACAAAAATTAAATAACCATATAAATAAACAATTTAAAATATATTAACATGAGAATTAACTCAGTTGTTGATATTTCACTTTCACTCTTCAAGTAATAAATACAATATTTGGATGTCTATCTTAAATAATATAATTTTATATAACTTTAAAGAGATAAAATAATTTTAAAAAATATCCATGTTAACTAATACATTTCATTATGAACATTCTATCTCTTTACAAAAAGTGTGTTTTATGTGTGTGTGTGTGTGTGTATTAATGTTGACCTTAGCTCCATAGGAAAAAGAAATTAAAGGTAAAGTAGAGTACTTACTTCTTAATAAGAGGAAATTGTGTAACTCATTCAATTTACCAAGCACAAAAATGGATTAATTGACACGTAAATATTTTTTCAAGTTTGAGATTTGATCCCTCTAGGCTCTTGGTAGACAATGCCACTGGTTCGATAGCCTAGTGTGAAGGCTATATGTATGTATGTGTATCCCTCTTAAAATTAATTAGAAGTAAAAAAAAATGTGAGTAAGATGTTTAAACCTTATGATTTTCAAAAATATTTTAATACCCTATATCATTTTTTTAATATCTATATATAGAAAAAAATGCTAAAAGAAAACATTTTAATGTCCTATGGGATAAAATATCCAATGTGAGTTATGAATATAATATTTGAATATGAATTAATATAAAATGGCTCAATACACATGTTAAACAATTTGTATAACACTCAAAAATGCAATTTAAGCAGTAAAAAATTATACATTGTTTTTTGCAGTCTAAAATAAGTATGCAACAAAAGAAATTTGATCCCTCTCAGCTCATGTTAGATGTGTGCTTTAGATGGATCTTTATACAATCCAGTATGAAGGACAAATGTAAGTATGTCACGTCCTCAACAAAATAAAAATAATTTTTGCTCATGTCGGCCCAAAAAAAATAATAACCATATAAATAAACAATTTAAAATCTATTAAGAAGAGAATTAAGTGAGTTGTTGATATTTCAATGTCACTCTTCAAGTAATAAATACAATATTTGGATGCCTATTTTAAATAATATAATTTTATATAACTTTACAGATATAAAATAATTAAATAAACTAAAATAAACTATTTGAATATCCATATTAACTAATATATTTCATTATGAACATTCTCTCTTTTTACAAAAAGTGTGTGTTTATGTGTATTAATGTTAACCATAGTTCCAAAGGAAAAATAAATTAAAGGTAAATTAGAGTAGTTACTTCTTAATAAGAGGAAAATGTGTAATTCATTCAATTTTTAATATAAAATATTAATAATGATAAAATATCAAATTATACAATTTGAACAATGAAAAATTATCACTATAGATCTATATTAATCACATATTTACGAAGCACTAAAATGGATTAATTGAAGTGTAAATATTTTTTCAAGTGTGAAATTTGATCCCTCTAGGCTCTTGGTAGATAATTGGTAGATAATGGTAGCCTAAAGGCTCATTCTACAATCCAGTATGAGAGAACTTAGATAAACTATTTGAATATCCATATTAACTAGTATATTTAATTATGAATATTCTCTCTCTTTACATAAAGTGTGTGCTTATGTATATGTGTGTGTGTGTGTATTAATGTCAACCTTGGATCCAAAGGAAAAATAAATTAAAGGTATATTAGAGTACTTACTTCTTAAGAAGTGGAAAATGTGTAACTCATTCAATTTTAATATAAAATATTAATAATGATAAAATATCAAAATATATAATTTAAACAATGAAAAATAACCACTATTGATCTATATTAATCACATATTTACAAAGCAATAAAATATATTAATTGACATGTAAATATTTTTTAGATTTGATCCCTCAAGGCTCTTAGTAGACAATGCCACTTGTTCTACAACCTAGTGTGAAGGCGATGTGTAAGTATGTCCATCTCTCTCAAAACAAAAATAAAATATTCTCTAAATAGAAAAAGCAATGTCCACTATAATAATAAAATAAAAAATATGTGTGCTATGCATTTTTAATTAGTTATCCATATGACCTAATATCATGTAAATTAATTAGAAGTTAAAAAAAATTTGTGAGTAAGATATTTAAACCTTATGCTTTTCAATATATATATATGTGTGTGTGTGTGTGTGTGCTAAAAGAAAATATTTTAATGTCATATGGAACAAAATATCCAATGTGAGTTAATATGAATTAATATAAAATGGCTCAATACACATGTTATGTAATTTTTATAACATTCAAAAATGCAATTTAAACAGTAAAAAATCACACATTGTTTTTTGTACTCTAAAATAAGTATGCAACAAAAGAAATTTTCTCATGGATGGATCTATATTGGTATGTAGTCAAATTAGGGGTATTGTTTAGTATACCCTGAACCTATGTGATATGTCATAGATTCATTGAGTGAAGTCCCTGTGGTATAAAGTTGCACAAGTTAATATGGCGAATATATATATATATATATATATATATATATATATATATATATATATATATATATATATATATATATATATATATATATATATATATATGAAGGAAAGAATAGAAGGAACATAGATATATACTTATAAAGAACATTATTGGATTTAACAATTGAGGAAAAAGGGATTTAAAGTACACTAGGACTTAACATTGATCCCATACTATTAAAAAAAGGTATCGAGAGTAAATAAATATGCCAATTTTTTGTTGTAATGAATATCATAGGATTTGAATACATGTTACCTCATTATAGTAGGTAATGCAAGAATTGGTAACCCAAGGGGTGACCTTATACAATGACGAATTACATGTAATTGTAAAACACATTTTCCTAATTTCCTTGTTAAAGAAAAGAAAATTTCCCCATGTCAAATTTTAGTATAATATTTATATACTTTTTCTGCATAATATAGGAGGGATGTTACAATCCTACATGTTGCAATAATAAATCCAACCAGAGCCCTCAAGTGCTCTACTCATGGTAATGCGTGCAAATGTTTCTTCCTTATAAGCAATGAACTTGTGATCAAATTGTGCTTCGTTAACTCCTTCACGACGACAAACTGATACTGGCCTCATTTGTTGATTCTTGAACCCGGGCCTCGACTTAGCTTCCTTGAATGTTTTTGATAAAAATCCCACTGACCCTCCTATGTCCATATCTCCAGCATCTGCCTCCAACATCACTGTCAGGAAAAAATCCAAGTTTGGGTCGCGTCACTTCCGTAGGAGGCTCAAAACTAAGTCATTATTCCCAGATGATTTGTATGACTTCCATGATGTTCCGATATCTACTATTGATGACCCATGAGTGCTTAGAGCATGCGGCTCTATACAAGGTTCCAAATGAATTCAATCATCTCGCTTAATGTAAGGGAACTCGGGGACCCCTCTAAAGTGCATCACCTTAGGGAGTTGTTTAATGACACTCATCCTTTTGTGGCCGTATTTTAAGAGACATTATGTCCTCGACTAAAGGTTATTGGTATCATGCTCACGATACGAACTGGTTGGCATGCTGTAGGTATTGATGTTGTTGGAAGGACGGGGGGTATGTTGACGATGTGGGATCCTAATATGGAGAATTTCTGAGAATTTATATTTTTCGGAGGGTTTTTCTTATCGAATTATATCAGAGTTTTTTCAAAGAAAGTTCATATCATCAACCTATATGCATCTTGTCAAGGCTGCTCTACCTTTTGGGATCGTTTTGAATCATCTCAGATATTGGGTGTTTATAATCCCAACGTCATTGGGGACTTTAACGCTACCTTTTCTATATATGAGTCATGGGGGCACAATACGAGGCCAGATTTATTCGCTGATCGTATTGGTTGTATTTTTAGTGATTGTCATTTGTGGTCATCTACTCTGTCCCCTTGGCTCCTACCTGGACCAATCGTTAGAAGAGGGATGAGTACATTGGGAAGAGGTTGGACATAGCCATGGTATATGAAGATCTATTGCTGGAATTGGGGAATTTCCGCTAACAAATGATTGCTGGATCAATAGCTGATCATATGGTGATATCCCTTAATTGGCGAAAATAAATTTTGGTTCACGAGATTCCTTTTTAATTTAATAGAAAATGGCTTAAAGACCCGCATTTCAATCAGATGGTTTTGGACTTCTAGTGGGAGGAGGACCATAGTCGGGAGGAGGCAGGATGGCGACGTTTATCATCCAAGATTTGTGCTCTTAAATTTCGCATGAAAAGGTGGGAAAGGGATAAAAAAGCTGAGATGTGGATGGAGTTGAAGGCCATCTCTAAGATGGTGGCAAAAATATATGCTGATATGAGGAATGATCCTCTAAACCGACAGAAATATGATAATCTCAAGGACTTGGAGGTTAGAAGGTCGAAAATTCTCGAAATCCAAGAGGTGACATGGAAACTGAAGAGTACGATTGAATGGCTGAAAGAAGGAGACTCAAACACTAAATTATTTCACAATGTGGCAAATGATCGATGGCACATAAATTCTATCTGGAAGTTGGAGACGACGGTTGGCACTATGGTCTATTCAACTAAGGACATTCAGGAGGAGGCATTCAATTATTTTTCTGTATTTTATAAGGTCGAGAATGAGATCGATTACAGAAGTCAAACTTGGGTACTAGACCATATGTCGGTCATGTTTGATGTGGCCTAAAATGAAGTCCCAGGGAAGGTGATTTCTAAAGAGGAGATTGAAGCAGTCTTGAGGTCCTTTGCCCATGATAAGAGTCCTGGGCGGGATGGATGGCCTGCAGAATTTTTTACTCATTTTTATGAGATTATGGCAGAATACTTTTTATTGGCTATAGAACAGATTATACTTAAGGGTTATGTACCGGGTAACATGAACTCTACATTTATTGCACTTATCCCGAAATCATCTAATCCAAAGGGGTTCCCAAATTACAGACCGATTTCACTGTGCAATACCATTTATAAGATAACGTCAAAAATCGTTGCAAACAAGCTCAAAGGTTTTTTTTCTAAGTACATCTCAGAGGAGCAACATGGTTTTCTGTAGGGAAGGTCCATCCATGACGTTGTGGCTATAGCACAAGAAGTAATACATTCAATCCATTCATGAAAATTGGAGGCATTGATTATGAAGGTGGACCTTTTCAAAGCATATGATTGCATTGATTGGTCATTTATTAGACTGGTGCTCTTAAAGGTTGGGATTTCCTTGAAAAATATTAGGTGGATTATGGCATGTATCACATCAGTGAGTTATGCGGTACTTATCAATGGAATACCTTCGCAATTTTTTAAGGCTGAGAGGGGTCTTCACCAAGGATGTGAGCTGTCACCCCTCATATTTATTCTCATTATGGATGTGTTTAGTAAGCTCTGTCAGATGGCATCACAGGATGGCTTCTTCACGGGTTTATCTTTCTCCCCCTCTATCTGTATATCGTGTTCCTTATTTGTAGACGATCTACCTATTTTTAGCAGGCTACTTCGGAACCAATGGTTCTATCTTCATTATCTTAATCGTTTTGGTGTTGCTTCGGGGTTGCACAATAATAAAGGAAAGTCATTCTTGATATATGGAAGCAGAGACATTAACGAGAACAATTTTATAGCGGAGTTCATGGGGGTTCATATTAAGTTACTTTCAGGTGGTTTCATATATTTAAGTTGAAACCTTGTGGATACAAGTCGGTGGACTAGATGTGACTGGTTGATAAGTTCAAAGAAATAATACTCAAATGGAGCCATAGATCGTTGTGTTTAGGGGGCAGATTTGTTCTTATTCAAGCTGTGCTATTACAATTTGTGGTTTATTGAGGGCATCTCTTTTATTTTCCTGAACAACCTGTTGGTCGCATAAATGTTGTGATCTCACACTCTTTATGGTCTGGTGCCACAAGTTTCAGGAAATTCCACTTATGCAAACTGAGCATATATCGATTCCAAAGGAGAATGGTGGTTGGGGTCTTCTGGATGTTAGAGTATTTACAAATTCCCTTCTCAATAAATATTTTTGGAGGGCCATTAATTCCGGCAGCACATGGTCGAACCTTGTTCTTCTCAAATATGTAGAGGGAGATCCTCTATTACAACTTTACAGGGGTTTTATCATGCGGTCGAATTGCGAATTTTCTATTTGGAAAAGATTTAAGAAGGTTATGCCTATGATAACTAAGTGTTTAGTTTGGAGATTCGGTAATGGGCAGAATATTCTTTTGGGTGGTGATAGAATCCTGGGGATTGATAAAGATTTTCATCTGGATGTTGGGATTCTACACAGATTAGCCCATAGGGGCGTTTTTTATTTATTTCAAGTGATATTCTACTGGATTCAGGGTGTTCC
Source organism: Pinus albicaulis (assembly GCA_034641835.2). Classification (NCBI taxonomy): domain Eukaryota; kingdom Viridiplantae; phylum Streptophyta; class Pinopsida; order Pinales; family Pinaceae; genus Pinus; species Pinus albicaulis. The sequence goes on from CM076581.1 coordinate 560,847,117, forward strand.
GATATGGAAATCAATGACGCAGTTGGGGTTGCTCGAAAGGGATGCCCATAATTGGAGGTTATTTACAAATTGCCTTCTGGAAAGGGGTATGTGTCTTCACCATGAGGGGGATAAAGTTCTTTGGGATGCTATTTCGAAGGATAGAGGACTGGTTGTGAAGGATATTTACTCATCTGTGATATCCATCCAACACTTTGGGGGGGCTCCCTCACCTTTCAGAAGGTACTGACGATGGAATATACCTTCTAAGATTATATTTTTTGGGTGGTTGGCATGGAAAGGGTGTATCTTGACTTGGGACAGACTTATTAGGCATGGCTTTCACAGACTCGGTAGGTGCCCTCTTTGCCTTAAACAGGAGGAGTCGGCTTCTCATTTATTTCTGTCATGTGAGATGTCCCGGAAAATATGGTTGTTGTTCTCTCATTACATCATTGGACCCGATTGGAACCCGGATGATTTCTCAAATACTTTCTAGATTTGGGGCGTCACTAATGGTATTTATAAGAACTGCCTTTTTATTTGATCTGGGAGGTTTGACTTGCTCGGAATCGACTCATTTTTTATGAGATGTCTATTAACATTCACATAATTCATGGAGCCATCATGGTTTGGATTCATGGTCAAGAACAACATGATCCTACCACAAAAGACCTGTCTCATCACACTCGACCTCATCCAATCACCTTGCCAACGGTGTATTTTGATGGGGCTCTACAAGAGGGGGTATGTGGCTTTGGGGCATGGATCAAGATGGAAAACTTGGAACGCTATCAGATTTTCTGGAATGGTGAGTCTAGATCGAACAATAAGGCGAAAATTCTTGCCTTATGGAGTGGGTTGTGAGTGGCATATAATCTTGGCTTGCATTCAATCCATATTTATGGTGATGCAAAGGTCGTTATTGATGGCATATCTAGGAAATCCACATTCCAACCATGAGGGCTTCAAGGATGGATTGACTAAGTACAGGGCCTACTAATCAAGTTTAATGGCCCTCCTCTCATGCATATTTACCTGGAGAATAACACAAGGGCTGATCATCTGTCCAAGGTGGGTTTAACTGCAAATCCTAGATGTCTACACATATCACATTACTGAGGGAAGCATCTGATTGATCGATGTGAAATCTCTATTTCTTGAAGAATTTTTTTATCGTGATGGAATTTTATTTCAGATCTGTGTTTTGCCAATGACTATATTTTTTCCAGGAGGGCTATTAGGATCGTATATTCCTCTCATCTATTCCTTTTTGCACGCAGCAATGACTACTCCTTTGCATGCGAGCCAGATTCTACTTATAGCAACCAACCTTGGTCATCATCAAGCGAGCCTGCTTACAAGCGAGCCTGCTTACAAGTGAGCCTGCTCACACTTTTGCGCATTAACGATCCTCTCATTTCATTATGGGGATGATCCATGTTTATTCGCAATGGTACCTATTACAGGAATGATAGTTGTAATATTGTAAATTAGTTTTTTATTTTTGGTATTTGAGGGACATCATGTTTGGGCATGGGTTCCGGTTTTGATGTTGTTTATGGCTCATGGTCTGGTTGAGACCACCCACTGGGTATCTTCTAGATTTATGGCAATGTAGTTCTTATGGAAACGTTTATATCTCTGCTAAAATGTTTAGTTTTCTGAGATGTACTTGTATGTCCCCATGTTTTGCTATTTACAATCTCTTAGTTTCTAGTCTGATCTATATTGGTATATATATCCCAACCTTAATGTTCTATAAATGATGTAACTATTTATCCCATAATATAAGTAAACATTGGTTTTTTTCCTTCTTGAAAAAAAATAAAAATAATTAAAATAAAATAATAAAAAATAAAAAATTGTAACCCTCCATGTGATAGAGCTCACATCTCCATTGGTGAATAAGGGCCGATGGAAACAGTTTGAGGATTGTACGCGTCTGGCTTCAGTGCCAATAACTCTTTGGGCACATTAAACATGGATTCACAGAACTCCTCCTCTTCTTGTTGGAGCATATATCCAAACCTTCATTGATTTGAATAACCCAATTATACATCTCCTTAAGAGCCACAACATAACATGTTCGGCATGCCTCGTCAAGCTATACCAACAATTTCCAGCAAAGGGATTTGTCTAGGTGGAAATCATGTGATTTTTACAGGCCTGGGAGTAACTAGCTATGTTTAAACCGCCCATTACACATTTTTAATTTTTGAGCTATAAATTGCAGGCTCAAATTTATTTAAATTTACACTTCTATGAGCCTAAGATATGCGTACAGGTTGAGCGATGGGCCATTCTGTTTACAATCGCTGACGTCAGACATACAGGGGATGGGACAAGAGAGAAGGTAGGTCGTAAATAAAGGGTGCGGTCGTCGAGGCACTCTCACAAACCGGAAAAGTGTCACCGGTTTTGAAATATGAAAATGTGTTAGTAAAATATAATATTATAAATATAATTGTGATTTTTGTTTAATTAATTACAAATTAAAGATTATTTAATTTCACGAGTTCAACTTTGTAATTAAAATAAAATTTAAATTAAAGATAAAAGTTTATTCATTGCCATGTTTGAGTTGTTGATATGGTCATGATTTCTCTTTTTTTCAAAATAAAATATTATATATACTTTTTGAGGATCTAAAAAATATTAACAGCATTTAGATTAAGTATTATATATTTTAGATAGAAATGTGTTCATCCTCAAGACAAGGTTCATTTTTGTTTTGAGGATGAACCACATTAACTAGTTCGAAACATCAATCTAATCTTGTTGATGTGATTAATCCGAAAGATATTTCTATCTACCGTATGGATTACAAAATTCTTAAATCTAATATCATATACTTATTAATAAAATATTTATTTTTTAAAAATATATTTAAAATTAATAAATAAAATAATATTAAAATGATTTCAAGTAGTAGTGACTTTTCATTTTAAATCAAATTCTATTATTATTATATTTTATATATTAATTATATTTTATCTTTTTGTTATTTTAATAAATAAAATTATAATTATATAAAAAAAAAAAAAAAAAATGTGGTAGTTCGCTTGACAAGCCACTTTTATTTTATTTAAGATTATGTGAATAACGAGGTATTTTAATTAAATCCGTGCATGCATGTCTATGTGTTTTTTAGGAGTCAAGATTATTCATAGTGGTAGTTGTTGGCATAGATTTAGTATCAAGTGGGTACAAGGGGTTATAGTGGTATTAGTAGTTCGAATTTTCTTTGAGTTATGAGTACCAAGGATTATAGTGATAGTGGTTAGGAAAAATTTTAGTAGTTATTGGCATAGACTCAGTGTTAAGCTGGTATAAGGGGTTATAGTGGTACTAGTGGTTGGAATTTTCTGTGAATTATGAGTACCAAGGATTATAGTGATAGTGGTTAGGGAAATTTTAGGGGCAAAATTTCCTAACTAAGCTAATTTTTGGACATTTTTTGAAGAAAATATTAGCTAATTTAGTTAAAATTTAGCTTAATTTTTACATATGTGATTAAATGGATGATATTCCCCAAAAAAAATTACCAATTTTAATAATAAATTACATGTTTTTTATTGAACCATATTCTATATATGAATTTTCAAACCAGAATAGTCACCTACAATATTATACATAAGAAAATTTAAATCCCTAAAAAATATTTTAGTACTAGTTCAAATCTACAAGAAATTATAATAGTAATGTCATGTGATTACAAGTGGTTATAATAGTAACAATTGAAATGAACTCATACTAAGAATTTTTGTAGTAATAATATAAATCAAATTTGTGTAAAATGAGTACAACAAATTATAGTTGTAATGGTTACAATCTACTCAACAACTATAATTATAATCTAGTCACTAAATCCTCTAACAAAACAAGTTTTATGTTATTAGCCCCTACAATAGTAAAACAATAACAGTAAATTTATTCTATGACCATAATTCGTTTCCCTTTAACTCATTCAATCTCCGCAGGCTCTGTCGGAGTCCATTGCGGGCTTGGGGTGTGCAAAGCTATGGCGCATGGAACCAATGAAATTTGGCCACGTGTGGTCTCCGTAATGGCTCGTAAATGGGTTTATTTGTAAACGGGTTTCGCCTTTCGAACCGCAGGTTGAAAGAATGGAAACGCTCCATGATTTTATTAATTGCCCTTTCTGCAAACACGAGCGTTCTCCCATACTCTCCCTGGCCTGCACAAGTAACCCGACTGTGGAGCGCAATGGACATCCTGTCTACACTTGCACCTGCAAACACGAGCGTTCTCCCATACTCTGCCTGGCCTGCACAAGTAACCCGACTGTGGAGCGCAATGGACATCCTGTCTACACTTGCATAGTTTCTCCAGCGTAACCTCTCACTCAATACTCTAGATAGAATTTCTCCGGACATATCAGAAAAAACTACTCAAATTTCACGGCTACTAAATAGATGTAATCAACAAAGTCTGTCCACGGAACGATATTGATCAGATCCAATTGCTTTGTTGAGCTGGGTTCGGAATCATTTTGAGAATGAGATCGTCTCCCTCAAAGAGAGTGGAAAACGAACTTAGAATTTCCCCTTCATTTCAGTCAGCCATTGCAAACAGCTACGAAGAATGCATGAATTTAACTCAGCACTCCTTCCCAGGCCCCTGTCTGTATCAACTCTTACATGCCTCCACTAGCGTCTACACCCTGCTCCTCTCATCTTCCAAAGACGATTCCGCCTCCAAAATTCAGCAGAAATGGCTACCTCAGCCCCCGACCCAGCTCCAAATAGACCGCACGCTAAGGAAGCTAAAACTGCTCAGCAAAGGGAAATCAACGTCGCTAAATTTAGAGGAATGTCAGGCATTCATCGTGGCCCTGTTTCGAGACATGGCCCTCTCCAATGCTTTCAAAAGCATGGCCTTTTACATCCCGGTGGGATTTGTGGCGATTCTATCTTCACATTTGATAGCGCAAAGGATTCCTCTAATTGGCCCCACGTATCGAACCCGGGGCCCCAAGCTTCCCAGAATCATGGCGGGTTACACGGCTGGAACTGCTGCTGCTGTCTATATCAGCTTGTAATTCCATTCAGCAGATCTGTGCATTTGTTGCAGGGATTTACTTTCTGCCCTTTTCATGATTTAGTTTGTTTTAAATTCTTCAAGAGTTAAGGTACATGCATATTTGTTTTTCTTTTCCTTTAATTGGGTATCTTGGCATTTGCCAAGTTCGATTCTCATTAAGGCCCAATTGTAAACCTAAATGGGAATTATTATGATAAAATTGTACATGTTTCTTTTAAATAAAATTTTATATATTCCATGGTGAGGTGGCTGAAAGTTTGGATTTAACCTTTTACTAATGAATACCATCTCTGGACATGTTTGTCGTGAATGGTATCTCCAGGCATGTTTCTTCTCTTTGTAAGGCAATTATAATTTGTAAAATTGTAAATTTGGTTGTTCGGACAAGATCCCGCTGAGTAGCCCTGTGTCGAGGGTGGCTTTCGCTATTCTGGAAGCATTACAATGGAATGTAGCAGTTGGATTGCAACACACAAAAAACCCTTTGGTTGAGATAGCCTACTTGAGGGCAACTAATCTACCAACAATGCCTAAGATTGGTACTTGGCTTCAATTGCATGAAATGGTCCACTGGTATGGGCAGGGTGGCCCATGAAGGATGAAACATGTATCTTTCTGGTGGAGTTGAACCCCGGTTTACCATTGAACCAAAACCCTGGTTTACCATTAAACCAAAACCCTGGTGACAACAGTGATAAGGCTTTGAACTTCACTAAAACCAGTCTCCATCATGGGCACAGTCACCTGACTAGGGAAGGCCTCAACAAAGCCAGAGATTATGGGAAGGACTCAACAAAGCTTAAGAGTAAGAGTAAGAGTAAGCTTATGGATTTGACTGAATTCGTCCTCTGTGCCGGAGCCCGGGAAGCTGCACATTAGTGAACATTTGATCTTGGAAGAGGCCTTGGTTTGCAGGGTTGAATTATATAGAGTTTTATTTACATAGATGTTGTTGCAGGGCTGGCAAATTGTGTGCAGTTCCTCTTTATGCATTGCATGGGTATTGAATCTTGATTCATAGAGATCATTTTATGGATTTCTGAAACATGCAAATCTGATGTGGGTTTTGTTTGTTTGTTTGTTATGGTTGCAGAATCGAGATGGAGACATTCCTTTTCACATCCGAGTATGTGAACGAGGGACACCCAGACAAGCTCTGCGACCAGATCTCTGATGCAGTGTTGGATGCATGCCTCACCCAGGACCCTGACAGCAAGGTAGCATGCGAGACCTGCACTAAAACGAACATGGTCATGGTTTTTGGTGAAATCACCACCAAGGCGAATGTCGACTATGAGCAGATCGTTCGCAAGACCTGTAGGGAGATTGGTTTCATTTCTGACAATGTGGGTCTACCATATAGACCAGATTTAACAAGTGAATCATAATCAGAAGCCACAGCCAGCGTTCGATTACAATCGTCCCCGCTCCCTGCATTTTCTCTTAATGGAAAATGCACGAAAACAATGACCAGCCTGGGGCAGAATGGATGGATTTATAAGCCTCGGTGAACGAAAGAGTCTGGGGCAGAATGGTTAGAGTGGAAAATGTTGTTCTAACAGCTCACATCGTACCACAAATGGACAATGTTCTTTGCAAAATAAGCAATGCTTTTTGAAGGGATTTTTGACATCAGGAAATCGGTAATTCTGGCCGTCAAGAAATGCCTGTTGCCTTCGGCCCGTCCAGGAGATTTCACATATATTAATTTTATTTTATTTAAAATAAATTTAATTTAGCATTGGCAACATGTGGCACAAGTATGATGTGGTAGACAATGCCCTTATTAAGAGCATCACGTGGCACAAGTGATGATGTGGCAGATAATGCCCCAATTAAGAGCAACACATGGCACACGTCATGATGTGGCACGAGCAATTCACTCGACATGCTGATGTAGCATGCAGATTTAGCGAACAAGCCAATCTGGCAAAGTGGTTGTGAAACATGTGGACCAATCAAAAGCCACCGCGTGCTAGCTTCCGAATGGTGAAGAAGGCCCAACCAGACAAATATGATGTGGCAGAAGCAGCTCCCTCGACATGCTGATATGGCATACATATTTGGAAAATATGCAAAATTGGCAAAGTGATTGTGCAACATATGACCAATCAAAAGCCACCACATGGCAGCCTCTGAATGGTGAAGAAGGTTCAACAAGCTGGGAAAAGGGTGCAAAAAGAATCAAACTGCTGAGCTCAGCACCAAAAAAAAATGTAATAGTTTACCAACATATTAACTGATGCCAATTGAAGTTAAAATGGATGGAATATTTATTATACGCAGGGTTATATTATATTGTTTTTTATTTTGGTTAATTTTTTTTTTTTTTAATTAGTTTTGAAAATTTTACATAGATTTTTTTTGAAGTTCATAAAACTTTTGAAAAAAATAAACAAAATATTATGCATGTGGCTGTCCACTATAATTTAAGTAAGTATTTGCATAAAAAATAGCGAACAACTATCTACATGGCATTATGTTGTGCAATAGCATTCATGACATTCTCGCATTCATTATTACAATTTAACCTTCAAAGACACTGCAATATATCATGTGTTCTTATTATGGCATTTTGTACTCGGTTGTGAATTGTTTCTTGACATTAGAATCTATATCATAAGCTATTTTTAATTTAAATGGACAAGGGGCCCCGCAATCCAACCTGGACCTCCAATCTGTTAGCAATCATCTCGACCATTCAAAAGTGCAAGAATTTTATTCCTTTGCATTTTTTTTTAACGCCTGAATAGTCAAGAGGATTGTTAAAAGTAATTAAATAATATATAAAATTTGAATTTATATATTTATTCTATTTTTAATAATGACATGCTATGATAAGAAAAGATTTCAAAACCAACCAAAAAAAAAAAAGAGATAAAAAAAATCATAATAATAATAATAATAAAATAAATAAATAAAATATGAATAAATAAATAGAAATAAAATAAAATAAAGATAGAATTAAAATTAAAAATAAAATAGATAAAAAAAAAAAAATCTTAATTGCAAAAATAAGAATAAAATAAATAAATAAATAAATCAATAGAAACAAAATAAAACAAAGATTAATAAATAAATAAATAAAATGAAATAAAAAAAAATTACATAAATTACAACTTAATAATATTAAATTAAAAATTAATACTTTTATTAAAATAAATATAATTATTTAAAATTCAAATTAAGTATTTGAAAAATATGTTTTGAGATATGGTCTAATGACTTGTACCGTTCTTCTTATGGTTTCAGCTCCTTCCCGCGCTCGTTAGCTCCTCCGCGTCCGTGCTGCTGTCGCGTTGTCCCCCTTCGGCGTCCTGTCGGGTTATTTATTAAAATGACCAAACAAACATTGTTCACCCCAGCCAATGAGCAACAGTTATCCATCGCGCATGAGACCAATCAAATATTGACATGTGTAACTGCTGGATTCGCCCTGCATGTCTGCTATTTCGCTGTTTTGATCTTCAACCCCGGAAGCCACGTCTCCGTCGAATTCTCAAAGCTCTCCCACACAAGACCACCATCACTGCTCTGCATCAAAACCAGATTACCTGAATTGCAGGGCCGCGGAAGCGCGACCGCACCGAAACTGAACACATCCAATTCTACCGTTGGCCGCCCGGTGTGAAAGCACTCTGGTGCGATGTAGCCCATGGTTCCCACGAGACCAGTGGCTGTGAAGGGTCTCCTGTCGTGTTCAATCAGGCGGGCGAGGCCGAAATCGCCGAGCCGGGCATTATATTCGGAGTCGAGCATGATGTTGTTGGCTTTCACGTCCCAGTGGATTACCTGCTGCTCGCATTCCTCATGGAGATACAGCGAAGCGGTCATACAATTGGGCAAGCGCGGTGCACCACATTCAGAGCTAGCTTCTACAACGAATCCAACATTGACACCTCCTTCGCCACTTCGGTGAAGGCAAACTGCCCAAGCGCTGGTGGCGACAACACCCTCTCGCCCTTAGATCTGGCCACGCCTACCACATTTCACAGCAAGTTTTACACTGATTTGAGAAGCCAAAAGGGACTTCTGCACTCCGAACAACAACTGTTTAGCGGAGGTTCTACAAATTCCCAAGTCACCACCTACAGCTCTAACCAAAACACTTTCTTTACGGACTTTGCAGCAGCCATGGTGAAGATGGGGAATATTTCTCCTCTCAGGCAATAGGGCACTAGGCGGAGTCCACAAAAGCAGGAAGACGATTAACCCTCTGCACTGCGAGGTCGAGCACCCGATTCTGTGCGTGCTCATTAACGATGATCGATTCGCGGAAGAGACGTTGAAGCGTGTCGATGATACGTTGTCCTCTTAGAATCCAATATTCCATATTGTCAAAATTTTATTTTTCATTAAATTACTTCCCTTACATATCTACCGCCCGGTGTTCCTTTGCGCCTCTTGATGCAATTGCTAGGTTTTAATATTAATATATATATATATATATATATATATATATATAATTTGGAATTTTTTTTCTTAGGCGTTTTTAAATAATAATGCATGTATAGTCAGATCTATAGAAGTGTTTATTACTTTCTCAAAACAACTCATAATTTAGCGAAGTAATCGATGGGACGAGTTATGGCAAAGTATATACAGTGACAAAGAAAGAAAACCCACAAGTCCAGTGTGATATATATTCCGGGAAATGGGTTACGGGTACTTCGTATCCTTTTCACCCTGCTGGAGAATGCCTTTATATGAGCGGCGCGTTTGACTGCAAAGGGAACGGGCGGCCGGATTCAGACCATACACAATGGAGATGGCAACCCAAAGACTGTAATCTTCCCAGGTATGCAACACTACTTACAGCAATGAATTCTCTGAACACTACATTGAAATCCCAAATTTCAGAGGGACAATGTTTAACTTAGTACATTACTTGCGTTGAAGGTTCAATGTTACGGGCATGTTGGAAAGGCTGAAGGGAAAGAGACTCATGTTTGTAGGGGACTCCCTCAATCGTAATCAGTGGGAACCCTTACTCTGCATTCTGAGAACTGTAGTGCCTCAAAACAGAACGTATTTCGACTTCAAAGGCGACATAACTACATTTCTAGCTAAGGCGAGTTTTTTCATTCACATAAACAAATTTTCATTATGTTTCTATAGGGTGAATAGAAATTAAGTTACAGCGAACCAAATTGATGGCAATGTGATGCAGGATTATAACTGTACAGTGGAGTTATTTTGGGCACCTTTCTTGGTTGAGCAAAACAGCATTAAGATTTGGAATAAAAGCAGAGAAATACTTAGGCTCCAAGCGATTGAGAAACGAACACGAGGCTTACTGGAAAGATGTTGATATCCTCATCTTCAATTCAGCACATTGGTGGGTACATGGGAATAAAGCTGCAAAGTAACTTTCGTATTGGATCATTCTCTTAGTTTAAGCATTCTATTGAATCCTTCTTTTAGTTTAGTCATTACTTTTAATTATAGTTAGCCAACATAAATCATATTTAATTATGGTTTATTAGGTTGTTACACTCTATTTGATTCACACGACTATATTAGTTAATGTTTGGATATATTATATTTTCTATGATTTATATTAAAATTAATATATAAAAATAACACTTATTTATTTATATCAACCATATAATTAAATTAATATAAACTTATATTTATTAATATTTTTTTTTATAAACTTTTTTCTCAATTTAATCATCTCAAACTCAAATTACCTTTATTTTTTTGTTTTTTCTACTCTATGATGGCACCATCATTCATCCTTATTGAATTGAAAGATTAAAATGCATCTCACTTCGAATTTTTTATTTGGAGTGAAAGATTACACCTATACAGATTATTTTGGAAGGTAGCCAGTTCAAACACATTGACTTTAGCATCATAATGATTATAAAGTTATATTACCTAATTTATTTGTTTTATAACTTTTTTTTTCTCAAGTTAATCATCTCAAATACAAATTACTTTTATTTTTTGTTTTTTCTAATCGATGATGGCACCATTATTTATCCTTATTTAATTGAAGGATTAAAATGCATATCACTTTGAATTTTTTATTTGGAGTGAAAGATTACACCTATATAGATGATTTTGGAAGCTAGCCAGTTTAAACACATTGACTTTAGCATCATCATCATTATTTGGATTACAGATATTGAGAATATTTTGTAAAGTAACTAATTCAAGCCGATCATCTTAGCATCATCGTTATTCAGATTTAAAATTTACAGATATAGAAAATATTTTGAAAAGTAGTTAGTTCAAACATAATAACTTCATTATTATTTTGAAATATTTCTGAAATTTGATATACTTAATATAAGAACACTATATCTTTTTTTTGAAATTGTAAAATCACTCCATATACTTAATATAAGAACGCCATATCTATGTTTCGAAATTGTAAAATCACTCCATAACATAACTAGTGCATTGATATGATAATGTTTGATTTCAATTCCGAAAGAATAGACTTCTATGTGGAAGGCTACTACCTTCATCCTGAGTTGGATCCATTGGTTGCATTCGAAAAGGGGATGACTCTATGGGAGCCTAGTGATCAGTGAGGCCGGCGTAATAGCGTCGCCTCGTTCTTATTTTCATTGATCGGTTTGCAACAATTTCTCGACTTGTTTTATGTTACTCTTGCTGCATCGATGCTGTACAATTGTGTGAAAGTGATTCTTTGGTTCTGTGATCGGATTCGTCCCTGAAATTAATCCCATTGTCAGACAAGTTGCGGATGTTTTGCAACGAGTGCTCACGAATTCAAAAGTGAATATTTTATTTAGTACCCTTCAATTCATCGTATATTTGTACATTGCTGAATAATATTTTTTATTTTTTACGGATTTCTTTGGTTCTTCGTATATTTATGATTATTCGGAGCTATTTTTCTTTAAATGATATAGAAAGTAATAGATATCATTTAATTTTGGAACATAATATTTAATTTCGAAACAACGTTACGTTTAAATTTATTTTAATTTAGAATTTTTTATTTTTAAAATTTAAAATTAAAAGGAAATTATATTATTAAACATGTAATGGTTATTAAAATAAAATAAATTTTATATATATTGTAAATAAAATTTCGGTAATAATCACATGCAATGGAATATTGTCGATTCGAACCAACTAGTGTAGTTCATCATCAAGTTTTAATGATGAACCACACTAGTTGGTTCTAAACGCGTGGACAATATTCCATTGCATGTGATTCTGAAAATTTTATATATATTTTATATTGATTTTAAAATATTTCAATTAAATAAATTATTATTATTATTTATAAGATTGACAATTGGGTAGTCTTCTACTCTTATGATAGTGTGTCGATTCTAACCACAACTACTATAAACTTTAAGCATATACATATTTCCCTGGTGAATCAAAAGGGGATTTGAAGACTGGCTCCTTTTCTACATAAAACTTCATTTACACTTACACCAACATAGATCCATTTTAAGTATGGATCTAATATGAGCTAATAGGGATCAAATTTCTTCAAGCACAAATTTTTTTAGAGTGCAAAATATGATGTCTTTTTTAGAGTGAAAAATACAATGCTGTATTTTTTATTGTTTAAATTGTATTTTTGAATGCTAAAAAAATATATATAAGAAGAAATAAAATTGTTAACCATAATTTTTTTTTTTTTTTATATATATAGATATATGAAGTTGATTTGACATAAATTAGTTAACATAGATCTTAATATAGTGTATTTAAATCTCTTCTTGAAAAATATAAGATTTAAACATCCGATTCATATATTTTTTTTAACTTCTAATTAGGGGAGAGGGGTCAGTCATTGGACACTTTAGCAATGACTCGCCCCCATGCCACATAAGTTCGATCCACATCATGTACGAAAACTGTCAACCTTGTGGGCAAGCGTGTGGCGGGTCCTATCCACCAATCAAATCGATCACCAACCTTCTGAACCGGTCATCTCCCGCCATTTAAAGGAGGCTTCTCCATGAAGCTTCAATTTTTGCTTCGGGTCTGCTTGTTGTTCATTTCTGGCTTCGACTGTTGTGCAGAGGAGCATCGATGCCTGACGTGTCTGCCACTGCCCTCCATGCGTTTCATCCCTCCTTATGGCGCCTGTGCCCTCCTGGATCAAGCTCTCCTGGTCCAAGTTTGACCGCAACGACATACAATTCTTTCATTCACTCGACTCTATGGTTGTTATTTTTCGGTTCTGTGTTCGTTAAACCTCGGCTTTGTGGTGGTTTAACCTCGACACTGTAGTGGTTATACCTCGGCTCTGTGTGGTTATACCTCGACTCTTTGGTGGCTATGCTCAGCTTTGTGTTGCTTATACTCGACTCTGTCGTTTTTATACCTCAGCTCTGTCGTTGTTATACTCGGCTATGTGGTGGTTTTAATCGTCTCTGTGGTGGTTATACTTAGCCCTATGGTGGTCATACCTCGACTCTGTGGTGGTTATACCTGGCTCTGTGGTGGTCATACTTTAGCTCTGTGGTGGTCATACATCAGCTCTGTGGTGGTCATACCTTGGCCCTGTGGTGGTCATACCTCGGCCTTGTGGTGGTTTTATCTCGGCTCTTTGGTGGCTTTATTCGGCTTTGTGGTGGTTTTACTCGGCTCGGCCCTGTGGTGGTTTCAACTCGGCTCTGTGGTGGGCATACCTCGGTTCTGTGGTGGTGGTGGTCATACCTCGGCTTTGTGGTGGTGATACCTCGGCTCTATGGTGTTTTTACCTCGGCTCTGTGGTGGTTTTACCTACGTTCGGCGTTGCATGGCTTACAGGTCTGTATGCTCCGAATTGTGTTTTCAGGTGCGTTTTTCAGCTTTGGATGCTGTGAATTTTGCTTTCAGGTGCGTTTCCCTGTTGGTTTTAGTTTTTTTTTTTAGTGTTTTTGCATGTTTTTTTAATGTTTGTGCTTTGTGAATGATTGGGTTTTTGCATTGTTTGTAGGTCAATGAAGAAGCTAAGGAAAATGCAATTGGCTGGCAAGGCAAGGAGGACAATGCAGTTGGCAAGGAGGAAGGCGAGAAGGGAGAGGAATTCGAGGAGAGCAGTCTTAAGGTAGGACTCCTACCAGTCATATGTGAGGCGGAAACGTGAAGTTGGGTTACACTTTTGTGAGAATCGGGGGCAGAACTTTTTTTTCGGAAATAGTTTAGCCGAACATTTTATAAAGTTCGGCCGAACTCTTGTTACCGTTTAGGCTGACGGCACACGGATGGCGCGAGCAAACAAAATTTTTGCCGCAGATTGGAAAACCGGCAACAAAAGTTCGACCGAACTTATAAAGAAGTTCGGCCGAACTTTTACTTCTAAAATAGTTCGGCCGAACTATTTTTTATAAATAAATTGCCCGCGAAATTTTATGGTTTACAGAGTTTATTGTTGGCACGTTAACTGTTCATTTGGCTGCTGCTGTGTTGGCACATTAACTATTCATTTGGCTGCTGCTGCTGTCGTCTCGCTGGTGTTCGTCCGCGTTGGTGTTCGTCTGCGCTAGTGTTCGTCTCGCTAACACCATAATATCTTGCCTGACCATTTCCGTAGTTCCTTGGTCTGCAGCTCCGAATAGCAGAGAAGTGCAATGTCTTCTCTCTGAATCGAAACAATTGTAAACTCGATTTTGTGAGTATTTATTCATTTTTCCTTTCTTTTGCATTTCTGAGTATTTGAAACTATTCTTCTGCATTTCTGAGTATTTGAAACTATTCTTCTGCATTTCTGCTTGTGTGCTCGAATGTTGAACTATCTGCTTTTATTTCGGCTTCGTTGCTATGAGAAAATTTATCAAACAATATTTGATTTATCTGGTATTTCTAATAAAATCCAAGCTTATCAATGTATCGAAATTACTTGTATCTAATCCAATCCAAGCTTGTTCCAGTATGTTAATGAGTAATTATTATACGCATATTGTGATTAGGGTTTAAAGGCTTTTTTCAGACAGAAGTATTATACATATTTTGCCATTAGAGTTTCAAGGGTTGGCTCTGACAATATAATTTTTCCTCCAAAGTATGTTGTTAATCTGATAAATTGTAACTTCAGATATGATTAAGTTTTCTTAAAATATTCACCACTAATTGTTTCTGTAATTGCTGGTCATGAAGCCACCATCTATCTATTGGTTATTTTATGGAGTTCAAAAAAATCCGCGCTGGTGTTCGTCCGCGCTGGTATTCGTCCGCGCTCTTCCTGCCGCGCTGGTGTTCGTCCGCGCTCTTCCTGTCGCGCTGGTGTATGTTCTCCTGTCCGTCTCGTATTGCTGTCCGGGTATGTTCTCCTGTCCGTCTCGTATTGTTTTCCAGCTAATAAAATTACATTTCTCGTATTGTATGTTCTCCTGTACGTCTCGTATTGTATGTTCTCATGTCCGTCTCGTATTGTATGTTCTCATGTCCGTCTCCGCGGGTATGTTCGCGTTAGTGTAAATTACATTTTTCATGTAAACATTAATAGATTCCATCTGGCGTGAATGCTATGTTATTTTCTGCTATTAGCTCCACAATGTCAAAAATAATCTCTGAGAATTATCCTGCACACCTGCAAGAAAAAAAAAACGTTATAAGCACCTTCAGACAGACATTTTATTGCTCAAAAATTAAATATAACAGAAAAAAAACAAAGCACCCAGGACTGCATTCATAAACAACTTGAATCACAACTTTGTAGATTTGGACTGTATTGATACTGTTTTGTTTTTTCTCACAATTTTTTTCATCAGATTCGAACTATATTTCTATTGGAAAAATAAGGGAATTTTTGCATGAGATTTGGACTATATTAATATATATTGTTTTTGTTTTTGTTTCTATTGGAAAAATAATCTCTGAGAATTATCCTGCACACCTGCAAGAAAAAAAAACGTTATAAGCACCTTGAGACGGACATTTTATTGCTTAAAAATTAAATATAACAGACAACAAACAAAGCACCCAGGACTGCATTGATAAACAACTTGCATCACAACTTTGTAGATTTGGACTGTATTGATACTGTTTTGTTTTTTCTCACAATTTTTTTCATCAGATTCGAACTATATTTCTAATTGTTTTTGTTTTTATACTATAAGATGGTTGTAAGAATGGAATACCTCACAACTCGTTACATATATATTTTTCATATTTGAGATCTACTCATTCTCAAGATCCAAATTAAAATGGATCTAATTCGGATTGAATTTCTATAAAAAATGCGCCCGCTCTAGCCTTTTCTTACTCTTCTCTTGTATTACTCTACTCTTGCTCTAGCATTTTCTTACTCTTCTCATGTCTTACTCTACTCTCGCTTCTAGCGTTTTCTTACTCTTCTCATGTCTTACTCTACTTTTCCCTTGTCTTACTTCTTCATTTATATACTTCTTGTTAATCTCTTTCTCACATATGTACGTTAGTTAGTTAGTCCTTAGTACAACTCATATTCAAAGTTAGACCTCGACATGGGATCTCCTCCTAAAACTGCTAATGTTTAAATAGATCTCAGGTTACAAGGATAGAGGGATAACCATAGAATAGAAGCATGTACACTATTCTATTGTTATATTTTTATGATGTTGTTTAGTGATTCCACTAATCTTAGAAATGTTAATCTTTGAAGAAGATTTAGGCACTTTATAAAATTTTGATTTTAATTTGAAATATAAATATGCAATCACATTGTCTATAATTTTGAATCCTATTGACCAACCTTGTGGTCATTCATTGGATATATATATATATATATATATATATATATATATATATATATAATTTCAGAAATAAAACATATTATTTATCGGTAATTGGAATGAAATTACATCTTTCATGTGCAAAGAGAACTTCCCTGTAGTCCTACATTTTCCATAAAGTTGAAGGTCACCAAACAATTGCGGTCAATAAGTTTTTGGTCCATTCCATACTCTAGTGCTAAAATCTCTAGCATTTCAAGTTTCGGTCATCATAGCTATTAAGGAATGAAAAAGGACACTAGTATTGATATATTGCTTCCATTATATCATTCTTTTTTGAAGGTTGATTCCATCCTTGTTGAAGTATATTTGTCTAAATCCTTATCTACAAGGGCACATTGTGTATTGTGGTGCATGTTGTGTATCTCTTGTTGTGAATCTCAAGTTACTTCAAAAAATTTGGTCACCTAGTATGCTTAATGAGCTTGGAATTACACTTTAGAAAGAATCCAATTACAATTGAGACTTGAGTTCTACCATCTTAAAATAAGAATTCACGAATTTGATAGTGAGATATGTTTCAGCTTTTCCATTTAGTGTTTACATTTGTTTTTGTGTAGCACTTGTATTGTTGACTATATCTTGGTTCCACAAAACAAAAAATGTTTTAGTTATTTGGTGACTCTTTATTTCTTTTTTTTCTCAAGGAAGATATTTGGTGGTTATTTTTGCTTAATATTCAGCCTCTCATGCCTTCCGTAGACCTTCTGGGAACTTGAGTTTTTTTTAAGCTCTTGGACACCTACAATCTTGCAATTGTGAATCTTCTCTATTTTCATCTTGCTTCTCTTCTAAGTACAAAATGGCCTTGAGAAATATACTTTGTTTCCCTCGTTGTACACCTTACGAGTTCAAGTTTTTCGCTTTTTTACATTATTTTTTATCCTTTAAGCTCTTGGACACCTAGAATCTTGTAATTGTGAATTTCGTGCTTTCATGTTGTAGCTTTTCTAAGGACAAACTTGACAAAGAAATATGCTTTGGTTCCCTCGTTGGAGACCTTGGGAGCTAAATTATTTTTATTTTTATTTTATTTTATTCCTTTTTTCTTACACCTCTTGGACACCTAGAATTTCGCAATCATGAATTTCCTTAACTTTCATCTTGCAGTTTTTTCTAAGAAGTAGCACAAAAGGACAAACTCAAATCATTTGGGTTATATGTAGATAAAATGTATGACTCAACCCTTTGCCATCGAGTGGGGATTTGGTTGGTTGGTAAATTGATGGTTCTTGTTGGTTTCCACATATGTGTTATTTCCTTATTATTTAGATGGTTTCAAAGATGGATTATTAATTATTGTTTCATTAAATTGTAGAATATTCAAGACTTTATGTATATTTATACTCGATATTGAAAGAAATACTTTTTGGATAGATCTCTATTTTTCATGGTATCATAGATTTAAACCCCCATAGTACATTGGATTTAAAAACAAATATAAAAAAATTTTTGTTTTCACATTTAGCTATGATTATTTCACATCCAAATTCATATTTCAAGTAATATTTAATTTTTTTTGAATTTATTACAAATCTAGCATATTGCAATGCTTTTCTTTGGAGAAACATTTGGGTCGATTTTGGTCAATTCTCTTTTGTTGGACATGTACTTGATGCTCATGTTTGAATGGTACATACTTATAGAATAATATCTCCATGTTGGCTCTGGTTGAGTTGATATGTTTTTCTTATTGATTGATGTATGATATTTTAAAGTTTTTTTTCCTTATCTTGATATTTTAAAGACATATTTAAGGAAAGAAGATTGAAGTGGTTTATGATTGTTTAATTAACTAACGTAGTTATTGCAATACATTAGGAATAGATAATTGGGCGGAAACGTGAAGCATCAAAAAAGTTTAAAAAGAATTTTTGAAAAAAACTTTACATCCCCAAATCTTAAATCGTGTAAGAAAGAAACTTATAATTTCAATGTTCTTATTTAGAAATTTTCATTGAATGTTTAAAGTTCCATTTTCTTTTTTCTTTCAACCATGTTGAATTTAGTTTTTTTAGTTATATTTTAAATGTTGGAGAAAATAACTATTTATTTCATGTGTAATTAGATTAGTGATTTCATGTGTTAGGGTTGTGGATTCAGCATTGAAACAACACACCATGATATTTCAAATTTAAAAATGATGGTTTGAGTCCTAGGTAGCTTAGAATCCTACTTTTTTTTCAAAATAAGGATGCACTCCCATTTGATTCTCACGAATAGGTTGTAATCATGAGGCTCTCGCTCAAGAGTGGACCTACGCAAAATTTTGTGACATCTTGTCACAAACAAAACCATCAAATCGAAAAACACATCATTTTTTCTCCTTCAAAGAAAAAAAATTCACATCATGTGAATATCTCCATGTACTCTTACATATTGGTGTACAAAAACCATCAACCAAACACAAGTCGACAAAACATGCCTCTTCAAACAACCCGACTCTTAAGTCAAATAATAGAGCTCATGTACAAATTTTCATATTTGTTGCATTTAAGTGTGTCTAACATAACTCTTCTTTCAAAATCTTGCTTCATGCAACATGCACCATGACGAATTTGCAAAGAAATTCATGAAACATAAAAATACATGCTAGGGCTTAATTGGATAAGAAATCTAACCATCATACGACAAACCATTTCAATGGCGTTTCTTTTTCTTTCAACTATGTTGAATTTAGTTTTTAGTTATATTTTTAATGTTGGAGAAAGAAATAACTATTTATTTCATGTGTAATTAGATTAGTGATTTCATAGTGTTAGGGTTGTGGATTGAGCATTGAAACAACACACCATGATATTTCAAATTTAAAAAATGATGGTTTGAGTCCTAGGTAGCTTAGAATCCTACTTGTTTTCAAAATAAGGATGCACTCCCATTTGATTGTCACGAATAGGGTTGTAATCATGAGGCTCTCGCTCAAGAGTGGACCTTCACAAAATTTTTGTGACGTCTTGTCACAAACAAAAACCATCAAACTGAAAACACATCATTTTTCTCCTTCAAAAGAAAAAAAAATTCACATCATGTGAATATCTCCATGTAATCTTACATATTGGTGTACAAAACCATCAACCAAACACAAGTCGAAAAAAACATGCCTCTTCAAACAACTGACTCTTAAGTCAAATAATAGAGCTCATGTACAAATTTCCATATTTGTTGCATTTAAGTGTGTCAACATAACTCTACTTTCAACATCTTGCTTCATGCAATGATGCACCATTGAATTTGCAAAGAAATTCATGAAACATCAAAATACATGCTAGGGCTTAATTGGATAAGAAATCTAACCATCGTCACGAAAGAACCATTTCAATGGCGCTTCTTTTAGCTGCACTTCATCATGTGAATCATCTTGACCCTCATCGATTATGAAATCCTCTTTTCCATTCTTCTTTTCATTTTTTATATCCCCTCTGGATAACCATAATATCTTGAAATGGAGCTAGCCAACTCAAATATAGTATTTCAAATCCCCGGCTAAGTTAGATGAGGATTACATATGGTCTTGAATGAGCATTTGGACTCTTTAGATATGCGTACCAATTTTTTTCATATAACACAACAAATAGATGATTTAATTTACAAATGTCACATAGAAGTCATATTTATGTCATGGGCCTTCAACTTAAATTATATAATCGTTTGACTCCCCAGTAAATTTCATTCAATACCTCAAAATGACTCCAAAAAGGTTTTAGACCCTGAATTCTCCAACCCCCATTAAAATGACCCTACAAGTTGATTCTTTCATTTTTTTTCACTCTATAAGCATCAACGTACGATTATGCATGATCGGTATCTCTATCGCTTCCCTTGTTAATATATTTAATAATCTCAATATTTATTTAAAAGTATCAATAGTATTTCGACCATGATATTTGAACAATGTGATGTCGTCGAAATACTATTGATACTTTTAAATAAATATTGAGATTATTAAATATATTAACAAGGGAAAGCGCTAGAGATTCTCCATCATGCATAATCGTACGTTGGATTTGGTGATAATTGTCTCCATATTTTTGGCTTTCTCGACTCGCAAAACATAATTATTTTACAAGGAGGGAAGGAGGGATGATCACATTGACTTGCTTGATGACATGTCTATGAAGATTAACTACCTCAAGAACTATTTTTTTTTGCGTCTAGGGGGAAAGAGACACATTCCCATTTCCGAGCATGAAAACATTATTTGATATTGTTAATGCCTCTAGTGTTTACTTCTACAAGTTCTATAGGCGAGTCGCAGAAGGGCCGGGCGTAGCCTCTCGGATCTCATCTTTTATGAAAGGTGACATATCTAGTAAATGCCCCTGCAATAATCTCTGGAATGGATCTAAATAGAAGTTCTTCATTTTAATATCAGTAAAACACAACAACTTTAAGGTAACCATGTACATGTTCCATTCATCATGAACACAAACCTCACAAGCCTCCTTGGCTTTGGAGCATTTTCCATGTTTTCCATAACCAAGACCCAAATAATTAGGCCCTTCTGAAGAACATTTGGCTCAACTATGCCTTGTACATGCTTGCCTTTAAAACCCTTTACTTTCATAGCTCACATTTTCATCAAAAATTTGGACCCTATTCCTCTAATGTCTCTCAAAAGCACGTACAC
Organism: Pinus albicaulis; assembly: GCA_034641835.2. NCBI lineage: Eukaryota > Viridiplantae > Streptophyta > Pinopsida > Pinales > Pinaceae > Pinus > Pinus albicaulis. The sequence continues at coordinate 560,868,492 of CM076581.1, forward strand.
ATTCATTTTCGAGAGGAAATTGAAGGTGAGAAACCAATAGCTAATTCTTCTAACTAACCTTGACTAAAAATGAGCTAAATTGTACTTTTGATACGAACTTGATTTAAATTGTCCACCTCACATTAGGCACCAATGATTATAACTTTTAATGGGCTAGCATTGGTTTGTAATCATCATCTCAAAATGACCTAGTAGATGAAAAATTACCATGTTTGTAATCATCGCTTTCACACCATCTACATATGACGCCCTTCTACACATCATATGATTGAATTTATGGTAGGTCATCTCTTCGATCTAGACTATGATTGATTGTGACATTAGGTGAATAAAAAGAAATTTGATAAGGAAGGGATCACTATAAGTTTGTCCTCCTCCACCCTACTCCATATTCAGTGATTGCCTATTTTTTCTTTTCCAACATTTTATTTTGGAAATTCATTTTGGTAGTTAATTCTACTAATAGTCACAACACACCGAAGTCAAAGAAATTGTTATATACACTACAAACTCAATTAACATTGTTTGTTATTGGACTTTTACAATAACAAACAACGTAGAGTTCATTAATGTAGTAGTGTATATGATAATTATATGTATAGTGGTGTGGCTATCGATAAAATTAGTCATGCTAATGAATTTCAAGAATAGAAAGTTGGAAGTGGAAAATTGAGAAATCACTAGCTATGGGGCGGATGGAGGAGGACAAACTAGAAACTATATTCTCGCTTTATAAATTTGTATTTTATTCAATTGTCATAGTCATTCATGGGATATGTAGAGAGGATGACATTCCAAAAAATTCATGCATATAATATGTAGAAGGGGTCATGTATGAGATGGGTGAAGTGATGATGATTGACATGGTAAATTTTCATCTCGCAAGTCATTTTTAGATGATGATGACAAACCAATATTAGCCATTTTAAGGTTATAATCATTAACAAGAAATATGGGGAAAGGAAATTCAAATGTCTCATCATGGAAATTATAAAAATTGTAAGGATGGGGTTATAAGCGTAATGGAAATTCTAAGTGCCAAATTCTAAGGAACAAGCCATACTTTGCTTCTCCAAAACTTTATTTGATATATTCTTAAAAAACCAAGTACAAATTTTAGTAATCCTAGAATCATGCTTTACATAAGGTAAAATTGGGGAACTCATGACTTGTACTATAGATAAAAAAACATTTACACTTACCAAAAAATATATGATAAAAATTGACAAACTACATAAGCTTAAGCTTAAGGGGATATAATCCTTCTTGCCTTCCATATAGATAATGAAAATGATTGTTCTAAGTCTCATGTTGCTTCTCATGTTATTTTATAAACCTTGATTGGAAAGAAAAATAGGAGGGGACGTAAATGTAAGAAATATAGAACATACTGGATTTAATAGACCCCAAACTGGATTTTACTCGAGGTATTGATTTTTTGAAATCCATTTTGTGAATGTCGACCAATAGATATATATCATGGAGGATGAAAGATTTAAGATCAGCCGAATCCCATATGGAGGCTCAGGGGATCGGAGGATGTTCACGGTATTTGAATATAATCTTAAATCTCCATACATGTGTGTGTGTACATATGGAATTGATTTTTTTTATTAACTTTGTGAGTGAAATTAGTTGTTAATAAGTTTCATATTTTAATTTTTAGGAGGCAAGAGGAGAAGGGTTTCTACTCCATCCATGGAGCATGGCGAGGTTCAACCGGCCTAGGGACGAGTGGTAGCAGGTTGCGAGAAGGGGGTGATATTTATTCTCAGAAGGCCGCTCACCGACCGCCGGTTCTCAACAGTGGTCACTCGTGGGTCTAGTTCTCAACGGCGTCATTTTGGGGTTGGTTCTCAGCAGGGGTCATGTTGGAGATGATGTTAACCAACAACATCAAGGTTGCCATCAATTTCTAAATATTTTTTTCATTAAATTTGTACAACTCGTTTTTACACGTGTTTTTTTATAATATACTAAATTTTATATATATTGATGCGAGCAGTGCCGAAAATGTTCGAGCCGTTGGTCAAAAAAGATGCAGAAGCGGCGCGCTACATTGAAGAAGAAGGTTGTCAACCCAAACGACAACTTATCCGGCTAGAGATTACTCGATATACCATGGGAAACGAACATGGCAGAATGCACACTTACAAAGGTGTCAAAGCCTTCATGAAAAAATTGCAAAGAGATCTTGAGTCTTTGTCTCTACCCTACTGAGAGTAGACAAAGCCTAGAAATAGTTACACATTCATTGAGTGAAATGGTAAAAAAGTGTACAAAGATTTGGGGCCAACGGCTCGATTCGTTTGTAGAAGTGATGAGAAAGAGAAAAGAAACAATGATAGGTCCCAATAAATGGCAGGGGACATAAAAAAAAGAGTTTCAAGAGATGATGCTAAGTCAATGTTTAATTATAAGGAAGGGAAAAAAAAGAAAAATGTTGAAGGTGCGATATTTCAAGCACCCTGCACAAAGCACAATACTTGTATAGTCGACATCTTGCGGCCTTTGGAAGGCTTCCATGGAACGATGAGGTTCTCGTTTATTTTGCACAAATGTTTTATGCAGAATTTTTTTTGGGTATGAAACTCGAGCTACAATGACCTTCCTTCGAAATTTTTTTGGCCCCGGGAGAGGTCGATTATGTCAACGTAAGGGCGCTAAGCGAGATGTGGAGTTTCCTCGCCCGCGAGCCGCCATTGGTGAGTCGACCGTTTCGAGTCGAAACTCGCGATCAAAGATGGATGCGACTTCTCAAATAAGTCGTGAAGCAAGAGATGTTATGATCGACAATGTTCATAGCTGGATTGAGTGGAGTCGATATTGGTTTAAATCGACAAAGAGCATGTGAAAATGCACGTGCCAATTTTGTTTATTGTACATATGAGGAGATTTACAACATGAATGTTGAAGATCTCCCGAACATGTGCAATAAATTGTCGCAATGGTCCGCAAGACCTAATTTTTCATGAGGAAGAGGGCATCGGAACGAGTATGTGTTAGTGACCTTAGGGTTTGAAATTATATTTACATATACATGTGTACAATTTGTAATAAATACATGTGTATGTACATGTATACATTTATTTGTATGTGTACATTAATCTAATAAAAATGTATGATTATATGTTAAAACACCATTTGCGGTTCTCGAGCATGATGCGTGATGAAAAATGTTAATATTACGTTCGGGACCTCTGGCTCAAACGATGCGGATGGGTCCGACCATCATGATATGTTGGCACATGTATGTTAGTGTTTTTTAAGTGACTCTAAAATAAATAATTGTTGCACACATGTACATGTATGTATATATATAATTTGATAAAATGTTTTAACGAGGTACCGATTTATGTCTGATGTTTTTTGGGATGGCTGGGGACCTTCTTCTTCCTTAGGAGATATACCTTCTACTTCATTGGGAGATGTACAAGTATGGACAATTTTTTCACAAGTTCAAAATCTATGTTACCTCAAAAAGTTACATTAAAAATTGAGATATATAGAGAGAGATCTATATTTTGAGTTATTTAACATTTTTTTGAATTTAGGTTCGTATAGAGAGATTTTTTTAATCCGAGGACTCTAGCGACGGAGATAGGAACATCCACAAACGATTTGAAGAAGTTGACTTTAGTTCTAATATTATTGTTCAAATAAGTTTATATATGTACACGTGCATTTTCATTTGAAAGTTTTTAATTTTATATAAATTATTTATGTATATATATATTTATATTTAACTCGTACATGTATATTGTACAGTTACTACTGTAGATGTTTCTATGCGTAACCTCGTTCATCAAATGGAGAGGCAACCTTACGAGGTATTGCGTGATTTTTTTGTTATATTTTGTTTTTTTACATGAAGTTCTAGATATATATATTCTCATTCATTTTAAAACTTCAAATTTTAATGTTCATGTGCATTGTGTATGTAGGTGTCCTATTTACGGGATAGGGGCGCTACTCCGAGACCCGAGACGCTAAAGCCTCCATTTGATGGACAAGATTTACAGAGATTTGATTTGATTTCAAAATTTAGATGGTTTTAAAATTTGTTAAACTTGATACGAGCTTTGATACTCAAGTGAGATTTACAATTTTTGGACATATTTTATTACAATAAGTTTTTTGGACATATTTTTGGACATGTTAAATGTTTTTGTTGGATAGTTGAATTATAATTGGCATGGCATGTGATATTTAATGTTAAATGTTTTTTATTTCATTACAAAGATATGTTGATTTCTGATTTGATATAATTGCATGTATGATGGTACATTACTTGTAAAGTCATTGGATTAATAGTGTTCATTGATTTCAGTGTTCTTTGGATGGTTTTAGTACTTTTTGGCATGTGAATGTGAAGTAATGTTGTCATCCGAATTACATTTGACATGTGATATTTAATGTTAAATGCTTTTGTTGGATAGTTGAATTATAATTGGCATGGCATGTGATATTTAATGTTAAATGTTTTTGTTGGATAGTTGAATTATAATTGGCACTTGGCATGCTGAAGTTTTTAAAACTACATGAATGATAGAATGTGAACCTACATTTGCACATGTGGTAAATTGAAATGTTACTTGTAACAAGACAATCCCCAGTTGATTTCATTACAATATATGTTGATTTCTCTGATTTGATATAATTGCATGTATGATGGTACATTACTTGTAAAGATCATTGGATTAATAGTGTTCATTGATTTCAAGTGTTCTTTGGATGGTTTTAGTACTTTTGGCATGTGAATGTGAAGTAATGTTGTCATCTGAATTACATTTGACATGTGATATTTAATGTTAAATGTTTTTGTTCAGAAAATAGTTTAAGATTGATCACAAGAATTAAGAAGGAATGTTCTCGTCCCAACACCATAGAATGATCATCCATGTCGATATGAATATTAAGTCTATCTTTCCAAACCATGACCCTACTCTCACATGTGTGCCTTTCATGACACCCGATCCAGCGCTTTTCATCCTCAAATTGACTGGTCTTGAAAGCACTCAACTCTTTCTCGATGCTAGCCTTCACTCTTTCTAAGAGATGAAGCTGCCTTTTCGACTTAGGAAGCTATGGAGGTAGCCCCGTGTCTATCGAAAGAAGAGAACTTTTTTCCTATGTACGGTTGTGAGACTACGAATCTCAAGTCCAAGGAACATTCATCATCATTCCTCCTCCTTGTCTTGCGCCTCTTACTACAGCAATCTTCTTCAACATTTCCTCTTCCAATATGTCTTTCGAACTAGCCCTTGGCTTAACAAGTGCTTTTCACATATCTCTTCTCATGAAGCTCCAGTAGAACAATCCAATCTCAGGGTACGCTGGAATTGGTTCAAGCTCTTTCCTTTCGAATTCGTCTAACTGCTCCATCGACATACAATCCTCCTATAGTGTGGTCGTCTTCTCTTTTCCAAGTGTGCCAACATATGAATTTTCTTTCTTCAAAACCAATAGGTTTCGGATCAAGAAAAGTCCCTCTTGATCTTATCTTCCATGTTCTTGACTTTAGCTCTCGCAACGTGGTGCTTCTTTCCTTCTCAAGTGAGCCCTTTCCATAAAGAGTTATTGAAGTCTTTGTTCATAGTGTCATATCTCCATGTCATGCTTTTCAATTTCGGAAGATTTGTCCAAATAGTCCATCCTTGGAATTTCTTGGGTGAAAAACCAATTAGGTTGAACCAAGTAGGTTCAATCTACATTTTGCATGTGATATTTAATGAACTTTAAAATGTTTAATGTTTTAATGTTGCACAATATACAATCAAAATGGTTTTAAAACTTAAATTTTTGGATGGTTTCAATCTACAACAAAGTTTTTGGATGTGTTTCAACCTACATTTTTACATATGGTAAATTGAAATTAAGTGTTTCTTGTAACAAGACAATCTCCATTGATTTCATTGTATATGTTTATTTCTAATTTGATATAATTGCATGTGAAGATGGTACATTACACTCGTAAAGACATTGGATTAATAGTGTTCATTGATTTTAGTGTAAGCGCAAAAAATTAGTTGACAATGTAGAACGATTTTTGTGTTATAATAATTAAACCTAATAATATTGGAGAGCAAGAGAGATAAGGGGTATGGTGTTTACTACAAGAGTTCGAGAAAGTCATTCGGTGACAACTTTTCTGCTGAAACTTGAAACAAAGAGAATCTATCTCACAGCTAGGACATCATGTAAGATGCTCCGACATAAACGATAGAAAATTGTACTTGAAAAGCTGAGAGATTCGGGCAAGTGGGGACAACCACTTGTTATCTCGTCCCCTTGGAGGCTAGGCCATATGGGGATCGAATCCGACCTTACAAAATAAAGTGAAATAATTTGAAATATCCATATGGTCGGAGAACATATACAAGAACAATTAATTTCATTCTAGAATATATATATATATATATATATATATATATATATATATATATATATATATATATATATATATATATATATATATAACATTTTTCATCGATGCACATGATTAAAAAAAAACTACTTTCGATTGCTTGATACTAGAGCACGTGCTTGTACTCAAACAATTTGTAACATCTGTGCAAATCACAAATAACATAAGCGATCTCAATTTTTAGATTGAGTGACTTGGAGAAGTTCTAAAACATATTTAATCCAAAGATAATAAATTGTTGGACACTTCACTCAAAAAAATTCTAATGGAATTCCATCCTCAATAACCGTTCATGATCGGATTTTGACATTTTCCCATTTTTTAATTTTCAATTTTTTTTCTTTCGATTGAACTTCTATCAACTTTATGCGTGTTACGCACACCAAGTGACTATATTGACAACTTATGGAATCGTGTGTTCATAGTCTTCAAAGTAAAGAAAGTCTCCACTTTGACGAATTTGTTTGAAAAAATAATCCCTTTCGGTATAATAGACCCTCATAAATGCGCTGCTGAAATCCGTGATCATTATAGTCTTGTAATAGTTTCATCATTTTCGTTCGGCTGCAACGCATCAAATAATACTTCACATTTTTCATCGTTGTCAATAGGTGCAATTATAGCCAAAACATCTCCTACACAATAAAATAAATATAACATTTAATTATGCATATTTAAATTTATTTCTAGATCTTTAAATCATTAGAAAGTAATTCAAATGTTACCTTCTCTAACAAGATCGAAACTCAATCTTAATAGGATGATATTGTAGTTTCCTACGAATCATTTTCTTCAAACATTTCAACGAAATTTTGCCCTTTTGTATTTGGCTACTGTGTGTTTCCAATCGTTCACATACATTTTTGTTTTTCTGTGATCATTCGTTTTGTGTTGTCTATGCAAACATCACAAAAACAAGAATATTTTCTTTTATCCAATGCAAACACATTTGTGGACGACTTTGTTTGAATTGAATGCAATTTTCGGGTCCTTTTTATTGTTCCAACGTCATTTCCAATTGATCTATTTACGTCTCTGGAATTCAATATACCGGAAAAACCTTTATATGGAAAATTAGAATTTGTAAATATGATACGATTAAAAATAATCATTGTGATAATCCCTTCGAAAAAAACAATTAAAAATAATCATTGCATGATAAATGTACAATGTTTAAAATTAGATTTTGATATAAATTAAATTGAATGTACCTTTTCACTTCTCTTGATGGGTTAATCTCATGGCTTAGAGCATTGTTGCACCATTGAACAACTTCTTCGAGCGTTACCAGTCCGGTGTGCATAGTGGTTCATTTGATATCTTCAGTCGTTTTATGCATGCTCTGCCGTCATGTTCTCCTTTTCCATGGCAGGTTTCAAAGAAATTCCAACAATGTTTAATGCATTTTTTCTTATGAAGACGACACAACCAAAAAAAATGATCGTGCGATTTGAATTGACATGCACATCCTTCTAACCATATCCAATGTTCATTGAATGTTATTCCGATTTTTCAATGAATCATAAATTCTTCCAAAACAATGTTGTACAAAACATGTATCATGTGTACGATCGTCAACGATATAAAAGTGATATTCTTTAATGATATGTCGATTTTCACTAGTGCTTTCTATATGATCGACATTTTTGTTACGACGTATACATATAGAATATGGACGAGCATGGAGACTTGGTCGGTGTGATAGTATTCACTAAGATTTCTTTTGTGGAACAAATGTATGATTCTGCAAATCAATCAACGACAAAATGGTCCTTGGTGAAAAAACCACAAGATTTTTTGAATTCCAAGTCTTTCCATCGAGCTCTATGGGAATACTTGGTGTATTTGTAAATTTCCGCCTCAAACTTTCTCAAAAAAATCTATCAAAAAATTTAGATGTTACTCATAATTAGATTCATAACGATGTTGCACCTTGAATCGATGTACCTATATATTTATATACTCTTCCCATTTCACTTTCATGTTGGACAATGATTGATCATTTATATCAATACGATATTTGTTTTGAAATTTAGTCAAATTTCCACAATCATCGCATTTTTTACCACCAACACACTTCTTTTTGTAAAATAGTTCATCGCTTTCTCTTTCACATAGAATTTGAGATATGAATTCACGAATAGTGGAAGGAGGAGGTGAATCCTTCCATAATGTTCTACGAAATCGAGGAATGTGTCATAATATAACTCAAATTCCACATGATAACGGCAACAACAAATATAGCGTCTACCGGTGATAGGTTTTACATACCATGGTTTTGTTGAACAGCATGAGTGAAACATGAATTTGAAAACGATTCTCTTCTTTGAATTTTTTTTGAATAACTCTATCTGAGTGGTTTCCGAGATGTTTTTCATGTTCTTCATATTGATTTCGTGCTATTCTTCTTCACATCACATGTCTTGCGGAGTTAGTGAAACACGCGAATTCTTCTTCCAATATTCATATATTATTTTTTTAACATCTTCTCCAAGTCTATCTTTGTATGGTTGCCTACAAATAGCTCTCCAACAAAGCGAGTTGCATCATTTACATCTATTTGCGAATTCGAAATTTTCGATGTTTTGTACGAGTTTTCGCGAGGTTCAGTGCTGCGTGCCATAGATGTTATCATACGATTCTCTTGAGTACTTGGTGAAACCATTGCCATCTGTATTCCTCTACGTATATTTGAAACATCTTTATCTCTTGATCTCTTAATTAACTTTTTATAGCACTACTCATATTTTTTATTACCTCTTCTTTCACATTTTTTTTATCTTTGGTTGATTTTTCGAATACTTGATAGTGTCGTCGCTTCTTTTAATTTCCTTGATGATAGGAGACCTTTCAGCATTTGAGCTTGGTACATCACTGCTCATTTTGAAATACTCTTCAAAAATTTTATGGACACGATATCGTATAAAATGGTCGAGTTTTTTATCTCCATATGTGTGAGTGTTGAAATTTTCTAACTTCTCATTATTGATAGTGATTTCATACGTACATATTCGAAAGAATAGTACATATTCAATAAATTACTAAATTAATAAATATGTCAATAAATATTAGGAAAATTTTAAATATATCAATAGATCATAATATTTACATTTACATACCACTTAATTTCTTGCTTGAGGTTGATTTTCTTCTTCAATATTTTGAGGAGTATCTCTTGTCTGTTTACATTAAACAAAATATTTTTCAAACCTTAGTTCATCAAAATAAAAATTAAGCTCACATTTTACATTAGGAAAATTTTAAATATATCAATAGATCATAATATTTATATTTACATGCTGCTTCAATTTTACTTTCCTGAGGTTGATTTTTCTTTTTCAATATTTTGAGGAATATCTCTGTCTTATTTTACATCAAACAAAATATTTTTCAAACTAGTGCATCAAATAAAAATTAAGCTTCACATTTTACATTAGGAAAATTTTAAATATATATCAATAGATCATAATATTTACATTTACATACACCTTTAATATTTTCTTGAGGTTGATTTTCCTCTTCAATATTTGAGAGGGCTTCTAACTTTCTTTCGATATTGTCTCATCTCTTCTCTACGTTCTTCGGGGTCTCTTTTTCGATCAAATTTTCTCGTACAATTTCTTCGATTTCCCATGATAATAGGGTATGAAGTTAAAAAAATTTCCTTCAAAAAATTAGACAATAACTCAATTACAAAAATATCACAAAAGATTTAATTTAAAAAAAATCGGTGTAAATTTTTTTGTAAAAAATACGTACTCTAATCCAAAACACACTTTAAAATTTTTTAGAGAAAAATGTCTTATAAAAATGGAAAGAAGCTTAAAAGATTTAATTTAACACAAAGCTCGTACATACCTCCAAGAAAAATCACGTAGCTATCCCAATGTCCTCCAAAAAAATTCTTTAAACCCAAAATTGTAAAATCAATTTGCTTTCAAGAAATGCTCTTAAACCCAAACTTTGAAGAAAAGTTTTGAATTGAAAATGTCTTCCAAAAAAAGCTCAAAAGAAATGCTCTTAAACCCAAACTTTGGAAGAAAAGTTTTTGAACAAAAGTTCAAAAGATTTACTTCAACACAAAACATGTACATACCTTCAAGAGAAAATCCAGCTCAAGAAAAATCCGCCTCCAAAAAATGTCCTCCAAAAAGACACTTAAACCCAAACCAAGAAGAAAAGTTTTTGAACCCAAACCAAGTCTTTGTAAAATGAGATGAAGTGCGAAATCGAAAATTGTGAATCATTTCGCGCCAATTTATATTGACGCGAATTGTGTTTTTAGTGGGGCTCAGAAAATTTTCAGCTTGAAATGAGAGGATTACACAATAGTTGACAGACTCTTCTATAAAGAGTTCGGCGAACTATTGTGATAGATTTAATGATTTTGAAACGGAAAACATAGTTCGTAGAACTTGTATTCAAAGTTCAGTAGAGACAACGCATCACCATTACGCAAAAGAAACCCGGGGCTGCGAAAACGGATTACCGCAACTTTGGGTGATTAAACTCCATGAAAGGTTGTTAATTGTTGTGAACCAAGACAAGCATTTTCAAGAATTGAATCTACTTTAGGGAAATATAACTTTTATGGAATTTCGTAAACGTTTATTAATTTTAATTATTTTTCTAAAAAAATGGGTACGAGCAAATTCTAAGAGTCATTGTGATTCGGTGAAATCAAAATTTTGTATCTCCCAAAATACATTGTAAAAAAATTGAAAAAATTATGGGGCATTACATTGGTCGAAGTAGAGCTCTAATGGGTAGCTTTTAGATTTTAGTTTATAACTTATATGTTAAGAAATTTTTTTCCACTTGTGAAACATATCCAAAATACGCAACGTTTTCGTAATTGGATCAGTTCAAAAAATTCTAGTAATTATGATATGCATCCATTGGCTTTGTAAATGTGAGGCAAAGTAGACTGCAGTCTAGATTTTTGTGACACATTTTTTCAAAAACACGAATTTTCCAATGAATCTGGTAATCGCACATAACATGACTTCTTATGAATCTTTTGATTGTTAAGAAACACACACTTTCCAAAAGAAACGCTAAGTTTACATATCAAATTTACATAAAAAAAATTCAAAAAATAAGTAATATTGCTAAAATTTCTCACAGCTTTTATTTTTATCGCAAAATGAAATTCTACCACCAAAGGAAAAATTGTTATAGTTTGCGGAAAGTTGAAGAACCGAAAAAAAATGAAATTTTTCTCAAAAAAGAACCAAAAGTGTAACTGACTACATTTTTTTCACCCATATGTGTTTGTAAACACATTTGCTTTGAGATATGTTTTCTATTGAGGAGCTTCTTTACTATGTTTCTTTGTGTTTTTAAACACTTGGGTTTTATTAATTTTAATGCAGCCATGCCTTTTTGTGTTAATTAAAAAGAGATACGAATAAATTGAGATATAGGGTTTAGGGTTTATGGTTTTACGTAAATGTTTAAAAATGAAATTGGTAATTTTCGATTGTTTGTGTTAATTAAAATAATATGTGTAAATTTAGATTTTGGGTTTAGGGTTTATGGTTTTACGTAAATGTTTAAAGTAAATTGGTAATTTTTATTATTTTTTATGTTAATTAAAAAGAAGGCTCTGTGTAAATTGAGATTAAGGTTTTAGGGTTTATGGTTTGTAAATGTTTAAAGTAAATTATGCAGTTTTTGTATTAATTAAAAGAAGTATGTGTAAATTGAGATTTCGAGTTTAGGTTTTATGGTTTTGTAAATGTTTAAGTAAATTGTTTAAGTTTTTTGTGTTAATTAAAATAATCTGTGTAAATTGAATTCGAGTTTAGGGTTTTATGGTTTTACGTAAATGTTTAAAGTAAATTGTGTTTGGTTTTTTAAATAAATGTTTAAATATTTTTTATCCTATATTTTGAGAGCCAAGGTATAACTGTTTTATATTATGTACATGTTTTCTCATACTGTGTTAGTAATGTTGAGGTTTACGGTAGGGTTTATGTGTTAATTAGAAGGAATCTCTGTAAAATGAGATATAGGGTTTAGGGTTTATGTCATTTTCTCATACTTTGTTAGTAATGTTGAGGTTTAGGGGAGGCTTTTTTGTGTTAATTAGAATGAATCTCTGTAAATTGAGATATAGGGTTTAGGAGTTTTCGTCATTTTTCTCATCTTGTGTTAGTAATGTTGAGGTTTAGGGTAGGGTTTTTGTGTTAATTTAAAAGCAATCTTTGTTTATGGTGTTCTTTAAATTAATATTTTTTGATTTAAATATTGGTATAAGCACCACAAAGCCGGTATAACCACAACAAAAATAAATATGTTAATAATGTTTTATATTATGTATATGTTTACAATTAATTTCATGACATTTTTCTCATGTTTGTGTTGTTAATAATGGTGGAATTTTCTCCATCTTGTCATAAATTGAGATATGAGGTTTTAGGGTTTATGTCCATTTTCTCATACTTTGTTAGTAATATTGAGGTTTAGGTGGAGGTTTTTTTGTTAATTAAAAGCAATTTGTGTAAATTGAGATATAGGGTTTAACGTTTATGGTTTTAAATGAATTGATATTTTGATGTTTAAATATTGGTATAACCATGGTAAGTATGTTAATAATGTTTTATATTTTGTACATATTTTCAATTAATTTCATGACATTTTTTCTCATGCGTGTTGTTAATAATGTTGAATTCAATTTCTTTGTTCACACCCTTTGTTGATTGTTCGGTGTCATTGGTTTGCGGTTATGATTTTTATAATCTTTTTAATCAATTAGAAGGTAGGATCATTAAATCGGTTGTTCTCATTGCAAGACACATTTTTCGAGGTAGAAATGGGTCAAAATCAGGATTGGAATTTGGTGTCATAGACCTTTTTGCATATGAATTTAGTTTCCTTATTCGAGGTATCCTCCTTTATTAAGTGATTTATATTGATGAATTTATGAAGTAATTTTTCACCTCCTTTTTATTGAGTGATTTTGATTGATGAAGTTTGCGATGAATTTTGATGGTACGGGTTTCTTGCTGAGGCAAGTTAATTAGAATTTGTTAGCATTATTTATTTTATACATTCCCTCACACAATTTTAGGTATATGACTATTGGTTTGCTCCTCATGTTGATATACCCATTATTTACCGGGATTGTTAATTGTCATTTATGTTCATTAAATAGCATGTGTTCAAGGGATAGTTTGTTTAGGTTAATTAGGTTGTGTTGTTAATAATGTTGAATTCAATTATCAATTCAATTTCTTTTTTCACACCCTTTGTTGATTGTTAAAATTATCATTAGTTTGCAGTTATGATTTTTATAATCCACTTATTTTTAATCAATTAAGGTAGGATCTTTGATTAGGGTTGTTCTCATTTCTTAAGACACATTTTTAAGAGATCTTGTTGAGTGGAAATTTGCAATGAATTTTCCTCCTTTTTATTGAGTGACTTTGATTAATGAAGTTTGCAAAGGCTTTGTGATGATACGGAGTTTGTTGCTTGTGATCGATTAATTAGAATTTGTTCTTAACTTTCTGTTCATAATTTGTTCTTAATTTGTTCATATCTTGTTCTTAATCACTATTCATAGAATTGTGTATTTGGCTTCAATCGATGAATGTGGGTTTGTCTTGTCACTCTAAGTAACAAAAATGATGTTTGACTATCACTTGTTTTAATGGTGTGATTGATGATTGGTATTATGCCTTTACCTGATGAGCAAGTTAGAATACTTGAGGCTAAGGCTATAACTCCAATAACTTAACAAACTTGGAATTAAAGCTGTTTGATATATAGGTTTTTGATATATAGGAACTAGAAAGTGTTTGATATATAACTTCATAAAAAAATATGATATAGGCCAAGGCTGACAACTTCAATAGATTAACAAACTTGTGGGAATTGAAATTGTTGATGTAGAGATTAGAAGTGTTTGATGTATAACTTCATAAAAAAATATGATATAGGCTGGGGTTATAACTACTTATAATAAAAAACTTTTAGGAATTAAAAACTATTTGATGTCGGGAATTGAAAGTGATTGATATATAACTTCATAAAAAATGCGATATAAAATAAGGCTATAACTTAAGCAGATTAACAAACTTGTAGGATTTAAAGCTGTTTGATATGTAGGAATTATATTTTATTTTGACATATAACTTCCCATAAAAAATTTGATATGAGCTGACTGTAACTTCAACGGTCTAAAAAACATGAGTTGGGCTATTTGTTTTATACATACTAATTTGAAATTTTTTGCGCTTCAAGCATCCATGGATGCTATCTTCAACAAACCTATTTGATCCTTGCAAAATGTAGTGTCTTGTGGTTACAAAGGTAAAATTAGCACCCTATGCTTGATAGCTTCCATTTCTGCAGCCCATAAGAAAATTGTTGAGTTATTCATACCCAGTACGGTGGATTTGCCCAACATGGGATGATTCGGTGTGCTGAATGTTGGCATATGGTTGAATCCAATTTGCTCCATGTAGCCATGGTGGGAATGAGTAGCCCAAGTGTCCACTTGTGTTACTAGCAATAGCATTATGAGGTGTCATATAAACACGGTTAGGATTCAAACCTACCACGGTAGGGGTATAAAATGAGCCTAACCCCTGCGATAGATGGGGACTTGGATGTTAATCGGACTTGGAATGATGGTGTTTTCTCTGCAATGTGGTCTAGTGTGTTAGACATCAACCTATTTACTCAAACAGCAGACTGTAGTCTTCTCTGCCGTCACCCTCTCACTTTTAGCCTCTTCACCGAACCCTTTTTCCTTGCCTCTCTCTCTTACACTTTCCAATTTCTTTTGATGTTCATACTTCTCTTGATTTTTTGTCTTTCCAACCTTTCCTTTGATCAGGCTTTTTGTTGTTGCAATCCTTGCAGCCCTTTTTGTTAGCTAACTCCTTCTTTCTCTTTTTAGCTTCACCGAATTTCATTCTTTTTATGTTTCCAATAGGTATTAATTAAATGTCAGATGTGAGCAATTGTGAACTCCTCCTAAACCAAGATAATCCGATCATGAAGGTTCATGATGACCTTCACTCTCTCTTGTGCTTTAGGAATGCACCAAGTAATCTCTTGCTTTTATTTGCCCCATTGCTCCTGCAGACCGGCGTTTCGTTCATATTACGGGACAAGCGGTGCTTCATTGTGTCTTCTTCGGGTACTTCATCTTGAATATTCTCCTCTTCCAATGATCCATTGTCCACAAAAAAATAATGAACAAGTTAGGTGTTCAACACGATGGTTGTGACATGTCCCGCTTGCTTTCATCCTCATTGGTGGTAGATACATTATTTCTAGTGATATTCTGTCCGACCTCTTGCCAACCATGATGGTGCACTTGCTTGGGTTGGCATGGTCAATTTCTCATTATTAGCTACATCGATGGGTATCCTGGGCCTCGACAATGATATTGTTAGTTGGTTCATGGTAGAGCTGTGTCTCATGACATGCTCAACATCATCACCACCACGAGAACAACCCTTGAGAAAGGGACATTGTCTTTCACCCACGATGGCTACATCTTCTTGGGCACCAACATGCTCTTCTAGTTCTCTGTACTTGACCTTCCCTTCAAATGCTTGGCTACAAACTGGTATCATGCATAGAGCATCAGATGGTGGCCATATATAGTCCTCCTAAAAATCAAGCCTTGATATTGAAAGGTCCAGGAAATTCCCTTTTAAATGCTTTACTTGCAAGCTTGGCTAGCTCAAACCTCTTCCCCTGCCACCCTGGTTAACATCCATGTGAAGCTCGCTAAACCTTGGGCTTCAGACCCAGAAACAAGCTCATATGAAGGGGGCTGCAATCTAGGTGGTATGAGCCGGCAATGTTAGGTCAATGCCCAACATTTGACCTCCTCGGTGCTCTGCACATCCATGTAGCCCCATGGCCATCTAAAATCGGTAAGTGCTTCATTTCAGAGCGAGACACCACCGATACGGAGAAGAAAAAAAGTGGCCAAGCCATTTTCAGGGCTAATTCCTTTGTCATCCATGCATGTGGATGTGTAAAGCCCACGCATACTTACAGTTCCAGTGTGTATATAATTTTTTTATTGAGAGTTTTACCTTTAAATAGATAAAATGCGAGTATTGATGAACCAATTAGGCCAGCACTAGGCAAGAATTGTGATCACTCACTAACTTTCTTAGGCACATTTCTACTCCCTCTCTTGGCAGTGCCCGCATACCACAATTTTACTTCCTACACTGTAAGTACGAAACATCACGATTCCATATGTAGTAAAGAGCATGTGAGTGTTGATGCGCCTCCGTGATGTTATAGGGCAGAAACAATTGCAAGGCGTGTAAAAACCCGATCTATGTCAAGGCCCTGCGACATCCGTAACACAAGGTGCAGATCACACCCATTTTTAAACCCACTACCATGACTTACTGGAAAACCATCTTTAAAAGGGTTTGGCCTCCTTGTGGAGATATTAATTATAAATAAAAATTATATTGTAATGTTAATTATAAATAAAAATTTTTATTATTTATTTTATTTAAAAATTTTAAATTTTAATATCAACCTTATTCAATAATAATAAAATTTGGGGGCAATTTAATTGTTGATTGAGGTGAGAGGATCATTTTAAATGCAGTTTAACGGAAAAATGTTAATGTGTAAATTAAATCTGGTTTTAAAATAAAATAAAAAATAAAAAATAATGTTCTAAATAGAAAAATAATGTCAACTATATTAAAAAATTTGAATCTGTTGTAAACCAGAATATGTTGTCAGACCATAATATGTTGGCATAAAAACTTGTTATATTTATCATTGATTTACCACTTCTTACCTTGTTGTCGAGCAAGGTTAGGTTAGCTTTCACATTATGTTAGCTAGATTTCTTAGTATTAGATGTAACAACATTTTCTCTCTCACTTGAGAGTATCAGATGTCAATGCATTTATAGTTGGAGGGATGACATAAATTTTAATTTTATTTATTTATTTATTTTTATAATATGTGTATTTTGTGTATTACATTATTTATTTTGGGTGTGGATATAAGTATTTGATATTTTTTTGACTATAAATTAATAATAGGTTTGATTAAATTTTTTTTGTAAAATTAATTTTTTTAATAATTTTCTTGAATCTAATATGTCATATACGGTTTACATTTAAATTTAAATTGATTTAAATTTAATTATGGACATATATCGAACCATATTTAATAAACGATAGCATAAAAAATAAATCTTTCCTTCTCTCTTTATCTTATTTCTTAATAATAATTAGTTTTGGCCTAAACATGCTCCTCCTAAATAAAAAGTTGTCTTCTTGTTGATTAAACCTAGCGCACATAATCCGTGGTTGGTTGATTTAGCGAATGTACCAACAAGCTCATACCTTGCGTGAGAACTGTTCAAACGCTATCCACCCATTAATGCTCCCGGCGTACCAATACCATGCCATCGCAATGCTCCATAGTCATCACAACCATTGTTAAGACCATGACTAAAATATTGGTTTCCTCTGGTAGCTCGCATCATTCAAGTAATACTATCACCTCGACGTTACCAACATTTCAATGGCTTGAAAATTTTACGAATTTGTATACTTCAATATTTTTTGTATTTCAAATTGGATCAAGATTTTTTGAATTTGTCGTAATATTTTTTAGATTTCAAACCCGCTCAAAATTTTTGAATTAAATCCCGCTTCGTGTTTTTATTTGAAAGAATAGAAATTGTGTAATCAACGTTTCTGATGCGAGGCGGAAACAAAAGCTGAAAGATTAGCCTCATAGTCATTATCAAAGAGTTTGAACCACAGGTTTTCTCGCTAATTTGTCATTATCACGAGTTTGAACACGGGATTTTCTCATTATCACGGGGATGAGTTGTGGGATGATGGATTATCGTAGATTTTTATTGTGATATTGAAATGTTAGTTTTGTTCATAATGTATCATTATGTTGAAAGATCGGTATTTTTATTTTGTTTTTTCTTTTAACATGTTTTTTTGGTTAACCTTACCATGTTCAATTTGAATTTTTAGGGTGTATTATCATATGAATGATAAGAACGTCCTAGCTTCTCAATTATAAACCTGTCTCAAGACCATTTTTATAAATCGATAGATTCTTGGCTTGTGAATTCCTTGATACGAACTTATTTACCAATCAAGGCTTAAACTTAGACGTGGGAACATGTTTTTTTGCATTTGTTTAAGTAGTCTGCTTGTTTTATAATAAATATGAAATTTCTAATTTTTGGAACGGTTAGGTTGGGTCAATCCCATTTTATGTGATTTTTTTATAAATATTTTTGGGTGTATGAATAAATTTACTCCTGAGATTTGATTATAATATTATAAAAGATGAAATTGTATTTTTATTTAAATTATGTTTCTAAATATATAAATAAGGATCAAAATTAAATAGATAAATGAGTTTAATGTTTAAAAAAAATTAATTGATCAAAAATTTATATAAATTCAAAAAGTTTCATTTCTAATTTTTAATATTTTCTAATTAAATTTAAGATACTTGGAAAACTTTCATATCTAAACTATTAAATTATAATTATTTTGTATTTAATTTATTGTTTGAAATACTCTCAAAACTTTCACTATTTGAACTATAATTATTTTGACTTTTAATTTATTATTTGTGTATATGTTTCTACAACTAGTTATCATATTGGTTCTCTTTTTTTTTTTTTAATGATTATGTATAGATTTTAATTTATTATTTAAAATAATGTTAACACTTATATATATATATATATATATATATATATATATATATATATATATATATATATATATATATATATAATACTCAAATAAATTAGATATTTTTATTTTTTATTTGATAAAAGAAAGAATAATAAATTATAAACTATTTTAAATAGACGTAATCTAACTTATAGACGAAATAAATTTTTTCACTCAAATTTACTTAAATCTAGCAATAGAATTTCAAGAGTTTTTGTTGTTTAAAATATAATTTTGAATGCATAAATAAATTGAGCACCTTGAAAAACACCTTGGGCACTCCAATTATGTAGATTAAACAATTTGAACTCATTTTTTGAAAATCTCTTTCAATTTTTAATTAAAATTAACCAGAGAAATGGTCATGAAAAAGGTCATTTCATGCAAAAAGAGTCATTTCATCTATAAATTAAACTATCTCTTTAAAATATTAAATATTTTATATTAATATTAACTTACTAATATACAAAGAACCACAACACCCTGAGATTGTAATAAAGAATCCATGCTCATTCTATTAACTAGTATAATAACTTTTATAATAAATTTTAATAAATTTATTATATAATAAATTTATAAATTTATTTGTATAATAAATTTATCAAATTAATTTTATAAATAAATTTATTAAATTTTTATAGATTTTATAAAAAAAATTTAAAAAAAAAATTATTTGTTTTTAAATTTCATATGATAAAATCTATTTTTAAATAAATATATTTGTTTTTTAAATAAATTTATAATAAATTGTATAATAAAATATAAATTTTATAATAAATTTATTTGTTTTTCAAATTTCATATGATAAAATATATTTCTACTCGTAATAAAATTTCCCAATAGTACATTAATACAACGTATTCACATTATTTATTACATCTATTGATACACTACATTCATAATTACAAAATACACCATATTCACATTCGTTTGTGGTCCAAAAAATAATTTGATCTCTCAAAATTTTCAAATAATTTATAAAGTTTATGAAAAGTTTAAAAAAATTAAAGATTAAATTGATTATTCTAGGAATTAAAATTTAATTTTGAAATTTCTATTCTCTAATTGATTAATATTAATGAAATAACTAATTTTACGAGGTTTTTAATATATTTTTTATAAATAAAATTTATTTAAAATTTAAAAATAAAAAACTTCTCCATAACATAAATGACTAATTTACTGGTTTGGACACGCTCTGACACACCAATGGCTCCTCAACCTCTAAAGGCTTAGAACTTTGTCTGATCCCTAACTGCATTCGATGACTACCCCAAGGGGGGGGGAGGTGGCACCCCTCCCCTTTCTAGCAAAGAAGATATTGTGTGTACTAACGCTTCTTAGATTTCGTCCTCTGAATCTACAGAGCCCCAGACTCAATCCACTGTCGTGCAAGGCAACAAGCCTCAGGAGACTGCAGGAAATACGGAGCAACCAAAGGCGACTTCCACAACTTATTTCCCCATTGCAGCAGAAGACCAAATATTGATGTACCCAGCCATCGCATCAATGCACAAATAAAGTACATGAAAGATCATGCACTCATAGGAAAATTTTTCGGCTTCTGGCCAACTGAGAAAGCTCTCCATGGCTGGATTGCCTCAAAATGGAAGCCAAAGGGACATGTAACTCTCCAGTTGGGACCAAAAGGCTTCTTCAATGCCATCTTTAACTGCATTGAAGACAGAAATCAGATCTTAGATGGAGGACCTTATTTCTTCAACTCTGCAGGCCTATATCTCAGGGATTGGATAGAGAGATTCAACCTAGACAAAGAAGACTTCAACTGGGCCCCTGTCTGGATTAGAATGTACTCCCTACCCCCACAATATTGGGACGAAGAATCACTGAAGGCCATCGGTAATGGCTTAGGAGAGTTTATCAATATTGCAGAGGAAATAAATCTCAAAAAATACACTTTGTATGCTAGAATCTGTGTCTACAAGCATATGGCAAAGGCTCTTTCGGATTCAGTAAGTCTCTATCATGATGACTTTGAATGGATACAAACCATTGATTATGAACATGTACCCTTTCGCAGTAAAAAATTCCATGCTCATGGACATCTCTTTCAGGACTGTCCACTAAATCAGCTATCTAAAAATATAGCTACCATGGAACATCCTGATGCAGAGGGGTTCACCAAAGTCCCTAGCCGCAAAAAGAAACACAAAAAACCACCCTTTGCTCCCAAAATACCTCTGAATGCATCCTCTGCCCCGTCTACAAGCAACAACTTTGAAATCCTAGTAGAGAAAACTCAGCCTGCTAGTGATCCCTCGCAACAACCTGAGACATCCCCTAAGCCATCCACTTATGAACCTTCTGCTAGCCCCCTAATCCCTCAAACTGCCTCAAAAGCTCCTCAAGAACCCTCAAGATCCACTCCCAGTCTCAACAAGGATTTATATCTGGTTATCTGGCAGCCTAATCTCATGGAGATTGATGGCCTTTTGCAAGATAACACCCCCACTGGTGGCTCAATACCAGAGGAAAGTCAATCCAGCCATATGGAAGAGGAACCTGAAAGCATTGACATTGGAGATCTGGACATTCTTGGACTGGAACAACCCTGTAAACAGGAAGCATATGACAAAATTCCTGGCAGACAGATAGACAGCCTAGAGGTGATTCTATTCAGCGCGCATCAGCAAAGATCTCTCGGCATTCAACCAGGTAGCCATTGGGATGGGAAAAAACCATTCAAAGAAACTAAGAAAAGAGGAAGGACAGATCTGCAAAGAACCATCATTATTGGGGAAATGCTAGTTGAATCTGGAAGATATCCGAAGTTGACTAAGTTCTATCTTCCGATCTCCAACGGTTCTCAATGAAGCTAACTTCATGGAATATACGAGGGCTCAATAGCCCCGTGAAATGCAAGATGATTAAAAGTATGATACAGCAAGAAAGACCTTCTGTCTTTTTCATGCAAGAAACTAAATGCAACAACCACACCCTTAGCTCCATTATCTCCAAAGCATGGCCGGGCTGTCACACAGTTGCAGTGGATGCCTCCGGAGCCTCGGGAGGCCTTGCTATAGCATGGGATCCACGTACCATCTCACTCTCTGATTTCCATGCCTCTCATAATATTATACAAGCCACTTTCCATCTTATCGGATCCAACATTCATGGACACCTCTCCAATGTTTACCTTCCCCAAGATCCGATGCATAAAATAGAGTTGCTAAATACCATGAAAATTCTCAACTCCAACCGGCGATATCCTTTCTGGATAATTGGGGGAGACTTCAATATGATTACCGGGCTAGAAGAAAAGATAGGAGGAAGGGCTAAATTAGACATGGAAAGAAACCACTTCAAGGATTTCATTCAAAGGAACTGGTTAATTCATCTTCCATTCTCCAATGGCATTCACACTTGGAACAACAAGCATTCAGGATGCCAACAAATTGTTTCCAAACTAGATCGATTCCTAATTTCGAATAATGCTATCCACTTAGGAGGTGACATTCACTCCTCCATCCTGCATCTTTTTGGTTCTGACCACTGGCTCATTCAGCTATAATGGATGCGTCCTAGTGTCACGACTAAATGACCTTTTAGATTTGAAGCTTTCTGGCTAACCCATCCTGACTTCAAGGGCATAGTCACAAATGCATGGAAAATCTTTACTCCTCCGGCCAACTCCAAAATGTATCAATTCCAGCAAAAGCTCAAATACCTCAAAACATAGATCAAGCAATGGAACCACTCTGTATTTGGGAATATCTTTCAACAGCAAAAGGTTCTGGAACAAAACATGTCAGAACTTCAGCAGCGCATAATCACTGAAGGAAGAAAAAAGTCTCTAGCTGAGCAGGAACAGAGCCTTCTCTCACATCTGGAAGAAAGAAGAAAGTAAGAGGAAATTCTCTGGAAGCAAAAATCCAGAATACGATGGCTCAAAGAAGGGGAAAGGAACACTAAATTATTTCACCGCTCAACCATCCAAAGAAGAATGCACAATCGGATCGCACATATGCAGAATTAGCAAGGAGAAAGACTTGAAGAACACGGGGACATTGAGAAAGAACTTCTCAATCACTTCCAATCAGTCCTACAAGAAACTCAAGAAAGCCAACAGCCAACCATAAATAAGGTCCTTCAACACATTCCCAAAATCATAACGGAAGAACATAATAAGATGCTCCTCCACCCAGTAACTCCACAGGAGGTTGAGAAAGCTATGGCTCAATTCAAAGATGGAAAAGCACTAGGTCCAGATGGTTTCACTTCTAAATTTTTTCATCATTTCTGGGACCTCATTAAGATATAAGTATGGACTTTGGTAGAGGAATCTAGGACTTTGCATTGGATGCTCCCGTCCCTCAATGCAACCTTTATTTCTCTCATTCCGAAAGAAGAACAGTCCAAAACCCCAGACAAATATAGACCCATTGCACTCTGTAATGTCATCTACAAGGTGATTTCTAAAGAAATTTCTAATAGGCTCAAGACTCTGCTTCCATTGCTGATATCGCCAGAACAAACAACATATGTGGAAGGACGACATATTCTAGATGGGATAATTCTCACTCATGAAGTCATTCACTCCCTGAAACACACCAAGCAGGCAAGTATGCTCCTAAAAATTGATCTCTCTAAAGCTTTTGACAAATTAAGTTCGACGTATATCAAGAAGATGCTCATAGCATTTGGCTTCTGCCCCTCTTGGATCAGATGGGTTATGAATCTTATTACTTCCCCTTTCTTCTCCATCCTCATCAATGGTATCCCTTCTCATCCCTTCTCCCCCTCTAGAGGCATTCGCCAAGGAGATCCCCTCTCCCCCTTCATATTTTTCCTCATTGCAGAAGGGCTAGGCTAACTCATTCATAATGCCCTTCATACTCATAAGCTTCGTGGAATCTCTATTCATGGTTCACACCCTACTACCCACCAACAGTTTATAGATGACAATATGCTATTTGGGCATCCTTCAGTCCAAGAAGCTCTCACATTCAAATCCTTACTTGACATTTTTTTCAGAGGCCTCGGGAACGTCCATTAATGCTAGAAAATCTCAGATAATTTTTTTCAACACCCCTCCCATTACCCAAAGAAATATTTCCAGAATTCTTGGCTTCTCGTTAGCCTCCCTACCTGCCAAGTACCTTGGAGCACCCTTGATCGATTCTGCAAACCGACTCTCCACCTGGAAACAGCTCCTTGAGAAACTTGAAGCCTGCCTTTCTTCCTGGACCTACAGATCCCTCAATATGGCTAGCTGTCTCATTCTTATCAAAGCTATCTTACAGTCAATGCCTCTCTATCTATTCTCAGTTGTAGCTACACCAAAATGGGTCCTCAAAAATATCAGAAACCTGCAACGCAATTTCCT
Source organism: Pinus albicaulis (assembly GCA_034641835.2). Taxonomy (NCBI): domain Eukaryota; kingdom Viridiplantae; phylum Streptophyta; class Pinopsida; order Pinales; family Pinaceae; genus Pinus; species Pinus albicaulis. The sequence goes on from CM076581.1 coordinate 560,892,994, forward strand.
TTGGGGCTCGTCTGGCCAAAATCGAAAGTGGGCTCTGGTAAAATGGACTACAGTATGCATGTCAAAAAAAAATGGTGGTCTAGGCCTTAGAGATCCGCATCATAGCAATGTAGTCATGGGCGCACGAATCTAGTGGAAATGGCTATCTGCGCCACTTACACCTTGGGAACTTCTATGGAATATCAAATATGCCAACAATAGATCCCTAGAAGATCTTATCAGGCTGACAACGGTTGACACAAGCTCCCTAATATGGAATGTTGCCAAACAACATCGTGTCCTTATTCAAGAACACAGCTTCTGGGAGATCAGGGACGGAGGAACAACACGCTTCTGGGCAGATTCTTGGCAACAAAGGCCCAAATTAGAAAATATTATATGGCCTTAGCAACAGGATCAGATTGACCAACTCGACAACAAAATCAAAAATTTCTGGTTACCCTCAACAATACAGGGATATCGTCAATGGTCACCTACTGCCCAGATCTTTGAAAATGGGCAGGTGAAAATAAACAGTGAAATTGATGAGGAACTCAATAGTAGGAAAATTAGGTATTCAGAAAATAAAGGTCTCCTTAGGTGGGGATACACTCCCAGAGGCACGTTCACTACTAAGGAAGCATACACGCTGATGTATCCCACCCAAGAACGAAGTGATCCCGTATGGAACCAAATTTGGAAAACAAGAATTTTCCCCAAGGTTTCTACTTTTCTCTAGCTCCTATGTCATAAGAGCATTCTTACTTGGGATAATCTTCTAAAAGAAGGATTCATTAGACCTTCCCGATGCCCTAATTTTTCAGTGCACAATGAAACTATTCAGCACCTACTAGACAACTGCATCTTAGCTAACAAATTGTCGGAAAAAATTATCTTTAGATGCAGAAAATCCAATCACATTTCAGGCGGTTGCAGCGATTGGAACCCATGCATTTTGGTAGATGGTTGTTCCTTTATATGGACATCGACAATAGCGTGAATTACCAAATAGAACCAGTTTTAGATTTTGCAGATAGATATTGAGACAAGTAGTCATTAAGTGGGAGTGTTGGACTATGTAATTCCTACTTGTCTTTTGTTTGTGATTCTCTCTATGTATAGAGTCTGTTTCTATCTTATAGGTTAGTTCCTAGTTTAGTGTGAGTTTGAGATATTCTCTCAACCACATTATTGTGCGTCCAAGATAGATTTCCTATCTTGAGACTATCTCATGTATAAATGTATGTAATGAGATTGATTAATTAATATATTTTGTAGACTGATATTTTATCTGATATGCCATGCATCATAACTTCTGCGAATAACATGACATGCACATATACCAAACAGAAAAGGGGGAAAGAGATATTGCTAGAAACTGGTTGGGATCTTTAACATACTCTAGCCTTATAGTATCATTTTAAATTTCACATGGAAAATCAAAATAAAATCATTCCATTGGGAAGGTTTTCGCAGGTCGTAGTCAGTACTAAGGATGTTAAGGTGATGAAAAACTTTGAAGTTATTCAAATTGTAGATGATACCAATCCTTATCCTGCGCTGTTGGGATTGGACTAGGCTATTGATATGGAGGGTGTCATAAACCTGAAGAAGCGAAGATTGGAGTTTGAAAATAATGGAACCAGAATCATCATTCCCCTTGACCCTGCTGAAGGAAAGAGATACACCGAGACTGTGCATGTTGATGATGATGTTGATAATATTTGTAAGATGACTCTATGAGAAGAAGATTGGATAAACTCTATTGTAGATGGAAATCTTAATTGGGAGAAGGACAACTCTCGTTTCTCATATTCTGATGAAGAATTAGAAAATTGGTAGAACTGGTTGCATGAAGTATTTGTGCTGCGATGCAATCGTGTGAGCAGATCTCTTTGATGCATAACATCTGAGGTATGAGAATTATTGCATTATGATGGTTTAACTGATGTAAACATATTTTTAGGAAAGCTTGAAAGAACTTTACCAGAAGGACAAAGATTCCATGCTTTGGATCTCAGACTGCGCACTACTCCAACAAGATGGTGGGAGACTCATAAAGAAAACATGGGCCACTGGGATGAATGTGCACACATGATGAGCCATATGCTTTGAATGTCCAACCATCACAATGGAAGAAGTCTACCCTGGAAAGGATGATCCGCACAGATATTTGGTTAAATGGAATTAGGTATGGGGCGTAGAACCGAGACCTAAATGGGTCCACATGTTCATTCATAAATTGGGGAAGGTGCCTACTGATTGGTATTTGGAGACAGAGTTGCACCAAGGTATTATTGAATGGTCTGCCCTGACAGAGAATTTCATTCTGACATTCAGCTTTGAGAGTGGGTTTGATAAGATTGGCAAAGCATTGCATAATATTCAAGAAGTGATCTTTGATGCAACAAAGCCTGCAATCAAGTGCGCTCCACCAGGCTAGGATGCGTAGATGAAGGATATTGTGAATTGCAGAAATTTAACGGTTGAAGATAGTGAAGAGAGTCCAAGGAATCTCATGATTATGGAATCAGAGGGACAACACATAGTTTTTGATCCTTCAATCGCTTCACCTAAGAATGTTAAACAATTGCGCTCAATATTGGGGCATGTTGGCTACTATTGAAGGACCATTCAGGACTATGCGCTGATAACTGCTCCCATAAAAAAGTTTCTCAGAAAGGATGCGAAGTTCTATTGGAATGAGGAATGTCAGATGAATCTTGAATTACTGAAGGAAGAGTTGGTCACCAACCACTCTGCTTTGAAATACATGGTCAATAAGCCTGTGTTGGGGGGGGGGGGGGGGTGGTGGCGGCATCTGTAGGTGGTTGATGTTGTTCCAAGAGTATGCATATATGATGCGCAAGAAGGTGTGACGCGTGCATGGTGGCTACGCGAGGAGGTTGACTAGGTCAAAGAGGTGCCAAAAACTAGCCATTGGAACTGTAAATCTGCAAAAGACAACTTTATTACGATTTATGGGAGCATCTAGGTTGCAATTAATGAAGGATTTTGCTAGATTTGGGATCGTTTTGTCATTTATGAAGACACATTAATGCATAAGGTACCATTGAAGATACGCCAAAAGTATAAATATGATCTATGGGGTTGAAATAGTTCCCTTTGCTTTTTGAGTTAATTGTTTGCCCTAAAATCTTTGATTTCTACAACATACTCATTGTCTATGACTGGTTTGGATCCAAGATTCGAGGAGGAGTTGCGCCGAAGAGGTTTGGGTTACGTAATTCTTCCCATCATGACCGCTACATGCCCCAGAGATGATACTACTATGCCAGAGGTTCCTGTTGCACCGATGGTTGAAACCCTTGTGCCCAAAAAAACTAAGAAGGTTCAAACATCTGGAACAAGGAAATCCTCATGAGAAAAGACTCCAAAGCGGCGTTGTACTGCAGTTGAGCATCAGAAAAGACCAATGGCAGAGATCCCTGAGAAAATTATGGAGGAAGAGGAAGATGTGGTCGAAGACGCCCCATTATTGTGGTTGTTGACACACGCAAAGTGACAGTACGAGTTCCCAAAGATCTTTACAAGGTGTGCTCAAGTATTGATATGCCATTGATTATGGAAAACATCCCAGTGGAAGGCGAAATGTTTGAAAAAGTGTCGCAGTTGCGAATGGAGAATTGGGACATCATAGATACTGATAAGTTCCCTAAACTTGCACTAGAGATTTATTTAGACCATGTTCAGTATGAAGGAGGAATTGTGCGCTTAGAGCCAAAAATATGGGTGTTGGGTTTGCACAAGGTAGGCCTCCTAAACTCACTGTAGATCCCTCATTTCGGGCACAACCCGATAAACGACATATGTGTTCGTTAATTGCTCATGCTCGTGCATGATGATGCACTATGGTTGGGAGAGCTTATTCCCATTGATGTTGCACTGATCCATAAGATCATCGACCTACCTGATAAAGGCGCAGATTTAATGGCCGATTTTGGAGGAAAAGCGCAAGAAAAAGTGGTCGCAAAATATCAAAGCTAATTAAGTACCAATTCTCGCACAAAAGCAGAGGATTTGTGGTGAGTGATATTAATGACCCCGTTGTTTTGTTCAGAATGCTCATCTTGTCCTGCAAGATGATGCAAAAGTGTAGGTCTAAGGAGATTCATGCATAGGTAATTTCTCTTGCAGGACAGTGCAACAAAGGAATGATCTACAATTGGTCCTGTTACTTGTGAAAGGAATTTCTGGAGAATGTCCGCGAAACACAGGAAGAGGGCAAGCATTTTTATTATGCTTGGTTGTTATTTTTAGTCACCTTAATTGGGTGGAAGACCACAAAGGAAACACAGTTTCCGGAGATAGAGCCACAGATGTGTGAGGCTGTGCGATACGCTACCCTTTGGAATTCATGAGACCCCACGCCTGCCATGGAGAATAAAATTTTCTGGGTATTGTTCGATGTCTCACTTTATCAGGTCGTGCAGTCTAAACCAAGGTCGTCTCTGACGTTGTATGAACAATACAAGATGATAACGGATTTCAAGGCCACTTTCCAAAATATGCACATCCGCGCGAAAGGCGTAGTGGAGGGAGTTTGGTATGGCTTAGCATATCTCATCACGGAGGACGATCTTATACACATTATTGCAAAGTGGCCGCCAACATGGTTGGAGCCTGGTGCATCATTTCTGAAAACACCTACCAAGCCGCGCACTGCTACCTAGCCAGAGAAACTAATTGAAAAGACGACAGAGAAAGAAGCCACGCCAACCACCCCTGATGAAACTATTGACTTGGAGAAAGACACTGAACCTGAGAAAAATGACATTGCGCCAATATAAACAACAAAACAAGTGGAAGCGCAGTCTTCTAAAAGCATGAAGCGTTGTTCTCAGGTCATTGGAGGTTCGGAGAAGAAAAGGAAAGGATCTAAAGACACTGGCAAGGAGGTCCTTATGCTAACCGAGGATGACTTGAATGAAATCGCAAACACAGTCACATTTGCGACAGAAGGCTTATGGTCAGATATGGAAGTGCAGTACAAGACTGCGTTGGAGGCAATACAGGTATGCATCCATGAATTAAAAGTACAATTGAGCCTGATTCAGGCGAGTGTTACTCAAGCAAGCCAGACACAGACAAGCATGCATGTCACCAGTGCGCAGCTGATAGACATAGATTTACCAACAACTATAGATGTTCGTCTCATTCAAATCCCTGCGCCGACCATCCATGTTGACCCTAGGCGGAGGTGCTGGTGATATTAATATTAACTTGTATGTTTTACCTGCAGGAAATTTGCACATGATGCACAGTATGATTGTCGATGAACTTCAGTTTCGTGAGGCCCATGCTCACACCTTTGCTGTAGAATCAAAGCAGTAGCCTGCGGAAGCAAAATAGAAACAACAAGCAGCAGAAGAATCCTGCCGCAAAGCCGAAGCCCAGCGCACTGCGCTTGAAGTAAAGATCCACCAAATGTGCAGTGAAGTGCCCGCAATCCTTGCCACAACTGTCCCAGAAGAGAAATTGGACAGACTGGCTACTGCATTAAAAGCCTCACGCGTCGAATTTCAAATCGTTCGAGCTAAGTTTGAACATCAAATTGCTGATCTCCAAATGAAGTTGCAATCTGAAACGCTGCCTAAAGTCAGAGCCAAGTGGGTCATCGAAGTGAAGCAGGCCACCGATAGTATTATTGCCACAATCACGCAGTGTGACAAACTTTTGGACTAGGCTATGGGCGTCTGGACTTCGGTTCAAAATGACCCTGTAGTACAACAACTGTGCAATGAGCTGCGCATAAAGGAGCAATAGTTTGCTAAAATTAGAACGTTGCCACCTACTCTTGTTCTTACACAATGCCTCGCTCGCTTATCGGAGGGCCGGATAATCCAAACAATGATCGAGGACCTGCATCGCAAAGAGCAACTACTAGAGGCACGAATGCAACCATGGGTCGAGGAGGCTCTCCATCTATCACAGACTTTGGACAACACATTAAAATCCATTCAGCAGACGCAGAGGAGTATCGAGCTGGCCACTGAAGGGCCCACCACGAAGAAGTTAGTCATTGAAGTGCAGGGTGCTGCTCCACAGAGCCTGGAAATGGTGCTCCCTCTCAAATCTACTGTCACTATGCTCCAAGCTAAGATGAAGGAGCAGACACCACAATGACTTGAGACGAGTCACATGTTTGTGTTGGGGGCTTGTTGGAGTGGAGTCTCCTAAGGTACACTTTTTGATGTTTTTATTGGGGCCTGTTGGAATGGGGTCCCATGGAGTACACTTATAATTATATATATAACTGTAAAAAAAAAACACTATATATAAAATTATTAGTTTAAGAAAAATGACAATCAAAATTATATAACTTTATAATAAATAATGATAAACAAATTAATAATATATTTGAAATTTAATAATTAAAAAATAAATAAAATTTATTAAAAAAAATTAATAATAATAACATTTATATATCTCTGAATAATCCAATTTAAAAAATTATATGAAAATGATAACCAAACTTAAATATTCATATAAAATATATAAATTTAAAAAATATATAGTCATATATATGAGAATTCAAAAAGTGAAAAAAATGAATTTTCAACATTATTGAAGGTAAAAATATTACTTTAATATTTTTACTTTAATAAATTAAAAAAAAAAAGGCAAGTGAAAAATAAAAATATATAATTTCCTTTTTATTGCGATTTTCCTTCGGTTTAAAAAATTGTTTTAAAATAAAATATTTTTCAAATAATTTGAATTTATGTAAAGTCAATTATATAAAAGTTTAATTATAAAGTTAATAATTAACTTCATTGAAGAGCTTGCGGATTATCCACAATAACTACAAGAACTTGAAAACCAAAAGTAACTTCATAATAATCTTTCAGACACTCAATTAAAAAAATTAAATACACTTAAAATAAGAACATAGTTACAAAATTAATGAATTAACGTTATAATTAAACTCTCCAATAGACTAGTAAAAGAATTTAAATATTATGTGACAAAACAATAAAAGCATCTCACAATTCCAAAATAACAACGATGCTCATTAAAAAAACAAGATCCAGAAAAAGCCTATTTGACTCTTTCATGAAGTTTTCTAGTCAAAAGCATTTCGGTTTTCTGATATGTCAATAAAACAGCTTCTCCATTTCGACTGAAATGGTACAGCTCAACAACTAAGCAAAACTGAACCAAAAATCTAAAAAACTTAAAATTATGGAATGAAAGCAACCATATCAGCGTTCACAATGTCTAATTCATCTGATTTGGAATGCATTGATTTTGATGGTTCACCAACACTTTTCACATTATAGATGTTCTCCTTTAACTTGAAGGGCCAAATGACATTCTTTCTCTGAAAGCTGAACGTTGTTGAAATGACCCTATCGGCCTCACTAAGTTAGAGACTCCTCTTCCTCTTGCGCAATGTAACCATGTAACCACAGATGTAGATGATTCTGAGCCAGAAGCCTCCTTTTTTCAGAAATTCAGAAAGAAAGAGCTTGTCCATAAACAACTGAAAATTCTTCCTCCTTAGCATGAAATCCACTGCTTCCAAGTGAAAATTTACAAAACATCATCTTTAATTATCTCACATAGTCCTACCACTAGATCAGGGAATTTTACTAAAGTAGTGGCAAACAACATCATTTCTTTTTTATTGTGAGGATCAGGTGTTTGTATGAGTAATCGCTTGTTTTCCTTTTCCCATCGCACCATTCTCGTTGTTTTCACTTGAATATTCTCCGCTTCACCAGTTTCTCTTGCCAATAACAAAGAATATTGCATCGAGGGGTTTCTTCACTCCATAGACTGGACAATCCAGAAACCCTTTCACAATCTGATGTCTCTTATCAGCTCAAATTTTGAAGGAAGGCTTTGCCAGATATGCAATAAGTATTTTGTACAATCCCATCCCCAATATCCCCTCCCCTGGTGTCAGCTTTTCCAAAGGCACATTCTCTGGAGCAGAGATCTCTATTCTGTGCCCCACTTGTCATAGATTTTTAACTCCAAGATTATTATAAATTGAAAGCAACATATCCAGAGGTATTTCAGGATTAGAGGGATTCGGGTGCCAAGTAAAATTTAATCTTGCTGAATCTTCTTTGAAGAATTCTTTCAACTGCAAGTCATCAGGGACAAATGCTTTGTCTCCCATAGAAACAAGAATATCTCCATCATCTGTGCACACTGGCACTTTACAGTGACCATCGGTTTTAAGATATTGCGATATACGAAAGGAGGAAGATTGCGGCACTTTACAGTGACCATCGGTTTTAAGATATTGCGATATACGAAAGGAGGAAGATGACCAGTTTTGTACAATATGCTTCCACACCAAACAACATTCTTATTTTAATATACGATGCCTGGAATTCCCTGCCCATTCCTGCCACAGGGAGCAGTAGTCTTCCATTCGTGGATGGCTGGGTACACCCAAACATTTGGAGAGGAATTCAAGTAGCAATGGCTCATCATACTAGCTTTCTAATACCTTTAGCCTTGATTTGAAAATACCATCCACATCATGGACGAAACATGAACTTGCGTCATGCCAACCATCATTCGGAATCCAAATTTTTAACATTGTGTTATCATGAGTCTTCCATTTTGAAGCCTGTAGATACTTATACAGCCTTTTAATAGCTTTAAAATCTTGATGCATTCGATTATGATGATCAAAAATTATGTCACATCCTTTTCCAAACTCAGTGACAACGCCCACCTTTTTAAGAGTTTAGTAATCGTTCCTCTAAAGGCCACCATGATCTTGGCACACCCTGCGGGTGGAACTGGAAGCCCGCCATATTCTTGCTCCTTTTGTACACTGCGTCGAAAATGCAACCACCCTCAGCTAATTCTACGAGTGGTTGAAGAAGCTTGAAGTTGAAAAACCCCCACCAGCATAGCTGCCAAACTTGCGGTCCTGCTCGTGTTCCAGATGTACACACGCTGTACCAGACTGGTTGCAATTCATCGCCTGCGATTTGAATCCGAACTGCATTTGAATAACATGAATGAATGAATCAATGTGAATATCATCAAATTTGCTATATTTGCAGTGAATGAATTTGGGATAAAAAATGCAGATACATTGCAATGGTTTGTGTGAATGCAGATAAATTCAAATTTCAAATTGACGGAATTTTCCGCGCTGTCGTTTCCTGTTCGTTGTCAGAATTGATTTTTTGCCGTGTCCTGTTCGTTGTCAGACCCTGTTCATTGTCAGACCTCGGAAACTATCCACTCTTCTTGATCGATGCCCATGTCCATGCCCATGTCATGCCTGAATCCGATAAATCACACAATTCATGACCATTTGTCCCATCATGCAACTACTAGAATAAATTATCCAACAACTAAAATAAATTATATATAGGAAAACAACTTTTCAGGCATGGAGTCGTGCTGCTGACCAAGAGTCATGGATTTGGGCAAAGCTTATTTCCGGATATACACGGCATTAAATGGCCGATAGACAGAAAATATCTTAATAGCAAGGAGCATTCATTAACTACGATACGAGATAATTAATATTTGATTTATTTGCTATTTAGACTAATAATATTTTATGATCTTGGTGGTTACAAAAAGTTGCCTGGAAAGTGAGGTAGCTGCATTTCTCATTGAAAATGGACTGAAAAACACATAAATTATTATATGATTTGATTTTTTTGATGCTTTCACAAAGTTTTAATAAAAATAATTTTAATACATGATTTGATTTTTTTATACTTTCACAAAGTTTTAATAATTTTTTTTTAATTGAGAATTGATTTGATGGTTTAATTTATTCTGATTTAATTAATTAGGAACCAAGGTAAAATAGAATGGTGGTAAAATGAAAAAGCATTTATAATTAGAGTTGTTTTTAGCGCAATTTTGTGGAGTTTCTTATGTAGAAATCAAGTGAGAAACATCGAGGCGAAATCTTGATTTTTGTTATTTAAATTGGTTTTTTAACTGCATATATGGATTCAACACTCTAAAAAACCCTAGGGCACTGCAATTGTGCAAGGTTACTCATCAAACCCCTATTTTCAATGAACTCCTACAAGATTTTGGAAAAATCAGATCGAAAAATTCCACCATAAAAACCTTCAAAAAATCACACTAAATACAACTCATTTATAACTCATCTACACTCATCTATTCTGTTGAGCATGAAAAGTCAAGTATCAAATTTTAGAAAAATCAGATTAGAAAATTCCACCAAAAACATCTTCACAAAATTGCACTAAAGACAACTCGTTTATAACTCATCTATTCCGTTGAGCATGAAAAGTCAAGGATGCTTGGGTTGACAATGAAATCCTTCACAAATTTCAAGAGATTTCAGGAACCAACACGACGGAGTAGAGACTTCTTTTTGGCGAGGCTTATTTCCTCTGCCATAGGCCCATAAATGCGCTCAGGCAAGAAATGCCCGCTGCAGGATGATCTACAACTTTAATCTGACGGCGGGCATTTCCTGCCTAGGCGCATTTATGGGCCTATGGAAAAGGAAATAAAGCTCACCCTTCTTTTCAGTATAGTTTTTAAAAGTTATATTATGGTTTGAATTCAAATTAAGTTCGTCGTAATTGCACCATCTAATCATTCACTGCTCATTCAATTGCATGCTAGAACTAATTGAGTATTTCTCAAATTAATGAGTATTTCATGGGCTATTGCTTACCATCTTTATTTACCCGGATTAAAAAATATATAAACACGCAATGCTATCACGTATTCTATTTTACCAAATTTAAAGATTTAATAAATTAGCAACCTAGAAATGGGGAGGGGAAAAGTAAGAGAAAATTGTGAAAAATATGTAAGGTAGAGTAGGTTAATATTTCATATATAGAATTACAATTATAATATAAAAGAATTTAGGATATTGTGTTTAAACATGGTAGGGGTGAGGTTGGGTATTATAATTATGAGAGCAACAAAATATGTAAGAGTGTTTCTTCTTTCTTTACTAGTAAGATATAAGCAAAATCTTTCATCTTTCCATAGCATTCAAAGTAGAACAATGGTGCTATCCACATTCCTTTTAGAGTAGTAGTGTGAGTCATTATTATTAAGGTCAAGCCTTGATATTCAGTGTTACCAATATCAATGGTAAACCTTGTCAAGGTCATTCCTTGATATTTATGTATAGTCAACTCTCAAGTCATGGGGGATTTGTTTCTTGTTACCTCATTGTATAGGTGGAATTGGTACATACTTTTGTTCTGTTTGGTCCCATGGGTGGCCAATATATTTATCAAATGCCACAACAAAGTATGCTAGTAAACTTGGAGGGCTATGTCCTGATGCATATACAATTTGCATGACTACTCCGAGAGCACCTTTGACCAATCTTGTTTATACCCATAAACTGAAAGATAACATAACCCGTTGGCCTACACATAGAAATATTTTTTTTTTCCAATTGGTCGTCATCTTGTTGGTGTTTTTTGAGACATTTGTGAATTTTGCAATACCCCATGCATTTTGCATATGGAATGTTTCGATCATGGGTTTATTATCGCTACCAACAAGAATGTGTTTTTCAAAGAGGTGGATTGACGTTTCAAATATTTGGCATTCTTTAATGGACAAGAATTTGTTACTTGAATGAAGGAGGTTTAGTCATCTATTTTTTTGTGTAGCATTGTGAATGTTTGTCAACAACTAACTGAAGCAAGCGTGGGTGCCAAGAATTCCTTTTTGTCGACACAATGTTTGCAAATTGATTACAGTGGTAAAGTTTGTCCATAAATTCCTCCCTAGATTTGCACATGCATAAAGAGGTTTTTCCATTACTAGTGGAAGTTGGCCCAATTTACCCCTCCCCTCCACCCTCCCCAAGAATTTTTTGAGCATTGATCGAATGATCAATGGTTTGTTTTTGGAAATGCCTCACGCAAATGACTATCTATCTACACAAACAATTTAGAGCATATGAAATTCATCTCTTCAATTAGAATGTATTAAATATGTTTCATCTCTTCTTGGAACACTATAAGGGATTGGTCGTTTAAAGGATTTATGTCTTTGATAGGAATTCGAAGCCTTGAATGTATAATGGTTGCATATGTGTTAAATGTTGCAACACTAGTAGGGACACATAGAAGTATTGGGCTATGGCCAGTTGTTTCTTGAGAAGATAATGCCTCTTTGATGCAACTTATCAAGTAGGATTTTTCAATGCCTGTATTTCCTTGGATGATCATCTTTAATGGCTATTTTGGTTCTCTTGCTTGTGAGTGTTGTATGACTATGTCCATTGCATGTTGTTGATTTGTAGAAAATGTATTTCTAAAAGGACATAGGGGATTGCATTCTTATATGACTTCCCCATTCCTTCGATTGTAGTTGATGAAGTTTGGTGTCACGTCCAATGTATCTTTTGATGCTTCTAGTTGATCCCATCAGTGCAAAGTGCCAATTCCTTGGAGGCCTAGCATGTCAAGAGAAATGAATTGGATATTCCATGTTGAGACCAATCTTGTTAAAGCTTTCCATTCATTCGTCTCCATATTTGATTGTATGTTAATAATGGTAGCATCACCTTCAGATGCTTGGTCATTAGGAATGGGAATAGGGATGTGCTTAATATTCTATACATGGTAGTCATTTCTTTGTGATTCCATTTCATGTCACACATGTGATCCCATTTTATACTAATACCATTTCATGTTACACATAAAATTACAAAGAATGAATCAAGTTAATGAGATTAAAAATAAGCTAACACCATGATTTTAATTAACATAAAAAAACCTTAAGCCATCAAGATCATTGCAATTGAATAACCAATGCTTGATTTTTTAAAATGACTTGATACATTCCAATTGAATAACCAATGCTTGATTTTTTTAAATGACTTGATACAACATCAATTGTATGAAAGAATTTGAGCTATCCATTAAAAATGTGTGTCTATGTTGCATTCAACCTGAGAACACAAAAAGGGTTTGTGTGGTATAGCTCGACAGGAAGAGTTCCAAGAGGCACTTTTGTTGTGAATAACTCCCTCAATCGCCAAACAATTTTAACCTTGTTTACCAAATGTTAAGCAAAGGCAGAAGATCTTCAATTCTGAGAGGAAAATAACATGGTAAAAAGAAGAATTTTTATTTTTCAATATATTTAAAACTGTAATAGTAAAAAATAAAATAGCATCCCAAAAGAGAAAGGGAAAGACAAAATTGTTAAAATTCCTCCATATTTATTTTTTCTATTCGTTTAAAATTCTTGCCAGAATTCTTTCGATGTAACTTCTAACTTCTAATATGCCACAAGGATTGTCAAGTCTCTTTGTCAGGCCAGCCTTTGCGAGTGAAACCATTAATTGTTAAGAGATTAAGCAAGTATCATCAGACAATACCGTGATTAAAAAAAAAAAAACCTGAAGGGCATATGAGTTCATTTGCACAGATGCAAACATTAGAAAACTTCAAAAATTCTGTGATTTTCTGTTTCTTATCCACCCATTCTTGGAAGTTGAATTTTAAGAGTTGATTCGATTTGAAGTCAATTCGGTGTCATGTGTACTATTTGAAGACTTAAGCATTGTTTCCCTCTCTTTTAATTCACAGTTTTACATATTTGATACTCGCCTTGAAAAGCTAGCAATGCCACCATCATGCTTTTTTATCATTGAAATTATGAGGATATTTTTCCTCTGATATTACGCTGGTGTAAAAAACTATCAATTTGGTAATTAAATGTATGATTATCATCCAACCTAGCACTCTTCGAAATTTTGTGGATGGTCATGTACACATTTAAATGGATTATTATCATTCAAGCTAGCACTCCTCGACATTTTCTGGATGGTCATGCACACCTTTAAATGCATTATTATCATCTGAGCTAGCACTCCTCGACATTTTGTGGATGGTCATGCACACATTGTCGAGTGAAATCACAAATAGAAATCATGAGAGAACAAAGACGCACAATATTCACACACAATAAAATTGAATGTATTACACACATACACAAGAGATACATATAGTTGGAGTGAGATCCAACTAATTCTAATCTTGGAGAGAGAGGTTGAGAGAATCTCTCAACAACCTCAACAAACCCAATCCAAGATATAATAAAGTAAGCATAATCCTAATACCCTCCCTTAATGCTTACTTTACAAAACATATAATACTTAATCACAATTACAAAAGAATGACAACACTTTGAACTTTCGTCGCTTTTTCTGATCTGGTCTTCATCAACAACTCTACCCACTCTGCAGTCTTTTGGACTTCGCTCTTTCTTTCTCCACATATTCGAGCTTACCTTTCAACCCATTTAAAGTACACTTGATTCTGACCATCAATGCTGAATTTGTAAGATTAAAGATTCTTGACACCCTCGAAGAAGAGTCTCGACACTGAACTATCCTATGGAAATATTTCCATCTGTGAAATAACCCCAAAGAATAAATTTCAACAGTCTATAGGAAAATATTCTAGGTACAGAATATGATCAGCGATCAATCTTACAAAGTGACCTTTACAGAAATGGATCTCACACTGTAACCTGTAGTTGACACTCTTGAAGCCCGAAGCACAATAAGATCCATCAACATATAACAAATTAACACAATCAAATTAGCCAATTGTTCTCTCGGCACTAAAGAACGTCGGGAATGACTAATTTAAATTGTGTAAATCTATTCAATAATTGGTTCTTCTTCAATAATTTACAAACAAAATAATAATAACCATGCACACCACTGAATATCAAAATTAGCAAACTTAATAACCATTCTATTACATTCGCCTGTCTTCAAAGCGAATTTTCCCACTAACCAAGCTGAATAGGAGCCTGTCCTACCAAACCTCTATGGCATTGAATCCTTTGATGGTTGATTCAAAATGCTGGGAATGGAGTCCAACATGGTCTTGTTATTGTTCTTGAAGTTCACTGCATTATCATTGTTCTCTATAATGAACAATCTTCATGGGTGAAGGATCCATTGAATAACAACTCTGCTCATATGATATCACGTATTTCACGTTGAATCTATGCTAGGAATTTAAAAAAAATAGAACAAAAAATTGACAAACAGCTGGTGAACTCTGCTTACTTTCCACCCACGAGGGCCATAGCCGTGGATCACTTGATTTCAGCGGATTCGACAGCGAGACCACTGGTCGGATTGTTGATCAATCCATGCTGCACCATGTGAATCACTGTAATTCCTCGTTTCAATGACATCGAACACCAGGACTGAGCCAATAGAATCGAAATTTCGTTTAGGATCACATGCATGGTTCGTTTTATCTTATCTCAAGAGCCGGTTCACAGATTCTGATTGAGCCTTGAATGAATCCAACATTAGAACCAGTGCCCGAACCAACTACGTAAGTATTAGCATGCTAGGAATCCATATCTACTCCTGGTCGTGCACTCTGACTCGCAACAGCATGAGAAGAACATAAATTTTATTATATGAATAAATTTCATATACCCTAGTGCCCACACTCATATAACAGCCAGATACATATAATGAAAATGTAGCTTTGAATAATGTCTAGTCAAGGAGATCTTGAAATGCACGCCATGGAAGCTCTCGCAAATTTCTACTTAACCACTTCTGCTGGTCATGTAGACGAATATTTGGTTCAACAACAATCGATCCATGCAATAATCCACAAATCACACAAGCATTTCCTTCCGGAACTCATACCTCGTGGTTAAGGTTGGATACAATGCAAGGCATAGATGCTCCAGATAATTGACAAACGAATCTCCACCAACAGGAACAGTGGCAGCGGAAAACAAACACGGACAACAATTCTACAACATGTTGAAATATACACGCTACATTCAACACTCTTATCTTACCTATGTATAGATAATCAGTGACTTAGACTCTCACATCTTTCTGGCCTTCCTGTGAGGGAATCAAGCCAGAACAGGCTCTGATACGAACATAAAAATCATGAGAGAACAAAGACGCACAGTATTCACACACAATAAAATTGAATGTATTACACACATACACAAGAGATACATATAGTTGGAGTGAGATCCAACTGATTCTAATCTTGGAGAGAGAGGTTGAGAGAATCTCTTAACAACCTCAACAAACCCGATCCAAGATATACTAAAGTAAGCATAATCCTAATAATTACCAGAAAAATAGAATAGAGGTAGCAGGAACTCGCTGTGAAAGAACACTTGTAACACCTGTGCAGCTGAATCAAGGTATGGTTTTTCCGAGTATTGACTTGAATTATCAATGTATTTTGTAAAGAAGTTAATGTTATTTATAGTGGTATAGGTATACAGTAAAAAGTATTCGATTTCATCTTTTCTGTTTTCTTGAGATGCAATCAACTGTGTTCTTTATTTCTTCTTGTTTATGTTATGTTTTTGCATGAGGGTTGCCAATTTATGAATGTGTTGGGAAAGGTGTGAAAGAGATGCCTTTACATCTCTATATTTTTGTGTAATGAATATATTGGACAACTCGCAGTTTGGTGGTGAATCCCTGTTCGCTCCGATAACTTCACGACATGAACAGAGGTTTTCAGCTCAGTTAGCGATCCACATGAACCATTCTGGACTCTAGTATGTGGATAAATGGAATAGCTTCCACTGCTCGACATTAACATTATGGCTTCTTCCTGTATAAGCAAACATATGTTATCATAATAAAATATAAGTCCAGAATATTTAGTTATTAATAAACGATTTTTTCCCTTGCTGAGAAAAGGCTCATTCGCCATGGATAGAATAGAAATACCAATTGAAATGGCGTAGGAAAGTGAATATTAACAAAAGGAAAAGCCAAGGAGGCATCTTTGAGGCATGAACCAGAAATTTGTTGAGTCTTTTCACCCATGGCGTAAATGTTATCTTTGTGGCATATTCCTCTGTTAAGAAGTGGAATCTGAATGGAGAAGAAGAAGGTCGGTCACAGGAAGGAGTAGAGTTGCCTGAGTATGACTGGTCGACACCTGAAAGATGGAAGAAGGAATCGGTGGGTCATAGTGTATGCAACTTTTGTAATGTACACAGGTGAAGATGAATACCAGTTTGTGGGATTTTCTTCATAGGATTTTAAATCACCCTGAGGAAAAAGGGGATAATCACTCGACACCTCGTGGGAATGAGGATGGAATCATTTGGTGTCACTTTTTACCTCTTAACCGTTCCTGTAAGGATATTAAGGTTCAATTTTGTAACTAGTGGTGGAATCTAGGAATTTTTTGATGCTGCTGCGGAGACTAATATCAGTTTTGGGTTGGGGACACATCTGCCAGAGCTGAATGTTTTGGTTTTTTGAGTGTGTTTGGACAATCACTGTCTTCGCCATGTGGCTTGATTCTATCATATGACAGACTATCATATGACAGAATATTTCATGGTATGGGAAATTTAATCGTTTTTCTACATGTCATAATAACCTCTGGCAACCTGGTTTCTTGCCGGTTTCCCTGGTTTTTCTGGTGACTGGGAATTGGTGAAGGGCCCGTTAATTTTTTTAATTCTACGTTTAGCGGGAGCAAGGATTGCATGGACATAATTGGGACCTACTTTATTTTGTCATAATATTTCTCCCTTTTTTCTACTATATTCTTCATTAAGGAGGCGGTACTGTACGTAATTTGTTGGTTAGGAAGGTACCCAGGTTGTTGGGTTGAACCAAATGTTTCTTCAACTAATGACGCCCATGCCATATCCAAAGCATGAATGCGGGGCTTCCAACAAAGAAACTGTGGATTCCTTAGGATTCACCACAATCCACCAAAGGATTCCTAGGGCTAATCCCTCATCTATAAAACTAGGTTTTACTGCGCAATCCCTCCAAGTGATTCCTAGGCCCAAATCAAAAACATAGGCTACGAGGATTTATCACAATCCCACCATATAAAGGTCTAGGGATCACTATGCCTATAGCAGCATGGATTCCTCTCGATATCTCCACCTAAACTATGAGGAATTTGTTTGTCTCTAACTTCTAGGATTTGCTGTCTATCCCGCCATTCACTAATCGAGGATTCCTAGGCCCAACGAGACTCCACCCTCTAGGCTTTACGGTATGTCCCTCCATTCACTGGTCGAGGGTTTCTATGCCTAACGAGGGAATACACAATTAGGCTTTATTGCTATCTCACCTTCATCGGTCCATGTATTCCTACTCCTTGTGTTTCCCCCTTAGACCACCCCACTCAGTTTTGAAACCATCCAAAATCCACCTCAACCAAGTAAAATACTAACCCCATCACACCATGGCTATCCAGAAATGGCAAGGAAAGGCTGAAAACCATAGTCACATTTGGAAAAATACATGCCAATGACAACAAGAGAACTAAATACACACATGCATGTACCATGCATGCAAAAACTAGCAAGGGAATCATACTACAACGAGATTACTTGCAGGTATCAAGTTGCAATTATGATTCCCTCGCTAGTTTTTGCATGCATGATACATGCATGTGTGTATTTAGTTCTCTTGTTGTCATAAGAATGGGTTTTTCCACGTGCGACTATGGTTTTCAGCTTTTCCTTACCATTTATGGATAGTCATGGTGTGATGGGGTTAGTATTTTACTTGGTTGAGGTGGATTTTTGGATGGTTTCGAAACTAAGTGGGGTGGTCTCATGAGGAAACACAAGGAGTAGGAATACATGGACTAATGAAGGTGATATTGCGATAAAGCCTAATTGTGTATTCCCTTGTTAGGCATAGGAACCCTCGACCAGTGAATGGAGGGAAATACCGTAAAGCCTAGAGGGTGGAATCTCGTTGGGCCTAGGAATCCTCGATCAGTGAATGGTGGGATATACAGCAAATCCTAGAGGTTAGAGACAGACAAATTCCTCATAATTTAGGTGGAGATATCGAGAGGAATCCATGCTTCTATAGGCATAGTGATCCCTAGATCTTTATATGGTGGGATTGTGATAAATCCTCGTAGCCTATGTTTCTGATTTGGGCCTAGGAATCACTCGAAGGGATTGCGCAGTAAAACCTAGTTTTATAGATGAGGGATTAGCCCTAGGAATCCTTTGGTGGATTGTGGTGAATCCTAAGGAATCCACGGTTTCTTTGTTGGAAGCCCCGCATTCATGCTTTGGATATGGCATGGGCGTCATTAGTTAAAGAAACATTTGGTTCAACCCAACCTATGGTTGGGTCGTACGTGGAAGTCCCTTTCCACGTTGAATTTTGAAGATGTTAATAAGAGCTCTTTTCCTCTTGTGTATTATGTGTAAATTTTCATGTTATTATTTGATCTTAATGGTTGTTCTATCATTGTTAATCTGCTGGTTATAAGCATGGGTTTATGATATATATTTTTCATGGCTCTCATCATGTTTTTTTTATTAAATAAATGAATAATGAATTTATTCCTTAATAGATAGTAATGCAACGATTAAGAGAGGAAATTATTCCTTCTTGGCGATTCTCAAATAAGTATCAAGTCCCTATGTTCATATGTTTTTACATGACCTATAGATTACATATTCAAGATGTGCTTGACAAAATGGCTAACATATTTATGCCTTGTCAGGTAAAGTCCTTATTCATATTTTGCAATAGAGGCATTGTCATCATGTTATTTATCATTTCTTGGACTTTCATGAAGTTCTGGGCAGATTCCTCTGTCTTGGCCTTGAAAAAGTGGCTCAAAATCTGGGGTCGTCGACACAGAACTGCCTAAAAAAGGCTGCAGTTGCATGGATGCCTTGCTATTCATGTGACTAGAGGTTTTCAACCACACAGAGGGCTTGTCATCAGTGCCAATGGGGCTTTACTTTATTCAAACAACATGTTGTCTCAAAGGTTTGATCCCTCCAGGGGTTTGTTGGCTCTTGGAGGTTTTGTAGCATTTGAAGGTCATATTGGTCCTCTCTTGTTGGTTCCACTTCCTTAAATGTACTTGGGGAGTTGAATAATATCAAACTAACTCTTCGTCACATGTTTACCTCAGTGTCCTAGTTAGCTTGAGTAAATGTGGAAAGAGAGTATTACAAAAGAGTGGTATCAAAGCATGGTTCACCCCTTAAAATGAATAAAAAAACCTTTTTTGATGCATACATGTTAATTGCATATGTCTTCATTATACTTGTGGTCTATGTGTTTGTCATAAAATACATATGTTCTTTTTTTCAATATTATCAAATTTCAATTTTATTTATTTTTTATTAAAATAAGTTAATTATTATTATATTAATATTTTTACAATATCCTATGTTAATATTTGACTTTTAACCAGACTAATCAAAAGGCGTTGCAACTATGTGTTTCTCATATAAACCTGAAATCAAGTTTTAATTCAGAATGTAAGACATAAATTAGAGTGAAACAATACATGTGTAAAATTAAAGTGAACCATAGATCTTATAGTTTTCTTTTATGATTGTAAAAGATGATAAGTGAGTTATTTTTAAATTCTATTAAATTTATTTGTGGTATTATCTTGAATAGCTGTAAACAATGTTTGGTTTATTTTTATTTTTAATATTATTAATAATTTTCTTTAATTACTGTTCAAAATAATTTATTTTCTTATGTTATATAAATTGATTTTAATAATATCAATAAGTGCTATATTTTTAAAATTATATTTCATAGTAAATTGACTAATAATATAAACTTAATTTATTTATTCATTTAATTAATGATAAGTTTGAAGAAATCTTTTGGTAATAATCACATTATCATGAACAAAGCTGACGTGTTTCGAACCAACGAGTGTGGTTCATCATCAGGACTAGGTGAGAGATCATATCAGTCGTTAAGTTTAAATAGATGTAGGAGAGGAGAAGAAAACCGTTGGAATCAACTAATTTGACTAAGAAATAAAAAACGGTTAGTTCTAATAATATAATAATTAAAAAATTTCAACAACGGCTAGTTTGAATATTTAAATTAAAAGTTTAATTAAAAAATAAAAATAAATAAACAAATAACTAAATAAAAATAAAATTGAAAATAAAAATTATTATATGTCAATTTAACAGTTTAATTAAAAATTATTTTATTTTTATTAATTGATTATTAAAAATACAAATATTATTTTATTATAATTATATACTATTTTATTGAAAGTCTAATAAAAATAAAAAAAAATAAAAAAATAAAAAAATAATAATAATAATATTTGAGGCCTTAAAATCCTTAAAAATTAATAAGGATATTGTTGTTTTTAAAGGACAAAAGAGGTGCTACTGTAATTCTTAATAAAGAGGATTATAGGAAGAAAATGTTAGACCATTTAGAGAATAGTGGGAGCTACAAAAAACTTTCTAAGAATCCCTTGAAAAAGGTTTCAAGAGCTGTAGCTGAGGCTATCAAGTCAAGCAGCTCCGTGGGTTCTCTTAGTAAGAATTTGATTGAAAGCAACCCCCTTACTCCAAGAATCTATGGTCTTCCCAAAATCCATAAGGATGGTGCTCCTCTTCGGCCCATTGTAAACACCATTGCGGGTCCTACTTATCTTCTTTCTCGGTATTTAGCCTCTAAGCTTAAACCTCTTGTAGGTCATACCGATTCCTTTGTTAAAGATTCTCCATATTTTGTTAACGAGTTAAAAGATGTTAATTTTGGGAAGATAGGTTTGTTAGTTTTGATGCTGTCTTTTTTTATTATTATTTTTTAAATATAATTACAATATAATAGTATATAATTATATTAAATAATGTTTGTATTTTGAATAATCGATTAACGATATTAATAAAAATAAAATTTGCTATTTATAATAATAATTTTTATTTATAATTAAACTATTAATTTGAATAATCAAACTAGCCGTTTCAATTTGTAATGGAATATTTAAATTAATGGAACTATATATATATATATATATAGATATAGATATAGATATAGATATATATATATATATATATATAGATATATATTATTTTTTTATTTTTTTTATTAGATTTTCAATAAAATTGTATATAATTATAATAAAATAATATTTGTATTTTTAATAATCAATTAATAAAAATAAAATATTTTTTAATTAAAATATTAAATTGACATATAATAATTTTTATTTTTATTCAGTTATTTGTTTATTTATTTTTATTTTTTAATTAAACTTTTAATTTTAATATTCAAACTAGCCGTTGTTGATTTTTTTTAAATTATTATATTATTAGAACTAACCGTTTTTATTTCTTAGTCAAATTAGTTGATTCCAATGGTTTTCTTTTCCTCTCCTACATCTATTTAAACTTAACGACTGATCTGATCTCTCACCTAGTCCTGATGATGAACCACACTGGTTGGTTCGAAACTCATCGGCTTTGTTCATGATAATGTGATTATTACCGAAAGATTTCTTCATATTTATTGATGGATCACAGAAGCCAAAAATATATTAATAATGATAAGTTGATAATACACCAATTTTGTCTTAAATCATATATTATTATTATTAATTAATTTAAATTCATCAAAAATCTTCAACATGATAAACAATGTAATGGATGGGTAGAAATTGTGGTTTATTTTCAAATTGTAATGTGATTATAATGATGTGAGATTAGTATAAAAAATCCATAAATATACCAAAAAATTTGCAATGTATAAGCCTTACAAATAAATGTTTTTCCAGTTTACATACCATTAAATCAAACTTAAATTAGTAAAAAAAATTATTAAATATGTAAAAAAAAATCAAAATATAAACATTACAAATAAATATTTTTTCCAATTTCCATACCATTAAATCAAACCCTTTACTTATTAATTGCCATACATATATCTCATACCAAAAAAACTATAAACTAACATTTCTCAATCTCAAATTTAATTTCAATAATAATAATATACTACACAGCACTCCACTCTTATTTACCAATGATGATCTTGCACTAATAATAATAATATACTATACAGCACTCCACTCTTATTTGGTGCACAACATTCCACTCTTATTTACCCACCGGATCTTAGGTTTGCCTCTAAGTAGTACATAGTACTCGCTGTCTAAAAAATACTTCCAAATAACTTGGAAATTAATAAATTAGTACTGCATATTCCAATTTAAAAAATAAGGCAAATCAGGATATCAGTATAAAAAAGATTTAGTCCATGTTGGTTGATGTCAATATTTAAGAAGATGCATTGGTTTTACACGGCTATTTCTAGTTATTTATGGATGTAAATATTTTTATTTTCAAAAGAATTAATGAAAACTTATTCATATGACATGCAATAACTTTTAAACTGCTACTTAATACATCATCGTAAAAGTTCGTGGATGTATATATCTCAATTTTCACAGGAATTAATGAAAGCTTACTTATATTTCACGTAATAACCCTCCAAGTGCATCTTGTCGTGACCAACTACGCATAATCTTTCCACAATTGCGGAGTATTGCAGAGACGATGCAGCTTATCATCTACCAAATCCCTCATGACTGCAAGGCGACCCTCGTCGGAGTTTAACCTCCCGTCCTTCATAATTTTTGTAATAAAGTCTGCCGACACTCTGATCCTAAAGTCTCCGGTGACGTTGGACTTCTGTAATTCAAACGACTGATAGAGACCAGCCTCACGTCGGATATTGCGTAAAGGCTATGATACGCGAGCAGTGGGAAAATTAGGTACTTTAGGGGCAGTTTGCGATATTAGGGAAGCCAACGATACAAACGATAATGGAGACTCAAAAAAATGGTGAAGCAAAATGAAATATTTGTTTCCTACCTTGATCATTCTGAGAAAGTGCGGGCGTCGTGTGGCCGACATAGAAGGAATCAGAATGGCAAATTAAATGCTGAGGAAACTTTTGTGTGATTTCGCCGTCACCCATTCACGATTCGAAGCCAGCCAACGTCAAGGGGAATGTCCTCGATCTCGCCTTTTGGAATTCTTTCATAATCGCTAGGAAAACACAGATAAGGAAAACACAAATAATGAATACTCTGCCTGGTGGGTTGGTGCCGGGTGGGTTGGAGAGTAGCTTTTCATATTCAAATTTCACAATTCAAACTGCGTACTTTTCCCGCGGAATTATCAATCTGTGCCATGCACCATTGATGGAGGTTGGTGGGCGGTGGTCATAGGGTGGCCGATGGGGAGGAGTGGCGCTAGGGAGAGATGTGGCAAAGGATGCGACAGAGATGAGATCCATGCTGCCATTGCCGTCGCCGTCAGCCAAGAGGAAAAGTGCCATCGCCGTTTTCTGCGGGGTCCACCATAGCCGGAGAAGGCAGGGGGTCGCCTGAGAAGGCTGATCGAGATCTATCACATCAGCTCCTGATTCATCGAACAAAAAACTCCTCCGTATTACACACTCTTCGAATTTAACTTCGCGATTCCCGATTGTGGTGGTTGGTGTTGGGTGGCTCTGAAAAGGGATGCGTCTCCATCAATTGTTGGTCTTGGACGACCTTTTCATCCAAATCACCAGCTTAGAGTTATTGCCCGCATCGGGATGGAGATGGCGGGGATCGATAGATTACAGAATGAGCTAGATCCCAAGGAATTTCATGAGGCTTTTATGCACGCTGTGGAGTTGGCAGAAGGTGTTGGACTGGCAGGAAATGGCGATATGACTACTTTGTATTGGTCTCATAACTTCGATTCAATTCTTTCTTCTCTGAAAGTGTGTAGTTTAAAAAAGCAGAGTTTTGGTCTAGAATTCAGCAAAGATTTTATCAGAATATTGTTTACAGTTAAACTTTAGTATTTTGAGTGCTCTAAAGGTTTTTGATAGTGCTAAATCCATTTCCACTATCAAAAATGGATTCCAAACACTCCAACTACTTTATTTTTTGAATTTTAGCTGACTGGATTCTAGCAAAAAATTGTCGTCCGAGCTATTCCATTGCTTGGGTAGACAACTTCATCCGAAAGAGGAGATTCTACGCGGGTATTATTCCAATTCCAATTATGGTAAGCTACCTAGACCTACGACGGCTTTGCCTGCAGGAAACAGACCCTCGAAACCATTTAAACCGGCGAGGGATTGCATGTTGTTAAGTTTTGGGTGGGAGGTAATGTGGGATTGAGCTGACAACCTACTCACTGGAGTGATTATGGGGAGATGACACTGATAAACTCTGTAAGGTTGACAAAAAATAGTGGTTGGAATCGGCATGGAATAAGTTGCTCGGATACATTCCAAAGGTGAGAAAACTACATAATGGTTGGTTCTTTTATCATTTCATGAAGGCGAAGGACGTGGGAGAGGTTCTTAGACGCACTTGAGTGATTGATCAGTGGTTCTTGGCCATCCATCGCTGGTATGTGGGTTTCAACCCTATAAAGGATACACCAAAAAACCATCTGATATGGGTCAATTTACCATATTTTCCATTAGAATTCTTATCATTATAGGTTCTTACGGAAATTGGTAATTGCATTAGAACTTGCCACTACGTGGACCCGAAATGTTTGGGTATCTATGGAAAAAGGGTGACATGGCTTCTCGTGGAGGTATCCTTCTCAGGAGGCTTACCTTCCATGATCGACCTTGAATGGGATGGGCAGGTTCATCACCAGATTATTGATTTTTTGCAAATGCCATTCAGATGTCACTTGTGTCATGAAACAGGTCACCTTATGCAGTAATGCCAGAAATGGAGGCCAGAGGTTGCTGCTAAATAGAGAGCGAGTTCTGGACATGACATGAGGTTCAGGGGTCCGTGAAACTTGACACACAACAACAGTTGTGATGGTGATCGTGGAAATCCAATTCAACTCGAATCATATCATGAAATTGACCTCTATGTTTCGTAAGTCATCAAACTCTCCCTATGCACATGAAAATGTTGAATGTTTGCATGGGGTGCATGGGATTCAGACATATCATAGGGTTTGGATGATGGGTGTCTACATGGGACTATTGATGTCGGGGGGATGGAGGGGGAAGGGAACACAACCTCTGCTAGTGGAATATGTGGTGCAGGTGGTGGAATCACATCAGACACTGCTTCCCTTGCCAAACATTCCACCGGTTATTACTCTATGTTGCCATCCCACCGCCCTTACCTTGGCCTCTAAACCAATCCTCGTGGGCGTACACTTGGATCCCTCTCTCTCGTCACCCTCTACCACACCAGCTTCCCCGCCTGACTCTTTCGCGACACTTTCCCCTAGGAACTCCATCGGTAGTGATTTGGAGTTCATATCACACATTCCGGAGGCCATGTTGGCTCCTCTAGTGGTAGATTAGGGCCTTAATTCATCTCCTACCATTTTCATTAGCCCTTTATCGCGAAAACATGTGACCATCCCGAAGGGGAAGGGGAACAGAAGGCCCCAATTAAAGAAAAAATCTTTGGTGGAGTCGATTTCGGAGCCTGACCTGCAGTTGGGTATCCTTATGGATGTCCCTGTGTTCCTCGCATTAGATAGGGTCCTTAGAGCGTTGGCACCCTCATCTGCGGTTCCGTGATGATGGTTTTATCTTTAAATATTAAGGGGTTTGGGGGAGGGGGAAATTTGTCTCATTTTTTTTCACAATTGAATCCTAGTTTGATTCTCATTCAAGAGACGATGGTAGTAGCTGATTGTACTATTATTTTATTCTGTGCCATGTTTCCTACATGGCACATTGTGGCTAAAGATGATGTCGGTCGATCGAGTGGTCTGGAAGTATTATGGGATCCTCGTTGGGCTGCACTTAAGGCTTTCAGTTTTTTCGGGGGCATTATCACGATGAGATTCATTAGAGGCCTTTATCACAGAGCCCATGTGGTAAATATCTATGCGCCTTATGTGGATAGAGAAATTTTCTGGAGGCATATGGAATGTTGTGGTATTTTAACTTTGGATCGATCTATTCTTGCTAGTGATTTCAACTATACGTTGGAGGTGGGTGAGACCTGGGGAAATAGGGGAAGAAGCGACCCTATGTCATGTCACATTAGGGAAATGGCGCGTGCATCAAATATGGTGGATATAAAGATGGAGAAAAACTTCCCAACGTCGTATAACGGGAGGAAAGGGGTTGATTTCATTGGTAAACACCTGGACAGATTCATGGTGCAGGCAGAGCTTTTATCTCAGATGGGGGAAGTGACAACCCAGGTTGAGGGATTAGCAATTTCTGATCATCGCTTTTAATGAAGTGGCAATTTGAGAATAACATACATGGCTATCCTTTCAAATTTAACAGGGTATGGCTGATGGAAAAGGAATTTGAGACACTTGTCACTGGACACATGAGCCAAAAAAGGAGATCTATTGGGATCACAGCGATGGAACATTTAGCCCACACCCTCAGAGAATTGAAAGGGAAGGTCTAAACTTGGGAAAAGAAGAAAAAGAATAAGATGATTCTGGATCTAAAAAACATTACGGAGGAAATGATACAGATTCAAAGTGTCATGGATGAGGGAGTTCGGATTCTGGAAAATTGGAAAAGGCTTAACATTCTGGAAATAGAGAAAAGGAGGATCCTTTTAATTCAGGAACAAACTTGACGATTGAAAATCCGTGCCACCAAGATAAAAGAAAGAGGTAGGAATTCAAAATGTTTCCATTCATACGCCACAGGGAGGAACAACACAAACACTATATGGCAAGTAAACGTAGAGGGCTAGTCATACCACTCTACAGAATAGATACAGAATGAGGCGAATAAATTTTTAACCGGTTATATTTGGCTAGGGAGGTACTAGGGGCAGAAGATCTTCTTTGGGCTCTGGAGGTAGTCCCGAATATGTTTACGGAGGAAGACATAATTTGCATGAACAGGGGTGTTAGCATACAAGAGGTGGAGAAAGTGTTAAAATATTTTACCCCTGACAAAAGCCTAGGTTTAGATGGTTGGACCCTGGACTTTTTTGTACATTTCTTTGATTTGTTTCTACAGGATATTACAGAGATGGTGGAAGAAGCCCAAATTCAAGGGAAGGCACATGGTGCCATAAACTCCACTTTCTTGGTTGTCATCCCCAAGAATAAAGGGTCACTTACATTTGAGGAATACAAGTCGATTTTTATGTGGAACATGTTATACAAGATCATTTCAAAGACTATTGCCGAAAGAATTAAGGTGGTATTATCTAGGCACATCACTCCAGAGCAATCGGGTTTTCTAAAAAACCAAAGCATTCATGATGTTGTCGCCATCACACAAGAGATCATTCACACCATTCAATCGTAGAATATTGAGGCTGCTATCATGAAGGTTGACCTGAGAAAACCATATGACAGGGTGGACGAATGATTCTCTACAAAATTGGTCTGGACTGTAAACCAATGGACTGGTTCATGGGCTGTGTAAGCAACACATCGATAACGGTTATTACAAATGGTGCAACGTCCAGATTCTTTAGACTAGGTAGAGGATTACAACAGGGATGTGGCTTATCTTCACTTCTATTTATTATAGTCATGGATGCATTCAGACTTTTAATAAAGCGAGAAGTGGATAGAGGTGTCTTCAGAGACATTAAGGTGACAACACAGAGGGAGCACTCTCACAACTTCTTTGTTGAAGATGTCATGATATTTGGGAAACTAATCTAAAGTTGTTGGGAAGCATTACAAGAGATATTTCAAAGATTTTGTTTTGCATCTGGGATGGAGGCAAATGGTGCTAAATCCTGCATATATCATTTCGATGGTGGGCAGGAGCTCACGAAACAAATTGGAGATCTATTTAACTTCAGGACTGCGGAATTAATAGATGGTTTAAATTAACTTGGATTTCGCCTAAAGCCTAATTGTTATCGAGTGGCAAACTGGAGTTGAATTCTGGAGAAGTACCAGAAAATAATCAATGGTTGGTCGATGAAATGGCTGTCCAAAGGTGGTCAACTTATTTTTGTATAGGCGGTATTACAACAACTTTCAGTGTATTGGGCACAGCTTTTCCTGATACCTAAAGTCATCATTGGAAAAATCAAGAAAATCATGGCTAATTTTATATGGACTGGTGGAAGGGAGAAGGGTAAGTACCACCTGGTAAGATGGGACTCGATCGCTCTTCTGAAGGATCGAGGGGGATGGGGCATTCTGGACATCGAGATATTTAGCAAGGCATTATTAATTAAATCCCTCTGGCGATGCATTAATAATTTGGGCAATTGGCATGATATCATGATGTATAAATATTTCCAACAACAGAGTTTGGAGGAGAGGTATATTTCTGGGTGGGTGAATATGTCGCATGGATCTGTAATTTGGAAGGGCTTTAGGAAAATATGGCCATTATTCACAGATATGTTGAGGTGGAAATTTGGTGATGGTGGTAAAATACAGATCGAACAAGATGGAATTCGAGGAATTTCCATGCAAATACCACTCAATATCAATTTGAGAAACCACATCAATCGTGCTGGTATTTTCTTCATGGCACAAGTTATTAAAGGCTGGGTGGAAGGGGTACCTTAGTGGAAGGACGCCGAGGACTTGAAGCTATCTAAGGAATTGAGATTAGAATGTGAAAAACAACTCGAACTCATAAGGAGCTCGGGCATCTGTCACCACAGCAAGGGTGATCAGATAAATTGGGGAGGTAATTTGAATAAGGGCCAATTAATCATTAGTTAATTATACAAGGACATGAAATTAGTAGAGGTTGGAGAAGATAGGAAGAGTTGGTTCAAAATGATATGGAAGGAAGCTCAAATAAAGATGATCATTTTTCTATGCTTGGTATGGAAGGATATAAATCTCTCTTGGGACAATCTCCGGAAGAGAGGGAAAATAGGACCTGGGATATGTTGTTTATGCAGGAATGGAAGTGAGGACAATGAAAATTTGTTTTATAATTCTATTTTCACTAGAAAAACACTTCAGCTGGTGTGCAAGCACTTCAATTTGCAGACCCCGGACTACAGGGATGTCGAGGAAAGTATCACATGGTGGTATGGGAGAGGTAAGATTTTTAGGAACATTCTGAATTTTTTTCACTGGTGCATCTGGTGTTGTAGAAGCAAGTGGACTTTTGGAGACAAGGAGCACACACTGGAAATGGTTTCCTCATTAATCATTAGATACTAGAATCAACGCAGAATACAAGAAAAGCCTCCTACACATCTATCGCACATTTTGAAATTCACTACCTAGCTGGATTTTTTTGATGGGGCAACACTGAATGGAAGATACATATGTGGAGCATGGCTAATGATATCTCCACAATGCCATTATAAAATTCACTGGTTTGGTGGTCTGGGCACAAATATGAGTGCCGAATTTCTTTCTCTCTAGGGCCTGTTATGGTTTACGAGACAGTTATACATAGAGAAGGCGTGGATATTTGGGGACTCTAAGGTCCTCATTGATCATATGAACAAAAGGATAAAACTGGAACTCGGACAACTTGCTGCATGGCTTGATCAAGTCACTAGATTGAAAAAATCCTTCACATCCATATCTTTTACTCACATATACAGGGAGAAAAATCAGATGGCGGACAAACTATCAAAGAAGGGCTTGAATGGGCAATTTGGCGAAATGCATTGTGAATTAGTTGATGCAGCTGGAGTTGGGGCAAAGGGCAGGGTAAAATTTTTCTGAACGGTTGACACATCGAAAGTCAGGTACTCGTTTTTTCTTTACTGAAGGCAGAATCGAAAAGCACAAAGCATAATGGACCCGTAAATGATATTCACAATTGTTTTTGTAAGTAACAAACAATAGCCACATGGTAGAGTACTTTTGGAATCATTGGGTAGAAAGAATTAAAAGAGATACCTGAAAACGTCAAATTTTTTGTAATAGTTTTTACAGTTGTATAATACTGAAGTTTTTGCAATAAAACTAAAGGAAAGGGAAACACAGGATGTATAAAATGTAATACAAAATTTTGTACTAGTACATTAATATATACCAAGTTTTTTCTACTAACTATATATATAATTATTTCCACTATAATTCCATGATCAGATTGAAGGGTAAATTGAAGGGTACAACTGCATTTCTGTTCTGTAAATCAACCTTTATAAAATATTGATCTCCTATTATCTTCCTATTATCTTCTGATTATTGGCACAAAAAAGAGTATAATTTCTTGGATCGAATTTTGCTGTTATCAAGATTTTTGAGTGGGAATTCTTAATTATCATATCAAGTGGAATTTATATTTAGATTTATTATTATAGTGAAATGTCTTGAGTGTATTTCGAGATCAATCTGGCATTCGAGTTTCAAGTAAGTCTGATGTATCATTTAGGCATCAACATCGTAATCCGTTTTCTCTTTGTCATCTCTTTGATTGTAAAACAAGTGAATGGATATTGTTTGTTTAATGAAATAAATAGGGTTGTTTTTCTCGTGTGGACAATTAAACTCCCCTACCTGCATCTTTGAAACTTGAATAAAATCTAAGACTTAATTAAACTCCCCTACCCGCATCTTTCAGACTTGAATAAAATCTAAGACTTAACTGCATCTGTGCGTTTGAGCGTTTGAATGTAATCGAAGACTTTGCTGTGTGCCTCTTTTGAAGTACTTCAAGATAAAACCAATATTGCAACCTGTTCATTTACTAATAGAAATTCCCACCCAAAAAAATAACTAAAACACCTCTACGCTTGGGAATATAAATTTGCAAAAGAGAAGAATTCAACCAGATAGCATATGGTTTAATCTCTAAATGAAAGCTAGCTAAATATCTGTTACAGAAATTTTAGGGGTGCACATTAATTTGTTTTACCAATAATTTCTGTATGATTTAGTTGACTTCCTTTTTTCCTTGCGATGGAGGAGGTCACAGCAATATCATTTCTTTATATTGTTTTTATATGCAAACAATATAAACGTATAACTTTGCACAAGTAAATGATCGATATTTTTTTATTTCACAAATCAAGGTAGCTTCAAAAATTAATCTTTCGAAAACTTGATGATAAATTTATACATCTAAGCTTGGTGATGTATTGCACACCTTTACATATTCACTGCATTGTCATTGACATGGAAGGCTTTAAATCAAATTTACCATTTCTTTATCAGAGAGGAGATGTCTTTTAAAACAATATTGATATTATATTTGAACGTATTAAATAGGTCTATTTCCTTCCTTCCTTGATATTGACATATAATATTTAAAAATATATACTAATAATTTCTATGCTAGTCTTAAATGAAATAGTATATCAATTTTATATTTAAAAGTGATAAAAACAATTGATATTTATATTAAAAGTGATAAAAATAATTGATATTTATATATATATATATATATATATATATATATATATATATATATATATATATATTTATTTATTGAGGTTTTAAATAAAATATTGAGATAATTTTGTTAGTTAATATTTTAATATTAACTTAATCTCTATATCTATTTATATAGAGGAAGAAATAATTTGAAGGTTAACCATTCATATAATATTTAAAGACCTTAAAAATAAAATAAAAATCATTTTAGTTAAATTATTTTATCATTTTAAGGTAATATATGATGTGAAGATTATTGGTTCGAAACATTTTTACAGCTTAGATGCCCATGGGTTGTTGTTTCTCAAGACAAATGTTAAATGTGCAGTCATCTCTAGTCATCTTTCATGATTCACAAAAATTAGCAAAAAATAATAATATTATATATATATATATATATATATATATATATATATATATATATATATATATTCGTGACATCAAAATATTTTGTGTAAGCTAAGTTGCACTAAACACTAGGTATGTGGCCATGTTATTGAGTTGACAGAGTTAATTTTGACTTGGTATAATGCAAAAACATTTTCCCTTTTACTTGGAAGTATTGGAGGTCAATGCTTCTATTGTTAGGAGGATGAATAACACAAACTCTAATTCTATTTCTTAATTTATAGCCTATGTACTTTGTATATCACATTATTATTACATTTAGAGAGTATTGTACTTTGTATATCACATTATTATTACATTTAGGGAGTAGAGTATTATTATGGCTTTGTGTGATGAAGTATTTTGGTTTTTTATTTTTGTGAAATAATTGTTATATTATCTGTAATTATGTAAAGTGAACTTAGTGATTTACTTCATGAAATTATTCATAAATGCAACACAAAAAAAATATTAATAAATAAATACATATATACATAAAAAATAAATGTATATGTAAATACGTGTACCAAGTAATAAGTCATGTCTTTGGAAATGTGAATGACTCATGACTACATTACTTAATTTAATTATCCTACAACTATGGTTACATAATTGTTATTTACTATATAATTATTATTACATTATAATACTAATGGTAATATATCCTAAATAAGCATATTATAAGTCTCCTTTCTTCCCCTTCTTAAAAATGCATCATTGCCAAAGCATACTTTAAGGAAAACAACTTCTAAAAGAATGAACCATGTTCTAGTATCTTTCACTTATTTGACAACGTTTAGGGCATAATGTGATATGGTGTTTAAAGCATTGAAAAAATAAATGACACATAAAAAAATCAAGCCATCCAAAGTGGATTCCTTCCATAACTCTCATTTCTAATTCAATATTTTTGTTGTTGGTGGATTTAATGTGCATAATTTTTTAGATGCTTTGATATGTAAATACAACATGAGATCTCCTCAAGTACATTGAGATACTGGTATGATGATTCTTTCTTGGTAAAATTTATCTGACTTAGGCATCAATATAATACCTTAATACATTGATCTTTTGTATTTATTAGTGTCATAACATCCCTCAACTAGCATATGGCTTCATGAGTGATGATTAATAGTACCTCAACCATTAATAACTCTATTCATGTTTCTTTATCACTAAGTTTCTTAAGCTCATGTTTTGAAATCTATTTTATTGGTAAAAATTCATTAATAACAACATTAGGTTTTTCCATGTCAATTAGTTGGTTTTAATATGGTTATCCGTGGTCTCATTTTCTCATCCTTCACTTTTTTTATTTCTACTAGAGAGGGTGAAAGCATGGAGTTTTGTTCAAGGAGAGAGGGTGCACTTGGGTGGATAAAAGGATGGCTGGATCGAGCTCCTCGAGAGCTAAAAATAAGCTCGATGGAGAATTATAGCTAACTCTTGATAAATATCATGTGTAACCCCAGGTTAGGAGGATCCCTACACCTCCATCTGGCCTTGAAACTGGAAATTTTAAAATTTATGTAAATATCAATAATGATATGAAAATTTTAAAATTGTACGTATTTGATAGTTAAAAAAAATACATTTAATTACTAATTACCTTTGCATAGGTAATTAACAATGGTTTGGATTAATTTCTCATTACATTTATAGTGTTTTGATGTATATATTTGAAAAAGGATTCTATTTCACTTGCAATTTAAATTGTAATATTCTTATATTTATAATTTGGTAACTTAAGAATTAGTTTTTATATGATTTAAATTTTCAATGTTATAATTTAAATAATAAATTTATCATAAATATAATTTAAATAATAAATTGATTAAACATAAGAAAATTTATCAATTTGATTTAATGAATATTATAATTTTTACATGAACAAGTGTAATTCAAAAATATGAATTTGATGTCGTTAGAAATGTATATTTTATGAAATTCACTAAAGAGGTAATAAACATGATTCCCTTGGTGATAATCACATCTATTAAAATCACACACACACACACACACACACACACACACACACACACACACACACACACACACACACATATATATATATATATATAATGTAGTAATATTCATTTTTTCAAGAAAAAAAACGAGTCCAATAATAATTAACATAGTTGTTTTCGGTCGATAATTTTTCCTGTTTTTACCTACTATTATCCATCCCACCTTACCCATTCCATAGCTTTTGCGAGGTTAATTTATGTCTCAACAATGAAGGTATAATTAATTTGGCATGCATTTTTGAAATATCGATTAATGAAACGTAGTCCTAGGGGAATGCTTCCTATGCGACTTGCTGATTAAATTTCTTTTGCAGAATTGAGATAATGATGACCAGCAGGTTACGAATCAACGCATGAATGTCAACAAGTTGGCAGTGTTATTCAAGGACAAGGACCGAAAAAATGTTTGACCAACGAGAAGATGATGTATTAACATAATTTCTATCTTTTGCATTATGTTTCTACTTTAACAATTACTGTATATTTGCAAGCACACAGAGTTGTCATAATTTCTAAGCTTGTTAATACTATTTCTACAACAATGCAATGTATAAGTAATGGTTAACGAGGTAGAAATGGGAGCCTCTGGATCTGAGAAGTGTAACAACAGACTTTATTGTATTTATTTCCTGATTAATGCAATTCCGATTTCCTAAGCATCATATAATCTTTGATCTTTTGCCAAAGCCCTGATTGGAGAGTTGGGCCCACTCTCCTGATCAAGTGATGTTGGATTAGTTGTGTGTGTAGATTTATATTGCTTATGATTGTCTTTTCATTAATTTAATGATTTATTTATTTCGTGTTGCTTTAAATTCATATTGTTGTTACTGTAATTAGCTTCTTGTTATTCAATTATTATTCTTATTGAATGCCCAATGCTGGGTAGGGAACATGTGGGTTGCATAGATTTCGCACGGTAGCCTTGAAATAATTATGTAAAGTGGGGAAGGGTGAATTGCATAATTCATATATGAACACCAAAATTTTGGCATCGTTTCTGAGGAGGCTATCTAAGGCACAAAATTACGACCAATATTGACCATAGGACCACTCTCGTGCCCTGGTGAGGCAAGGTTTGCACCAATCCTTACACCAAGGTCCGAGCTTAGATTTTGTGATCGATTTCTTCTTCTTCTTTTTTCTTTTTGGAACACTCTCTCACCCAGGTTGGGCGAAGTTTTCACTAAACCTCTTCCAGGGCCCAAGCTCAAATTGGTTTTCTTTTCTTTCCTTTGATTTCTTGATTTTAGGAACACTCTCTCGCCCTAGTTAGGCGAAGGATGTACTAAAATTTTTCCATGACCCGAGATTAAATTGCTGGATTGTTTAATTTTTTTTCAATTATAAGGGTTATCCTCTCGTCTTGGACATGAAAGTTTTTTTTATCCTATTCTAGGATTTGAGCCTTTAAATTCAATTTTCATTTTTTTCTTTCAATTTTAGATTGCATGAAAAAAGACACGAAAAAAGAGGCAGGCGTAGAGGAAAACCCCCAAAAGGAGGAAGGAAAGATCTAGGAAGAATTACCTATATCCAAGAGATCATATCAAGAGATAGGTCGGGAGCATCATCATGAGTTTTTGTTAGGGTTATATATCTCCTACGAGGTTTGAAGGAAAATATGTTTCACAACCTGAACCTTCCCCAATAACAGAAGAAGAATGAAGGGAGGAAGAAGTAGAAAGCAATGGCCTTGCAGAACTCAATGAAGAAGAAGCAGGAAGCAGTGGCCTTGTAGAGCTCAAAGAAGAAGTTGGAAGCAGAGGATCTGAGGAATTGAGCATTGCAAGTTCAAAAGAAGAAGAAATATACGCAAGAGAATAAACTCCACCATTTGATCGAGGGAGTTCTTTAAAAATAACTCAACCACGCATTCTAGAACAACCAGAACCTATTGAGATCCCAAGTGAATACTAGAAGATATTCATGGCTCACACAACTTCCATGATTGAGTTCCTAATTTGAGAAAATAGAGGTGAGGCACCTATGAAACCTATTCCTTTAACAACATTAGATAATTTCCATGGTGTCTCTTTTGAAGATCGAGATACAATCCTCTTCAAATTCGGCGTTGTCTGTCGAGGATACACCTATATTTCTGATGCTAAAAAATTGAAGATATTATGTGCTACTCTAAAAGGAACAACTCTGAGATGGTTTACATGTTTAGGGGGGGATATTACAATATGGAATGACATGAAAGAAATTTTCCCTGGAAAATATTAGGACTACTGCAAGTCTCGAGATATTAAAGAAGAAATCTTTAATTTTATGCATAAAGAAGATGAGAACATGGAGGAATTTTTAGAAAAATTTAAATACAACCTGCAAAGAACAGGCCATAGTGACCTGGAAAATGACATTTTAAAGATAATACTTCTTCGAGCAC
This sequence comes from Pinus albicaulis, assembly GCA_034641835.2. Classification (NCBI taxonomy): domain Eukaryota; kingdom Viridiplantae; phylum Streptophyta; class Pinopsida; order Pinales; family Pinaceae; genus Pinus; species Pinus albicaulis. The sequence goes on from CM076581.1 coordinate 560,929,864, forward strand.
TAAGGGAGGAATCCTTAGAACTCTTGAATATGGTAGGAAAAGGAGATATCTCAAAGGAAGACTTTGATACCACCTATGAGTTGTGTATCAAATTTTCATGTAGAGCTGCAAGGGAAAATATAGAAATACAAGCCCTCAAGGAATCCAAGAGTGGGGTGACAAAAAAAGAAGTTAGGAACTTTCTGGATAATTTGAGGACTGATATTCTAAGGACACTATCCTCACATCTAGACGTCGTGTAGGAAAAAAAAGAAGAACATGGAAATGGTGACGATATTTTCCATTTTCTGTCCTAAATGCAAGAAGAAGCACTGATCAAAGGAATGTACACTCAATACCATTGAAACTTGTGCTATATGTGATCAGATCCATTCTACCAGCATGTGTCCATCTCTTCTTGGGCTGAAGGTGTTGCAAAGTGTAAGTAGGATCGGTCTTCATATTGACTATGTAATTATGTATTTATTTAATGCAGAAGAAAAAGATAATAATATGTATTTTTAGGTATGCTTGCTTCATGGTTTTCATTCAAGCAAGGTTTTATTATAGGTCAATATAATTCTTCTTGATGCCTATTAGGGATTTGTCTTCTTGTCATAAATCTACAAATTAAAGATTCATGTGTATGATAAGTCAAGTCACACTTGTATGCCTTAAGACCTTGAAAATCAAGCTTGAAGTCATGTCTCAGAAAGTAACTCAAGATCAACATTGAAGAGAAATTTTAAGTTGGCCTCTGTACAATGAAATATTCAACCTGCCTACATCTGCTCAAGTCGACTCAATTGTAGGTTGTCATGTCAGCTCAAAAGGAATATTTGTCATGTATAAATAAGGATGATCTACGGTTCATTTGAGACTAAAAATTCATACAAGAATCTCAGTGCGGATGTTATATGGTGTGGATTATATAATATAGGGTTACACAATAAGGTATATAGTTTCAAAGAGAGATATATATATATATATATATATATATATATATATATATATATATATATATAGATATAAATATACATATATATATATATATATATACATATATATATATATATATACATATATATACATATATATATACATATATATACATATATATATATATATATATACATATATATATATTAAATGAATGCGAGGGTAATTATGAGATCACTATGTACATAAATTTCTGAAATCAATGTGAAGCAAGAGTTGTGTTCAAGCTCGAAGTGATGTGAAGGGACTGTGTACTAATGTGAAGAAGGACTATTATTGAAGTCTGGGAAAATACTTGTAATAAAGTATGGGAAATACTTGTAATAAAGTGGGAGTAAGACTGTGATAAATTGAGAAGTTACAACACTGTTATAGGTGTGAAGTTGCAATATTCTAATAAGTGCGAAGTTGCAGGACCATAATATTAAGATTGTGTAAGGGGATCACTATATTATAGTATAGAATGCTTATCACTACAATATAGTCATGGTGCTGATATCAAGCAAGGATCTCATACAACTAGAGAAGGAATAATACAAATAGAGACTGATATCTCTAGCCTTGGTGCAGAAAGGTGAAAAATAGTGTAGGATGGTGCAGGAAAGAAGGATCAGTTCATGGAGTTAAGTAAGAAGCAGTGAAAAAGTATTGGAGGCATACATGGGTCAAGGTTTTGTGTCATCATTCATGGTACTTTTCATTTGAAAGTCTATAAGAATAATTTCTTGTGGGTTTTCCTCTCCAAGTGGGAGAGGTTTTGGCCCTGGCTTGAAGAGCCTAAAATTGTGTCTCTTGTGTTTTGGTAATTGACTTAATGAAAGACATAATAAGCTAAGAATACAATAAGTAAGTAAGAGAAGTAAGCTCACAAGTAATTATCAAGAATATAATTTGAATTAATCACCGTCCTCCAAATTCTCAACATGGAATCAGAGCTAAGGTGTTGAAAACAAGGGCTACTTGACAAAGAGACATTAAAAGAATCAAGAATCAAAGTCTAAATTGAAATATCAATTCAGTTTGCAAGGAATATTAAGAAGATAATCTTTGCCATCAAAGATTGATATTGAAGATATTTACCACCATCACCATTGAAGACATCTGCATTAAAGAATTAAATATAAGGAGTTCCTAACTTCATCATCATTAAAGAATTTGTTCGAAGGAGAAATTCACCTTACTTAAAGTTTTTATTACCTTATCTAAATCTATTAAAATGACTTATTGTATAGAGAGAAACAAATTGGTTGGGTCATAAAACTTTAGTGCATGGAATATGAGGAAAGATTTGAATCTAATTGGAAATGAAGTTATGGGCTACATTGAAGTATCTACAATTCAACCTTCAAAATAATAGATTCTATCATATATCAAACATATTAAGGGAGACATAAGAGCCCTAAGAAATCTTAAAGAATCCATGAAGGACTCTCTCATCCCCCTATGTATCAAATCTATAATCCTCAAAAGAAATATATGATAAATTGGTGGAGCTATTCTTGAAAGGTTTTGCAGGGGAAACAATATCACTGAGACAAAAATTATACAAATTGATAATATCAAGAAAGGAAGGAATAATTCCATATTTGATGGAGATTTTTGCAATATGAGATAAACTGCATAAATTGGGATAAGGAGCTGATGGAGAAATTCTCACTATGGTACAAAATTCTCTACCTAAAGAATGGGGAATTTTCACTTCTAGCATCAATGGGAAAGAAGAAGCAATACCATTACATGATCTATGGAAGAAAGATGAAACAAGGTTGAAAGCCAAAATTGATTCATGATCAAGTAAAGGGATTCAAGTCTTTGTAGCCATGTCCATGAAGAAAGGAATATTCGGTAATTTTCCTAAATCTAGAAAGGACAAGAGGAAAAATGAAGACGTCCCTGTCACACATGAAAGGAAAGAACCTGATGCAAAGAATCTAAGAAAGAAGAAAGTGAAAGGTCTCTATAATGATTGAGATTATCTTAATCCTTAAGAAATTTATGTTCCTTGTAAAATAGTATGATAGGAAGCAATGTATATTAATAGCATTAGGATAAGAGCATGGAAGGAACAATTGAAGAAGTAGCTCCTGGAAACCGCACTGATAATAACATTGATGGAAGGAATTCATCAAGATCAAGGGTCATCATTCAATAAAAAATATGGAAACAAGCGATGAAATTTTTAAATGGAGTTCTCTATGGATTCATTCGTTAGAAAGAAAGAAAAAGGTTCATTGAGAATTCTATGTTACAAAATTCTAAGATTAGGATAGGATGACATATTCATGAAGCAGGTCAAGGGAATGAAGCTCTTCATTCTATAAAATTGTTGTAGGATGACTCAAAAGGAAAAGGATGAGGTACATATATCTATATTCTGCCACTATATGATGTAAAGTCATGTCATATGGTTGTAGGTGGTGGACTTCTATCTTTAGAAGTATGATGGAATAAGGATCTCTTCTGGTGCACAGGTTGCCACTAACAGATGAAATTAAATATGTCCTCATATGTAATATGGTGGTTGTGTATAAACAAGGAACTGGATACTGGAAGTTTCTGGGGATGAAGCTGTGTGGAGAAAGAATGGAAGATATCATGAAGTGCAATCATGTAAAGAGGAAGTTATCATCCGAAAGCCAAGAAGATGTGACTAGGAGATCTCCTGGTAAGATATGTGGACTCTGATAGAAGTATGGTAAATAAGAGGAACCTTGAAAATACGTATCTTTAGAATATGCGTCAATATGAATATAGGATTTCAATGTCTATAGGAACATGTCATGGTGAAATCTCATCACTGCGGTAACTTTTTATTTAAAAGTTATAATGTATATGTTTATCGGGATGAGTTTATCCAGGGCTACCAATCATGTGTAAGGATGTAATATCCTTGGGAGATGGTTCGAAGGAAAGAAGAATGGCATAAAGGTGGACCAAATGAAAAATACTGATGAATCAATTTATAATGAATGACATGACTCGTGGACGAAAGTGATGGATAATATGTGCCCTATCAAACCAAAATGTTGAAGATTCCTCAATATCGAAATCCATGACATAGAGGGGAGGAATTCTTCGTGAGCAGTTGCATGTAACACCATTGTTGTTGCGGGTCCCTTGTTGATATGGAGCTTGGTGGTAAGTTTCTTACATGGAATAAACTTGAAGTATATCATTCCTCAGCTAAGAGGGAGTGACGTATATGATTCTCTAATTCATGAGTCATGCACTTGACTAGGACTAACAACCTTAAGTCTTAGTGAAGGCCATGAGGAGAGAATGGATAGACACATCATTCTGGTCCTCACTTGGGAAGACAGAATGCAGGATTGGGTAATCATTTGGCATTTGATACTATTTGAGAATGAGATTGGGTATTCAAGATAAGAGTTGTGGGGGACTGATATTATTTGAGGGTTGAATACCAAATAAAAGAATATTCCAAGAAGGTCATACTCAGGGAACACCTGGGTGGAGTATGCACCTTGGAGAGATAATGACTATGTTGTCTATAAGTCATGTGTCTCGCCAACATTGTAGCCCATTGTCTCGTTCAGAGATGGGGTTGTTAGTCAAGTCCTTTCATTAGGAAAATGCTAGTTGATATGATGTTATACATATGCGATTACCAATTTGATTCTTCTTATGAGATTATTTAGATTGAAAGTGACCATGTACCATTATGAATACATCCCTAGTTAAGAGGGAGTGTTTTAAAGTGTAACTAGGATCAGTCTTCATATTGACTATGTAATTATGTATTTATGTAATGAAGAAGACAAAGATAATAATATATATTTTTAGGTATGCTTGCTTCATGGGTTTCATGAGAAAGATTTTATTATTGGTGAATATATTTCTTGTTGATGTCTATTAGGGATTTTTGTTCTGGTAAAAAATGTACAAATTAAAGAGTCATGTTTATGAAGAGTCAAGTCACACTTGTATGCCTCAAGACCTTGCCAATAAAGCTTTAAGTCATGGCTCATAAAGTAACTCATGATCAACATTGAAGAGACCTCTCAATTTGACCTTTGTACAATGAACTAGTCATCCTCCTTACTTCTGCTCAAGTTGGCTCAAATGTAGGCTCTCATGTTGGCTCAAAAGGAAGGTATGCCCTATATAAATAATGATGATATGTGGTTCATTTGAAACAAAAACTTCGGACAAGAATCTCACTGTAGTTTTTATATTGTGTGGATTATACATAATAGGGTTACACAATAAGGTATATAGTTTCGAAGAGACAAAGATATATATATATATATATATATATATATATATATATATATATATATATATATATATATATATATATATATACACATAGAAGATCCTATTAAACGAATGCGAGGGTAATTCTGGATCATTACATACATAGATATCAAAAATCAGTGCAAAGCAATATCTGCGTTCAAGCTTGAAGTGCTGTGAAGGGACCGTGTACTAATATGAAGATGGACTGTGATTGAAGTGCGAGAAAATGATTGTAATAAAGTACGGGAAAGACTTGTTTAGTCAATTTAATGTCTTAAATTGCTTGCATAAATTATCAACTGAGGTTTGTAACTGATGAAGTGTGGTGCACTATATGTGCTTAGTTAACCTTATTCTTACTTCGTTGTATGTATTTATATGTTGTTTTGGGGGTTTTGTTCTTTATATATAAGAGTGTTAATCTAAAACTATGAGAGAAATTAAATGAATCTTAATGAATTTTAAGAAGGAAGAAAAGGAAGTGTTCATAAGTTAAACTAATTTTCATAAAAATGAATCAAAGATTTATTGACTGGTTAGAATCTGATATGAAAAACAGAGTATCTATTCTAATGACTTCTAATTTAACATTAGTCCTATTCCATCGATATAAATATTATAACTGAAATTAAAATTGCAATGCTATTCTAAGTGAAAGTAGAAAAATAAAACAACTAATGTATGTTTAGTTACTCCAACATTCAATATGAAGTGTCACCTTCTTCAGATGATGTGTAAGCAACCAATTATAACTTAGTTTTTAATCTTCTAGAAAAGCAAGTAAAGTGTGCAGTGGAAAACTCAAATAATTGCATCAATGAAATATTCCATCATTCAGTCTAGAAATACGATAAAATCATCTTCTTGAAAGGACCTTTAAGAACATCCAATGATACAATTAAATGAGGATCTAAAAGAAAATGTGAAAGCATGCAAAGTTAAATCCCAACTGATTAAATTATGGGGTTTTTGAAGGATGTATAGAAGTGGGAAATTTTTTTTCCATAAAGGAATTGCTCCTCTAACTTTTATAATTGCACAAAAAATTAGAAATTGGACACTGAAATAATAGGGAAAGACCGCACTTGTAATATTTCTCATTGAGCAAATGGTTAAGACTGGATGAAATGAACATCAAGTTAGTTCTGCAGAAACCCTAGCTTCCTTACAAACTTGCTTTGCTGCGGCAGTACTTTCGACCCACGCACAGTGATAGGTGACCAACCATGGATACAAGTTCGGGGGGGGGGGGGGTGCAGGTCAACCCCCCCTGCAAACAATGACGGAACCCGTGTCATTCCTGACCAAAGCAATGAAGCCGCTGTCAATAAGCAGGAGGCTGCAGCACCTCAGATGTCGACTACGTAGAATCGGCCGGACGCAGCTGCTCCCACATCCTCCACCTGCAAACCCATAGCTCCAGAAAGACCCAAGATCGACCTGCCAAGCCATCGTATAAACGCTCGGATACAATACATGAGGGATCATGCCCTCATCGAAAAATTCATCAGCTTCTGGCCAACTGAAAAAGCTCTACAAGGATGGGTCGCTTCCAAATGGAATCCCAAGGGACATGTTACGCTCCAGCTGGGACCGAAAGGTTTCTTCACAGCAGTCTTCAACTTCATCGAGGATCGAAATAGGGTTATGGATGAAGGGCCCTATTTTTTTAACTCAGCAGGGTTATATCTCAAGAACTGGGTGGAACGATTCAACCCAGATAAAGAAAACTTCAACTGGGCACCAGTTTGGATACACTTATACTCGCTGCCGCTTGAATACTGGGACGAAGACTCTCTCCAAGAAATTGGCAAAGGACTAGGAGATTTTATCAAGATTGCAGAAGAGAAAAAGATTCACAGATACACTTCCTACACAAGAATATGTGTCTATATGCACTTGGACAAAGCCCTACCTGAAGCGGTAAGTATATATCATGATGATTTCGAATGGATCCAACCTTTAGACTATGAACATGTTCCCTTCAGGTGTCGCAGGTGTCACGCTCATGGGCACTTGTTCAGAGATTTCCCCCTCAACTCTCAAGCACAGAATAAAGAGGCAGAAGACAAAACGGAACCAGATGGCTTCACCAAGGTTCCTTCGCGCAGGAGGCACAGCAAGAAACCCTCAGCGTCGGGTAAGAAACCTAACCCCTCCTCTAATGCTCCATCTACCATTAACAGTTTTTCGATACTCTCCAACATGGATCAGGCTTCGGATTCCATCCATATCTCTCCGGTTCCATCCGTTAAACCCTCTGCTCCTTCAGGCAATCCCGCTGACCCCGGCCCCGTCCATTCTCAGAATGAGAAGCTCTCTAATGAACTTTCCGTGCCCATCTCTTCCCCTGAAACCAAACTTCTAACTTGGCACACAGTAATCATGGACATTGATGATCCAAAGGCCAAGCCTAAAATTACCAATGAGGAGAACCTTGGCAGAAGTCAATCGAACCCCATGGAAGAAGACCCAGAAGGAATAGACCTCGGGGAGTTGGACATCCTAGGGTTAGAAGAGGCTTGCAGAAGAAAGGACTTCGATAACATCAAACCACATCAAATTGAAAAACTAGAAATGGTCTTAACTAGAGCCCAACAGCAAAAAAAACTAGGCGTTCAGCTGGGAAGCCACTGGGACAACCTAAAAGTTACAAAAGAGTCTAATAAAAGGGGTCGCAAACCAGACTGGCAATGCACCATCACCATAGGGGAAATGTTGGTGAACTCAGGGTGATACCCCAAGCTAACAAGGTTTTTCAAACCCCTCCCAAATAGTGCCCCATGAAGCTCATCTCATGGAATGTCAGAGGGCTCAATAGCCCTGGGAAGCACAAGATGATCAAAAATATGATTCAGAAAGAAAAACCAAATATTCTCTTTCTCCAAGAAAAAAAATGTAATAGTGAAGCATTAGGCTCAATCTTATCCAAAGCTTGGCCTACCTGCAACTCAGTCGCAGTTGATGCCTCAGGTTCTTCTGGAGGACTAGCAATAGCTTGGGATACTCAGTCCATAGCGTTAGAAAAATTTCATGCAGCGCATAATCTAATTCAAGATACTTTTCATCCCATTGGCACCAACATACATGGGCACCTTTCAAATGTTTATTTTCCCCATGACCAAGCCAGCAAAATAGAGCTTCTGAACACCATGGAAATAATGAATTCTCACAGAACCTATCCTCTCTGGATTGCAGCTGGGGACTTCAACATGATTACCAAGATGGAGGAAAAGACTGGAGGAAGACCAAGATTGGATCCAGAAAGTTCTCACTTCAAAGATTTTATAACCAACAATTGGCTTATCGACCTCCCTTTCTCAAATGACTCTTTCACATGGAACAACAAGAGGACAGGTAATCAGCAGATCGCCTCAAAACTGGACCGATTCCTCATATCAGACAACGCCATATATTTGGGAGGGGATCTTTCGGCTTCGATACTTCTGCTAGCAGGCTCGGACCATTGGCCCATTTCTCTTCATTGGCAAAATATTGGCACTCAGTTCAAAAAACCCTTCAAATTTGAAGCTTTCTAGCTCTCTCATCCCTCTTTCAAATCCATGGTCATTAATGCTTGGAACAACTTTACTCCCCCTGCAGGATCGAGAATGTACGAATTCCAGCAAAAGCTTAAACACCTCAAATCTATCATAAAACATTGGAACTACTCTGTCTTCGGGAACATATTCCAGGAGATAAAGATTCTCGAAAACAAAATGGAAGAAACTCAACCAAAAATCATTCATGAGGGAAGATCAGATCACCTAGCTTCCAAAGAGCAGGAACTTCAGAAGCAGCTGGAAGAGAGGCGCAAACAAGAGAAAATCTTGTGGAAACAAAAATCTAGAATACGCTGGCTAAAAGAAGGTGAAAGAAACATAAAATTCTTTCATAGGTCTACAATACAACGAAGAATGCAAAACCGCATTTCCCACATCACCAATACGCAAGGAGAACAAGTAGAACAACATGAGGAGATTGAGCAAGTACTCCTGGACCACTTCAAAAGAATTCAACAAGAAGAGAGCTCTATAGATAGGCAACTAGCCATCGAAAAAATATCCCAGCTAATCCCCAGGCTTGTCACTGCAGAGCACAATCAGATGTTACTTTGCCCAGTTTCTCTTCACGAGTTTGAAACAACAATGGCTCAATCTAAGGACGGGAAGGCACCAGGACCCGATGGTTTCACCTCAAATTTTTTCCATCATTTCTAGGATCTCATCAAAATGGAATTCTGGCAACTGGTTGAGGAGTCAAGAGCTTCTCATTGGCTTCTCCCCTCTCTGAATGCCACTTTCATAGCTCTGGTTCCAAAAGAAGAGCACCCAAGCACTCCTGAAAAGTACCGACCCATTGCTCTCTGCAATGTGATTTATAAAGTCATCTCCAAAGTCATAGCCAACCGACTAAAGCCTCTTCTTCCGCTTCTCATTTCGGCAGAGCAAACAGGATATGTGGAGGGACGCAAAATTCTGGATGGCATAATCTTAACTCATGAAGTTATTCATTCCCTCAAAAGCGCCAAGAAGCCAGGTATGCTCCTTAAAAAATATCTATCTAAAGCATTTGATAAATTATGTTGGCATTACATACAACATATCCTCAGTGCTTTTGGCTTCGACCAGATGTGGATAAGATGGATAATGAGCCTCATCTCAACCCCCATTTATTCCATCCTCATAAATGCCATGCCATCCGCTCCATTTTCGCCATCCAGAGGCATTAGACAAGGGGACCCTTTGTCCCCCTTTATTTTCGTACTCATGTCTAAAGGCCTTAGCAGACTTATTCATCATGTTGTCCTATCTCAGAAACTTCATGGAATATCCCTTCATGGCTCTCCCACCACAACCCATCAGCAATTTGTTGATGATAATATGCTCTTTGGCTTCTCGTCCACCCAAGAAACCCGCTCCTTTAAAGCCATTCTGAACCGTTTCTCTGTAGCCTCTGGCATGACTGTCAATGAGTCGAAATCCCGGCTCTTCTTTTTTAACACTCCTCCTATGACCCAAGCCAGCATAGCTCAAATTCTTGGTTTCTCTATTGCTCACCTCCCAGCCAAATACCTAGGCGTGCCACTCATTGATGCTGCCATCAAACATTCCTCTTGGAATCTTCTTTTGGAAAAATTGGAAGCTCGGCTCTCTTCTTGGACCTACAGAGCTCTCAACTTGGCCAGCAGACTCGTTCTCATCAAAGCAGTTTTGCAAACCATGCCTCGTTATCTCTTTTCAGTTCTTGCTTCTCCGAAATGGGTTCTCAAATAGATCAAGATTTTGCAATGTTGATTTATTTGGGGGTCTTCAAACCAAAATCGAAAATGGGCCTTGGTCAACTGGAACACGGTTTTTTCCCCTAAGGATGCCGGAGGACTCGGGCTCAGGGATCCTCTACACAACAACGAATTCATGGGAGCCCGTTTGTGGTGGAAATGGCTCTTGAACCCCCACACGCCCTGGGCTAAGTGGTGGACAGCCAAGTATGCTAATAATAGACCTCATGAAGACCTGATCAGACTCTCCCCTGGAATTGCTGGCTCCCTTATATGGAATGTAACCAAGTAGCATTTTGCACTCATACAACAACATAGCTTCTGGGAAATATGCAATGGGCATACAGCCAGATTCTGGGTAGACTCTTGGCAGCAAAACCCAAAGCTGACTGACACTCTCACCCTCATCAATGGTGGGAGGATCGTTGGTTCGGAGGAAGTCAAAGTTAGCCAGTGCTGGACCCCCTCTAACTGCAATGAATTCAGACAATGGAATCTCCCGTCTCATATCATTCCTCTCGCTTAGGACAACACTTGGGAAGCTCTCAGCAAGGAACTTCAACGTCGGAAAATCATATGTTCGGAGGAACCATACATTCTTTGGCGGGGATACACGACTAAAGGCATGTTCACTACAAAAGAAGCCTTCTCTCTCATGCATCCAGCCCCCCTACTGCGTGATCTGATTTGGCAATTTGTCTGGGCTCCTGGTACCTTGCCAAAAGTCTCAACGTTTCTTTGGCTTCTCAGTCACAAACGAATCCTCACTTGGGACAACCTGCTCAAACGAGGTTTCTGTGGTCCTTCACAATGTCCTAACTGTGAGCAAAGTAACGAAACGATCCAACATTTCATGTTTTCCTGCAAAGTAGCTAGCACTCTATGGGAGAAGATTTGCTTTAGGTGTCAAAAAAGCAAACCGAAAGGGGACTTAACTAATATCATGTGCTATTGACCCATACATCCTTATAGCAGCTCTATTCTCAACACTCTTTGGCAAATCATTCCAGGGCTTCTCTTTTGGTCTCTATGGAAAAAGAGAAACAAGAGAATTTTTAAGAATCAGTCCACTCCTTTGGATATGATCTAGAACAACTTCAGTAATAATCTCCAAGAGTCTCTAGCCCTGCATTCTTGGCAGGATGAGGACCTTCCCGAACAGCCCAAGGAAATATCCATATGGCAAAACTGGCAGCTCAAAATCTCGATCATTCCCAACTCCAATGGACCCCTCCTCCTCCAGGAATTTTCAAAATGAACTTTGATGGAGCCTCAAAAGGAAATCCAGGACCTGCTGGCTTTGGAGGCATCTTCAGAAACTCACAGGGAGACGCCCTTGCTATCTACTATGGCTCTATTGGTTGGGACACCAACAACTCAGCAGAACTGGAAGGGTTCTGGCAAGGGTTGCAACTAAGTAATCTCCTCAACCTCTCTCCTCTCATCGTGGAAGGGGACTCCCAGATTCTCATCAGCTTAGCCAACCAACTACTTCAAGGTTCCAGCACAACAAAAGTAGCCACAAGTTGGAGAATGGATTCTAAAGTTGAAAAAATAAGCAACTGACTGAAACACAACCAGGCAATCTCCTTCATCCACACCAAAAGGGAAGGCAACAAAGTAGCAAATCTCCTAGCCAATTTAGGAGTTGACAGCATTGATACTCTCCATCATGGTCCTATTCAGATCATCCATGACAAAGATCTCCTTCAGAATTGTCTCAAGCTGGTGCACAATGATCGCCCGTCTCCAGATGCGGATGATTCAATGGCATGACGGGACATCCGTCCTGGGGCAGCTCCCAAGGAGACTCGCATGGGATGGCCATATGGCCCCCTGCGGCTCCATTAATTTGGAAATTAATACGCCAGCTCTCAGAGCTTTAACTCACCGTCGCCAGAATTCTCTCCTCCTCGAACTGCACATTCGGTTCCTTATGACATACGACTCGAGCTATCCAGAAAATTCTTGCTCTACCTGCCGCTCTTTGCAATTCCTTTGCAGCGTATGCCCTGAAGCTTGTGCCGAGCCTAGCGCCCGCACACAAACAGGGTGGCGCTGCTCCTTGCTCAGCTGTATTGAAACCACGCCCAGTTCTAATTTTTCTCACAGTGCTCTCTATTACTCCAACTCCAGTCTGCAGGCTCCTCTCGGCTCTCACTGTGGGTTCAATCCAATCCCGCCTTGTTCTATTTGTCTCAGGGCTTTTCAAGTTGCAATGTCCACCATGCCCAGGCTCCAACACCGGATGAGATGCCACCGTGGGGCAACCGGTGGCCGGCCTGAGAGCTCGCGTCCCTCCTCTGGTCTGGGCGAAGCGACTTCCTCTGAAGATGTTGAGGGGAGACAATGTCAGGCCACCTGCAGTCAATGGGGGAGTGATAGCTTTCCTGGCGATTAACATTCCTCTCCGCATCCTTTTGTTGTCCCTTCGAGACCCGTCTCCCCTGTGCCCGGTCCTTCTGGCAGTCATATCTTAAGGCAAACTTTGCAGAGAGCGGAGCTCCACTTTGATTGTTCTTTCAATCACCCCACTATCACTGCTTATATCACAGTCACCCTGCGGGAAGAGTCGAATCTCTACCCTCCTCCTCTGCCAGGTCCTCCTCCCTCCCCTCTTGGTCTACGCCCTGTCCCTGCTGTGTTTTCCACCAAACATCTGGTTGCTCCTCCTGCCTCTGTTTCTCCTGCCTTGGATCAAAATTCACTGCAAGTGGATGCAAAGACTATAGGCAAAGATGGTGATCCGAAAGATGCTGTTGAAGATTCGGAGGAAACATATGGATGTCGCATTGTGGAGGAGCCGCCTTCACCAGCCCAGGCGCAGTAACTTCGGGAAACCTCGGCTCAACAGGGTACTTACGTTCAACTATTTTGAAAGATGCACTGTTGTTTTAGTTGTCTACAACAGCAGAAGCTGCTTGCTACTGAAGTCTTTTTGTTTTCTTATGTTATATGCAATGAACCACACACCGGTTTCCTTTTTAAGGGCGGTGAAACCTCACCTAAAAGAACAGGTTTCCCATTTAGGGCATTTCGACGTTCTGTTAAAGCATGGACATCAAGCCCAGTTTCAGTTTCCCACAGCTGAGCTGCGGCAGTTTTGTAACAATATGTTTCCATAATAGAATTAGCATAATTTAGAAAAAAAAAAAATTCTCAACTGATTGTAAACAACTAATGTATGTTTGATTACTTTAGAATTCAATATGAAGTATTATCCTCTTGAAATGATGTGTAAGCAACCAATTATACCTTAGTTTTTAATGTTCTAAGAAAACAAGTAAAATATGCAGAGGAAAACTCAATAATTGCATGAATTAGATATTTAATCATTCAGTTTAGAGATCAAATCCTCTTCTTCAAATGAATTTTAAGAACATCCAATGGGAGAATTAATTGATAGTTTTAATCTAAGAAAGTAAATAACAAAATAGTAAAGGAAACTAGATAACTATGAGCCCTATCACTTCAAACTTAACCCAATTTGAAAATAGATAGATCTATTCTAATGAAATATTTTTAGAAGATCAATGAGTCCACAGTTATTATATTGATGCTAGGAAGACATTCATGATCTAATTGTATGCTAATGATAAAAACTGTAATGTAATATTAATCTACTCAGAAAACAAAATTAACAAAAATAAAGTAAGGAATTTAAACTAAAACAATGAATGAAAAACCTCCTCCCGTGCAGGGGCCCTCTGCAACAGATTCAATTGAGATCCTAGCTGGTTATATATGCACTTAGGCAATCACTGGTACCATGAACACGATCCTTGTATTATAATAGAACGAAGTTTTAAAACAATACACAATGTTTCAACAAAAAATTACTTATGCTCGATTGTGTACAACTAGTATTTAAATAAAACAATCATAACTATTATGAGCTAATTTTGCTTATAGGTTGCTAATATTAACCAAATTATAGAATTGGAGTCTGACTGTTTAACTCTTGATTTGCTACGATAGAGAAAATCAAGAGTCCTTGTGTTCTCGGCTTACATCCTTTGGCCAGACTTTGACCATGATCTCAAGAATCCTTTTCTATCGATCTCGATCAATTAGATAGGACAAAATCCATGTATAGATTATTCTAGAAATGCCCATGTGGCTCATTTCTCCATTTGATCCTGGGAACCTGTCAGAACATGAAAGTAGCTACGGAACCAACGATTAGCTGCAGAATAGGCTGCATTTTGTAGCCAAATTACAAAAATCCATTCGGATAGCAAGAACATCATAATATAACATGGAAATCATTTAAATTCATTCCTTGAGAAAAAACATGACATTTATCATTGATTGGAGTATATGAACTTATGATAAAGTAAGGGAAAATGGTGAGAAAGGATGTTAGAGAGAGGATAATTCTAAGATTCAACATACCCCCACTGAGAAGTCATTGCATGTCCTCATGAAATTTACCAAAAATGTGAATTTTCCTCTCTTACTACATTTGTTCATACACTTCTGCTAACACATCCAATTTCCTTCTCTTGCTTTTCTTTGAAGTGATTGCCATCTTGGGCTTTCTCATAAGGAGCTTGTATTTGAGATTAATGACTACCTTGTTTAGTAACTTGATCTTTATTTTTAACTTCCTGTTCTTTTTGTATCACAATCCTAAATGTAGAATGTTATTGTCACTAATTACCTTTTCCAACTTGTTCTACTACTTCAAGACTTCATTCCCTTGTTTAATATGCCTATTCAATATCTCTAGTTCATAAATTTCTTGTTTGAGAGTATCAACTAGAGGTTCTTGTTGATTGATAGGAGGTTCTGGATTCACTGTTTCATTTCTCTTATCTAATGACTCTATTTAATCATATATTTCTTGTTGTACTGGGCCTATGCCTGGAGAATTTTTGCTGGGACTACCTTCAAAATTTATGAATAGGAGAATTTTGAAGACTATGTGGAGGATAAATATTGATACAAGATGGTATTGGAGTTTCTTCATATAAAATTATAAACTCTGTCTCTTTTGGTAGTGTTTTCTTCAATGAACCTCAGATTTTGGAGCTCCTTCTCATCTGTAGAGGATTTACATTTTCCTCACATGTAATCTTGCTCCTCTTTCCTATCTTACCTCCTATCTTGACTTTACTTTTCTTTCTGTTCTCTGTCAGCTCTATAGAGATGAACTTTTCATCATTTTTCTGAAATGAAGATACTAGTCTATCTTCAATGTTTGTATCAATCCTCTTCCTTATGCTCTTTCTAACATTGTATTCTTTAGGTTGCTCTGGTACTTATTGTAAATGGTTTTTGTTAAGAAAATTCTCCCAGGAATCTCCTATAATTTTTAAATGAAACTCAACAAGTATTTTTATCAACCCATGATGGTGCATAGTGTTATCTATATACTATATTCTCTTATGCACGTTTTAGACATTCTTTTTAAGCTATTAAGTAAAAATAAGGGAAGATTTATTTCACCATCCTCTAAGAAATTCATCAACAATCAAATATGATATACTTACATGCAGTCAAATCTTCCTTCACAGGTGATACATTTCTGTAAAACCAAGAGCATGTTTATCCATTTATTTTTAAGAGCTGAGCTAAGGATACCTTTTCTAAAAACATAAACATTCATACCTGGGTTTTTGAGGATAAATTTCCATGCATTAGGGGAATTTTGAGGTCTAAAATGGGCCTCCTAAGGAAATTATAAAATAATAGTGGTAATAATAAAATAAGATTTGATGACATCATCAAATTTTAGAAGGAAAAAAGAAAAAACTATTTTTTTCAACTCGTATTTTCAACTTATCTCCCAAATTTTTTACTCAAATTTCAATCGGGAGTACTTTTTGGATGCAAAATTTAATTCTTCATCCAAGGAGTACCCATTTTGCGTATTTTCAATGGACCCTACTAAGAAAAAAATGAGAAATATATTTTCAATCATGTTTTTCATGTATTTCTCATTTTTTTCTTAGAAGGGTCCATCGAAAGTATGCAACATGGTTACTCCTTGGACGAGGAAGAAAATTTTTCATCCAACGAGTACTCTCGCTCGAAATGTGAGTAAAAACTTTGAGAGATAAGTTGAAAATACGAGTTGAAAAATTAGTTTTATTATTTTATTATTTTTTAATCTTTTTACCCTTTTACTTAAAAAATGGTGGATCATCCCCCATGGTTGACATCATCATCTTGAATCTTATTGGTTCTTATAATGTTTATTTTGGTTGTATGTTTTTCTTAGGAGGCCCATTTTAGACCTCAAAATTCCCCTAATGATTCATTTTGAAATTACTTGTTTTTTAACCACCTTTCACCAACCCTTGAGAGTTATGTGGCTTCGGCTATGAATGTCTCAGTAACTGTGAACTTGATGTCTCCAATTTCTACTTATGTGCCTTCAAAAGACCTAGCAAAAGACTTTGTGATATCTCTATGAAAACCATCGAACTTCTCTATGAATTTGAGCCATCTAGCTTTTTGCAACATTTCCTTGACCTGAGGATATACTTCCATATATTTTGTTCCCACCAGTTCTGTTATGACTATCAGTCCCATGCCTTCTATTATGAAGAGTTTAACATTCAGAATTATTCTTCTCTGTTATGAAATGAATTGGATTACAGATCTAATGAAAGGCATCGAGGGTTTGTAGGAATAAATAACTGGTATGGATTGGGGTTTTGAAGAAAAGTAAACGGATATATCACGTCAACAGGTCATAACCGTTAATCATAAATGAGGGAGTCTATCATGGACTATTATGAAACATAATGTGGATGATGTGTACGATATATGATATGATGGAAATCTCAATCAAATCAAGTGATGATATGTCAAGGGAGCATATGATCATCCATATTATACATACTAATGTTTTGACCTTGCTATAAAAATAATTTTTTGCAACCTTACCTTTAGAACTAACATTTCATTGTCGTTTCTTTGATGTTGATTCTTCAAGTACCTTTTAGCATGGTGGTCTTCAAATGTAGTCCTTCAATTTCCCGTATTCATCATTTTTTAGTAGGATGTACAAATGTGTGAGAGCTACTGAATGAAATGGAATGTGGCTGCAGATTATGGAATCAACTGCAGAATGGAATCAACTGCAAAATGTAATCTTCTGCAAAATGTAATCAACTGCAGAATGTGGAATTAGCTTGCATAATGGAATCATGATCTGAAAATGGAATGTACTTGAATAAAGGGTGCAAGGTATCCATTTCCAATAATTCTAAATGTGCAAACAACTCCAAGGTTAACTCTTAAAATACTCATGCTTGAAGCTTGATGTCTTGCGAAATAAAACAAATAAGTTTGAGCAGTTGTTTAGGTGTTTATGTGTGAAGGAAAGTTACTTAAATTTTCTGTTTAACACATTATATCAGATTTGTTTAACATGATATCTTCAGAAAATAATGACACAAAGATGATGAAGCATTTCACCCCTCCTGGGCTACATCTGCTGGATGAAGCCTCCCAAAATGGGCTTGTCCTCTTGTATTAAGAAAGCTGCAAATTCTCATACAAGTAAATAAGTTCCTCTAAAGTCAAATATGACTGTAAAAATAGAATCAAAAGATAGGAAATAGCTAAGAATGCTCTTCCCCAAGCACTAAAAAGTGAAATTGTACCTTAAACAATACTTTCTTCAAATGGCCCTGATGACCCTTTAAAATTATATGAAGAAATTCGAGGTGAAGATGACCTCCAATGGTTTTGAAACCTCTACCAATGGACTCAGAATGTCAAAGGCAACATAAGTAGGCTTTTGAATCATCGAAAATAGATGAATACAGCCCCCAAACAGCTCAAGCACTGGAATGGCCCTAGTGGCCTTGAAAGCTTCCCTGAAGAAATTCAAGGTGAAGAATGTCTCAACAGGAAAAAAGAGCTATATAAATGGTCTCAGAGAAAAAAATACAATCATAAATGACCTTCGTTTCACATTCAATGGCTGCACACATCCCAATGCAGCTCCCAAACTAATATGGCCCTAGTGGCTCCTGGAACTTTCCCGAAGCAAAAACAACTGCAAACGACCTCTGTTGGCTGTGAAACCTGCTCCATTGAGTCCCGAAGGTCGAAGAGACCCCAAAAAAAAAAAACTGCCTCAAAAGGCCTTTCCTAGCCAAAGTTATGGCACATTTCCTCAGACTGCCAGTTTGGCCTAGAATAACTCCAGCTAAGTCTGGCTAGCTGCCAGATAATTCCTCCAATTTTGGGTAATGCGCCAAATTTAGCGCAATCGCCATAAATTCTGCCAACTGTGAGGGACTCAAATTTAGGGTCGCGGTGGCATATGACCGCACCCATCGGCATTTTCATTGGAAAATTCGTTATGTATTAACGTTGAAACCATATATTAAAACTCAGCATTAAAACCTTTCGAATTCCATGTGACAATAACCATCTGTTTAAATGCGCCGATGAAATAAGCTTGCGGTTCCAGCCTTCGGTTCCATTGATTGGGGGCTGGCCCCCTTCGGGCGAGCCCCTTCGGGCCCCGCCCAAAACACATTTGCAATTCAAATAATATGTCACGACCACACATGTTAAGTAACATCGCGTAGGAGAGTTGGTCAAGACGCTTATTTTGCGAGCTCAAGGTCGTGGGTTCGATTCACCAAAGTTTCACAACCAGGGTGCCACGTGGCGCCCTCCGGGCGTGCCACGTGGCAGCTCGTAATTGGTCAAAATTATGAAAAGTCAAACCTGTATCAAATGACAGATTGCCACTTGTCGCAATACAATTGGCCCAATTGGAATATTTTGAGGAGTATTCCAGGGAATATTATGAGGAATATTTTTTTTTTAATTTTTTAAAATTGGAAAGTCAAAGGTAGTCAAACTGATTTTTTTTTTTTTTTTACAGAAATTTGCAAACTTCAAACCTTCATAACTTCCTCATGCGATGTCGGATTTGAGTGTTGTTCGTGGTGTTGGGACCGTATTTCCGAGCCCTATATAGTTTCTTAGGCTCCAAGTGAATTTGAGCACTTAAATATTTGGGCTTTTTCCCAAGCTTAGATTTGAGCTCCTGATCAAATCAGCTGCAGAATTTAATCATGAAATGGAATATGACTGTGGGATGGAATGTAATTTTAAAATTGAATATGACTTTGGAATGGAATGAAACTGTAAAATGGAATATGGCTGTGGAATGGAATGAAACTGTAAAATGCAATATGATTGTGGGATGGAATGAAGTTGTAAAATGGAATATGACTGTAGTTATGTATTACTACTTATTGTAGAAAAGAAATGGAAAATATAGGATGTCAGAAATATTCGATTTTCACCCTATATTTTCTGCATAAGGATGCCAATCATTGATTGGTTTTCATACTTATACACTTTATTTTTTTTATTTTTTTTATTTTATATATATATATATATAGGAAAAATAAAAGCTAATTTAGTGAAAAAGAACAATTTTTCTTCACTAAATTCATATCAGTATTATCTTGGAAAATCTTAATAAACTCTTCTCTTGAAATTGGTTTATGATATACTTTCAACTGATGACCATTCACAGGAAGATGTACGTTTTCTTCATCAATTGTCCTTATCTTGACTGCTCCATTGTCAAAGAATTTTTCAAATGAATATGGCCCAAGACAATGAGTTTGAAACTTTCCTTGAAAATCTTTGAATTTGAGTCGAACAAAAGTGCCCAATCCTCTACTCGAAACTTCTTCTCCTTAATATATCTATCATGCCATTTAGCCCTTTGTTGTTGGACTATGCTGCTTCCTTGAACTCCATCTTTCCTGATTTCATCAAGATCATTGAGTTGCTCCAATATATGTTTCTGTGCTTCTGATAAATCAAGTCCCACTTGGACTACCATCTCGAGGGTTCGAATATGAAATTCTATAGGGAGCAGGACTTGCTTTCCATAAAAAAGTTCATAGGGAGTATGTCCTCTTGTATTCCTCCATGTAGTTCTGTAGGCCCATAAGGCTTCAGGAAGCCTTTCTGCCCAATCTCTTCTGTGTATATGTAGTCTTAGTGAGAATTCCTTCAATCACTTTATTGGTAGACTCTACTTGACCATTTTCTTGTGGATGATAAGGAGTATAAATTTTGTGTTTGATCTTGTAATATTCCACGAGCCTTTTCACCAAATTGGATGTAAAATGGGATCCCTGATATGTCACAATTTCTCTTGGAACACCAAAACGAGTGAAGATATCCTCAAAAAGAAAATTAAGTACAAAACATTCATTAGCAAAAGGTAGTGCTTTACCAAAATATATTTCTTTTGTTAAATGGTGGATTGATTGGTCCAACAAAATCCAAGACCAATTTTTCAAATGGTTCTATGAGTACTTGAGGTTGCAATGACATTTCATCTGATGGGGCAGGTTTCCCTATTCTTTGGCAGCTGTCACACCTTTTGACATATTCTTTGGTATCTCTAAATATTGATGGCCAATAATATCCCAAATGAAGGATTTTATAGGCTGTTATCTTGTCAGAAAAGTGTCCACCACAAGGTTCATCATGACATTCCTTAAGAATTTCAAGCATTCCATCTTCTCAAACACTTCTTTTGATAATGAGATCTTGACCTGTTTTATACTGTTCATTAGTAATCCATGAGTACCTTGCACTTATTTGAATAAATTTTCTTTTCTCCCTAGGAAATACATGTGAAAGTAATTGTACAGTGACTAAGTAATTAGAAATATCTACAAACCAAGGAGTTTTAGTAGTAATTGCAAAAATATATTCATTAGGAAATTTATCCTCAACTACAGTGTCATTTTTGATATTTTGAATTCAAGACAAGAAATCAACAATTGTGTTTTGTTTTCTAGGTCGATCTAGAATGGTGATGTTGAATTATTGCAGGACTAATAACCATCTTGAAATTCTGCAAATAGTAATAGATTTATTCATTAAGTATCTAATTGCAGAGTGATTTATATGAACAAATGTTTCATAACCTGTAATATAATGTCGAAATTTGTTGATAGTATGGACAACAGCTAAGAATTCCTTTTCAGTTACAGTGTAATTTAACTTAGTGGGAGTTAAATTCTTACTTGTGTAATAGATGGTGTAGGGGATCAAATTTTTTTGTCCTAATTCAGCTCCTAGAGCTGTATCTGAAGCATCTGCTGAAATGTGAAAAGGTAGTTTCCAATTTGGGCCTCTTAAGATGGGTGCTTCAGAAATTTTTGTTCTAAAGTTTCAAATGGCAATTAGAAATCGGGATTCCAACTGAATTAACAATCTTTGGTAAGTAACTTGAAGAGTGGGGATGCTATTTTACTAAAATTTTCTATAAATATCCTATAATATCCTGTGAATCCTAGAAAAATTCTAACACCCTTTGACAACTTGGAATTGATAGTTTTGAGATGACTTCAACTGTAGATGTATCAACATTAATTCCATCTCCTGAAATGTGATGTCCTAAAACAATCCCTTCTCTAAACATCATAAAACATTTTTCATGACTTAGTGAAATGTTTGCTTCCTTACATCTTTTAAGAACCTTTTCCAAATTTTCTAAAGATTCTTAAAATGAATTCCCATAAACTATAAATTCATCCATGTACACCTCTACACAATCATATATTAAATCAGAAAAAATTCCTGGTACTGCCCATTGGAATGTTGCAGGTGCATTACACAATCCAAAGGAAGTAATCGGTAGGCATAAGTCTCCCATGGACAGGTGAATGTGGTCTTATCTGAATCTTCAAGTGCTACTTGAATTTTATTATAACCACTAAAACCATCCAGGAATGAGAAATACTTCTTACCTGCTAATGTATCCAATACTTGATCTATAAAAGGTAAAAGAAAATGATCTTTTAGGGTAGCTTTATTCAATTCTCGATAATCAATGCATACCCTCCATTTACCATTTTTTTTGGGTACAATCACTAAAGGGGAAACCAACTGACTGTCTGAAATTGGGTAAATGAAGTTCACATTCAACAATTTTTGCAACTCTTCTTTCACAATTTCTCTAAGATTTGGATTCATCCTTATTTGAGGTTGTCTGATAGGTTTACAATTTTCCTCAATATAGATGTGATGTATATAATTCTTAGGACTAATTCCTTTCATATCAGTGTATTCCCATGCATATGCAGAATAATGTTGTTGTAATGTTTTGATTAACTTTTCCTGTTGTAATCTCTCCAAGCTTTTCTTTATGTTCAAAGTTTTTCGTGGAAAGATTTCAACTATAGAGCTACCAAATTCTTCCATAGAATGAAGAGATATATGCCTAGATGACAAATATTCAATATTGCATTTTTTTTGAAATTGATCATGTTCATATTCTGAGGATGATTCAAAGATTTCTATTGAATTTAAGATTTGACTATCTTCACTAATGGTTGAAATAGTAAAGAGAGGTTGTATATCATTGTCATCATCAGTCCATTCTTTTTCATCTAACTTTGAGTGTTTTTGTTGGAGGATATAGAGTGAATTTCTTTGTTGAGTTACCATCAGAGATATACATGTCACCAGATCTACATATAATGAAAGCATCAGCTGTAGCCAACCAAGGTTTTCCTAATATAAGTGGATTTCCTCCTAGATGTTCTTAGGAGTTAAGATCATAAAATCAATAGGATAATCCTAAGGGTCTAGGGATACTAAAATATCTTCTAACACACCATCTGGCTTGATTATAGATCTTTCTGCTAATTGTAGTAATGTAGGTGTATACAGAAGATTAGGAAGTTTGAGCTATTCCATGGTTTGTTTGCTCATGATGTTTATTGCTGCTCCTAAATCAATAAATGTATTTGGAATTTCAACACCATTGATATGTGTTTTTACAACTGGAATTCATAGATCTAAAAATTTTTGTATGGCAATTTTTCCCATCATTATGTCTGCAAATTTTCCTACTAGCTGAATTCTTTTTATTTCTTTTGTTTTTCTTCCTAGTTTCTTCATGCTCAATTCTTTTATTATTTTGGCTAGAATTGTAATCTCTTTAATGGCCTATAACAAAGGGATTTTGATGCAGACATTTTTCAATTCATCTAGAAAATCATAATTGGGCAACATAATATGTTTTTATACCCTTTTATCAACTTGTAATCTCTTAGGAAAAGGAGGTTTAGAAGTAAATACTGATGGTTGCTCTATGATAAGAGTTGAGTTTACTGGTTCTTTTTGTTTTTCATTTTTAGAATTCTAGTTTTGAAGAGATGTTCCTTCCTGAAAAATTTTATTTGGCTATAGATAATCTTCCTCAAAATTATCTTGTTCTTGAATAATTACAGAAGGCTTTTTCTTTTCTAGTATCCTGCCAGATCTAAGTTGGACATCATTGATATCTAGAGGGGTAATCATGTAGGTTGGAAATTGTTGTCTTTCTATCATATAAGTATTTTGAGGATTTTTATTATTTGGGTTTGGTAATAGTTGGGCAGGTAGTTGATCTGGTCTTTGTGGAAATGGTAATGAAAGTTGTGGATTTTGGTTTTGGAGTTGGGGTTGTTGATTTTGTTGAGTATTTTTTTGGGGAGGATAGGTTGGATATGATGGAGGATATTGATAGTATTGAGTGAATCTTCCATAGGGATTTTTCATTTCTTGTGCCCAAGATTGAGATTGAGATTGAGATTGAGGCCAAGGTTGTTGCCAATAATTCCAATTATTTGGTGGGGACTGAGTATACATTTGATTGTTAAAGCCTTGAGTTTGTGGCCCCTGCCATGGTCTTCTTGAGACAAAGCAAAGAGATTCTGTTGGATTTGAAGTTGTTTCTTGTTGAAAAATAGCCTTAAGACCTGGAATTTAAGGACAAATCTTAGTTTCATAATTTTCTGAACAAATCATACAGGTCTCTATGAATTTTGCATCAATAGGACATTCTCTTAAAGAATGCTTCTTTTTCCATTTAGGACAAAAAATAGCTAAAGCATTAGTCTCGGCTTTCTGCTTGTTTTGTAATTTAAGGGTGTCTATCTGTTCACTGAGACTCTCTAAATATCTATTTTAAATTCATCTTCATCAAGCATGTTTCGAATTTCAGCCTTGCTTACTGTTCTGGTTGCAGATTTATTTAAGATAGCAAGAGAAGGATCTCTTGGACTTTTCCCAGTTTTTTCTTTTCCCCTTGAGAGATGAATACATAATTCAACAATGTCAGATAATGGGAGTTGAGAGATATCTCCCTTCTCCATCATGTTGAGGATTTCTATCCACTTATCTCTAATGGATTTTAATAAAAGAAATTTTAAAGTATCTTGATCTAAATTACCATTTTTTCTCTTTTTATGTTATAATTGAACCTTTCAATTAAATCCCCCAAATTTTCATCCTCTTTTTGCATCATTTAAATTCTTCATCCTTGTGATTGATGGGTATGAAATAATCCAAATACCTTTCTAAAAATGTTTGCTTCATGTCATTCCATGTTTTGATAGACTGAGTGATTAAACCCATGAACCATTTTAAAGCTACTCCTTCCAATGTTGAAGGAAAAAATGTAAGTTTTTGAGAAACTTGTAAATAACCATAAGTTTTGCACAAGACTTCAAATTCAAACAAAAAGGTTTCAGGATCTTCACTTTTTAATCCATGAAAATTTGGGAGGACAAAAGGTGAGATATTTTCATTGTGCCATTTGTCTCTCCATCAACTAAAGGGAATCCAAAAGAACTATCAATTCCCCTATTTCTTCTACCACCTCCTGCATTCCCTCTACCTCTTCCTCTACCTCCTCAAAAAATTACATTTTCTCCATCTAAAATTTCTCCTTCTCCTTCTCCTCCTTCTCCTCTTCCTTCCATTATAGATTCTTCAGAGCTAATATAAGATTCAACCTGCAAGGTTAAATTCTCTTCCTATGGTTCTTCTATCAATGGTATGTTGAAGAAAGCTTATTCCTCTTCCTCTCCACTAATAATTTCTAACTCTTCAACTAAAATATGTTCCCTTGTAGAGGTGAAAAAAATGTTACTCCTGTTGGAGATATAGGATCTTCTTCCTCTAAGAGTGTCTTAGTGGATGAAGTAGGAGATCCTCCTAATTAGATTTCTGACCTTAAGACTTCAGGAAGCCTATGTCTAGTGAAGTATGGAATATAAGTTTGAGATGGAGGTGTATCACTTCCTGGTCTTGGTCTAGTGAGTGGTGTTGTAGGAATTAAACTCCTGCCTCTAGCTATGAATCTACCCCTAGAATCTCTTTCTCTATGCATATCATTGTTTTTTTAGATGTAATAAACATGGCTATCTAATTACACTTCCCCGACAATGATGCCAAAATGTTTAGTCAATTTAATGTCTTAAATTGCTTGCATAAATTACCAACCGAGGTTTGTAAACTGATGAAGTGTGGTGAACTATATGTGCTTAGTTAACCTTCTTCTTACTTCATTGTATATATTTTTATGTTATTTTGGGGGTTTTTTTCTTTATATCTAAGAGTGTTAATCTAAAACTATGAGAGAAATTAAATGAATATTAATAAATTTTAAGAAGGAATAAAAGGAAGTGTTCCTAAGTTAAACTAATTTGCATAAAAATGAATCAAAGATTTATTGACTGGTTAGAATCTGATCTGAAAAATAGAGTGTATATTCTAATGACTTCTAATTTAACATTAGTCATATTCCATGGATATAAATCTTATAACTGAAATTAAAATTGCAATTCTATTCTAAGTGAAAGCAGAAAAAGAAAACAACTAATGTATGTTTAGTTACTCCAACATTCAATATGAAGTGTCACCTTCTTGAGATGATGTGTAAGAAACCAATTATACATTAGTTTCTAATGTTCTAGAAAAGGAAGTCAAGTGTGCAGAGGAAAACTCAATAATTTCATGAATGAAATATACAATCATGCAGTCTAGAAATATGATAAAATCATCTTCTTGAAAGGGCCCTTAAGAAAATCCAATGATACAATTAAATGATGATCTAAAAGAAAATATGAAATCATGCAAAGTTAAAGCTCAAATGTTTGTAAACAACTAATGTATGTTTGATTACTCCAGCATTCAATATGAAGTATTATCCTCTTGAAATGACGTGTATGCAACCAATTATACCTTAGTTTGTAATGTTATACGAAAACAAGTAAAGTATGTAGAGGAAAACTCAATAACTGTATGAATTAGATATTCAATCATTCAGTTTAGAGATAAAATCATCTTCTTGAAATGAATTTTTAAGAGTGTTCAATGGTACAACTAATTGATAGTTTTAATCTAAGAAAGTAAATAACAAAACAGTAAAGGAAACTAGATAACTGTGAGTTCTATCACTTCAAACTTAATCCAATTTGAAAATAGATAGATATATTCTCACAAAATATTTTTAGAATATCAATGATTACATAATTATTCTATTGATGCTCGGAATACATTCATGATATAATTCTATGCTACTTATCAAAACTGTAATGTAATATTAACCTACTCAGAATTTTTTTTGACAAAAACAGAGTAAGGAATTTAAACTAAAACGATGAACGAAAAACCTCCTCCTGTGCAGGGGCCCTCTGCAAAAGATTCAGTTGAGATCCTAGCTGGATATATATGCACTTAAGAAATCACTGGTATGATGAACATGATCCTTGTATTATAATAGAACGAAGTTTTAAAATAATACACAGTGTTTCAGCAAAAAGTTACTTATTCTCGGTTCTGTACAACCGGTATTTAAATAAAATGGTCATAACTATTATGAGTTGATTTTTCCTACCAGTGGCTAATCTTAACTGATTATAGAATTTGAGTTTGACTGTTTAACTCTTGATTTTCTATGATAGAGAAAATCAAGAGTCCTTCTTTTCTCGACTTACGTCCTTTGACTAGACTTTGACCATGATCTTAGCAATCATTTTCTATCGATCTCGATCAGGTAGATAGGATGAAATCCATGTGTAGATTATTCTATAAATGCCCATGTGGCTCATTTATTCATTTAATCCTGGGAAATTGTCAGACCATGAAAGTAGCTGCGGAACCAACGATTAGTTGCAGAATAGGCTGCGTTCTGTAGCCAAATTACAAAAATCCATTCGAATAGCAAGAAAATTAGAATATAACATGGCAATCATTTAAATTCATTCCTTGAGACAAAACATGACATTTATCATTGATTTTAATATATGAACTTACGAGAAAGTAAGAGAAAAAGGTGAGAAAGGATGTCAGAGAGAGGATAATTCTAAGGTTCAACAAGACTTATAATAAATTGTGAGTAAATACTGTGATATATTGAGAATTTTAAACACTGTTATAGGTGTGAAGTTTCAACACTATAATAAATGCAAAGTTGCAGTACCATAATATTAAGATTATGTAAGGGAATCACTACAATATAGTATGAACTTCTCATCACTACAATATAAACATGGTGTTGATATCAAGCAAGGATTACATATAATTGGAGAAGTAAGAATATAAGTAGAGACCGAGATCTGTAGCCTTGGGGAAAAAATATGTAGAACAGTGCAGGACGGTGCAGGAAAGAAGGATCGGTTCAAGGAGTAAAGTAAGAAGCAGTGACAAGGTCTTGGAGGCATACAAGGGTCAATGGTCTATGTCATGCTCATGCTAATTGTCATATGAAATTATATAAGAAGAATTTATTGTGGGTTTTCGTCTCCAAGAGGGAGAGAATTTGGCCCTGGCTTGAATAGCCTAAATTTGTGTCTCTTGTGTTTTGGTAATTGACTTGATGAAAGACATAATGAGCTAAGAAGAGAATACATAAGTAAGAGAAGTAAGCTCACAAGTAATTATCAATAATATAATTTGAATTAATCACTTCCCTCCAAATTCTCAACAGAAGGCAGTTTTTCAAGAAGCAAATGAAGAAGTGGATCAACTTTACTTCATGGGATCAAAGAAGCCATGGAAACCATGTCCATAGGACATGAATCAAGGTATGTCTCAAGACCATCCTCAGTACTTTAATAATTTGAGTTTTGGGCCTCAACTTGCACCATTCCCACCTATGTGGCCACAATATTTTTAGTTTGCAACTCCCTGGTAATCATGGTCCCCCCAACCTGGCCCATCTCCTTCTTGGTCCCAAAGCTCGCGTGGACCTCCTATTCCTATAAGTCAATTTCCCTAGTGTATGCCACCATAAAATTTAGAATTTTCATCTAATGCCTCCACCAATAATCCTCCTCTTCATCCAAAACTGCTTATTCAATCCAACCCAAACTATAATAAAAGGGGGGCTCAACAGGTTGAGACACTCAACCTTCCTGCATAGAGTATTGCTACCATGGAATGCAATGAATTAAATATTCGATCTGGATGGGTGGTAAATACTAAGACTTCACAATAATTACCAAACATACTGATGATGAAGTCTCAAAACCAGAACATAGCAACTCGTCTAGGAGGACCGGGGGTGATTTGATGCAAATTACCATGGAAAAATAACCTCTTGCTCAAAAAATTGTCGCTCGAGGATGTAAAAATAGCCCACCTTACCCTGAGAGGATATACTTGAGAAAATAAATTCCTCACCCTGAATTTGACATTTTGGGGGCATTACAAAAATTATTTGTCAAGATTCCATTACTTTAGGCTATGAAGGATGTGTCGATATTTGATAAAATGATTAAGGAATTTCATTCTGAAAATCCTAACAGAAAACCCAAATACCCAAAAAATATTCATGTCATGGGAAAATAGTCAGACATAATGTTAGGAAAAACTACACTCGTAAAATATGGTGATCTAGGAAAATCGATTCTTACAGTACAAATTAATGCAATGGACATCCCAAATGTGATGGTAGACCTAGGAGCTGAAATTAATCTTAAAACATCATCAACTGTACTTACCTTGGGCCTACTCAACCTAAAACTAACTCCTACAATTCTATAACTTGGACACTGATCCACTGTAAGACCAGTAGGGAAATTAGAAGATCTGACTATCTCTGTAGATTCATGTCAATACCCTTTCGATCTTCTGGTTCTGCACACTCAATCTCTAGCTAGGGGGAATTCTCTAGCTAGGGGGCATCCTTTGATTATTTATAGACCTTGGCTTGCTACCATAGATGCTTACAATGGGTGTCGATATGGAAATATGGTAATATCTAATGGAGAAATCAAGAAGAACCTTGTTATTTATCAACCTGCATAAACAAGTTTGTCGGTAAAATCGGGGTTTACCTTAGCACAAAAATATACACCCACAAATGAGCCTACACCTAGAAATGATGATGTTAGACCAATCCTTACCATCGGTGAAGCCCTCCTTTTTAAGAATGAAACAAAAGATGATTCTATTAGCACATTTATCAGTAGCCCTAGTTATGTTTCTCATTTGACCCGGTAGCTATTATAATATGTTATGAGCTACACCACTCAAGAAACTATTGAACCATAAACAAAAATTGAAAATGTTCTAGTCACTGCACCCATAACAGTATTCTTGTAGAAATTGATCCAAGGAAATCATTGAACATTAATCCTAATCTTTCACCTTCCCAAAATTAACAATTACTGAAGGTTCCTTGGGATCAAAAGGAGGCCTTTGCTTGGGAATATATAGATATGAAGGGAATCCCTGTTGACATGTGTACCCATCATATATCCATAAGAGAATAATGTTAACATTTTCAACAACCAAAAACAAGGATGAATCCTTATTTTAAAAACATTGTCAAAGAAGAACTGCCATTAGGGGAATTTTGAGGTCTAAAATGGGTCTCCTAAGGAAATTCTAAAATAATAGTGGAAATAATAAAATAAGATTACATTACATCATCGAATTTTAGAGTGAAAAAAGTAAAAACAATTTTTTCAACTGGTATTTTCAACTTATCTCCCTATGGGTTTACTCAAATTTCAAGCGGGAACACTTGTTTGATGCAGGAAGATAAGTTGAAAATACAAGCTGAAAAAGTAGCTTTATTATTTTATTATTTTATTATTTTTTAATCTTTTTACTTTTTTACCCCAAAAATGGTGAATTGCCCCCCATGGTTGACATCATCATCTTGAATCCTATTGGCTCTTATAAAGTTTATTTTGGTTGTAAATTTTTCTTAGGAAGCCCATTTTAGACCTCAAAAATTCTCTAATGAGAAGCTATTGGGTGTTGGGTTTATTTATCCAATTTTGGACAGTCAATGGGTATCCCCATTAGTCACTGTTCCAAAGAAAAATGGAAAGTGCATGATCTATGTTGATTACTAGGTATTGAAAAAAGCGACCCCAAAATACCACTTCCCCTTACCTTTTATTGACCAAGTCCTTGGTACATTAGCCGAGAAGAAGTTCTTCTCCTTTTTAGACAGATTTAGTGGATACAATTAGATCCAAATAGCTACAGAGGATCAGGATAAAACTACTTTTAATTTTTACTTTCCCTTGGAGAACTTTTTCATGCCAGGTCCTCCCATTTTGTCTTTGTAATGCACCTGCCACCTTTCAACAAGTGATATTGGGAATATTTTTTGATCTAGTTGATGACAGTGTTGAAATTTATCTGGATGACTTTACCCTGTATGGGGATTCTTTCGAATAAGGTTTGGAGAATTTGGAAAAAGTACTTAAACGTTGCAAATAGACTCATGTTTCTCTTTGTATAGTAAAATTTCATATAATGATAGAAGAAGGGGTAGTTTTGGGACATTTACTTTCAGCTGTAGGAATATGAGTTGATCCTTCTAAGGTTGAGGTAATCTTAAATTTTCCTACACCAAAAATGCCAACAACAATACGTAGCTTTACTGGTAACACTGGGCATTATTGACGGTTCATAGAGAATTTTTCGAAAACAAGATTTCCACTTTTTCAATTATTGTCTAAAGATGCAGAGTTTGAGTGGATTGATGCATGTGAAGAAACTTTTGTAGAAATCAAGGAACTAGTCTGTAAAGCTTCGATATTATGTGGCCCTGACTAGAAACTCCCAGTTCATATCTCCATGGATGCTTCTCATATAGCCATAGGGGCAGTCTTGGGATAACAGGAGGATAAGAAACCATATGCAATCTACTATGTTAGCAAGAGTTTAACTCCTACTGAACTCAATTATACTGTAACTGAAAAAAAATTGACTGTCATTTATGTTGTTAACAATTTTTGGAATTATATTACAGGGTACCCCACCTTCCTGCACATAGACCATTCAACAATCAGGTATCTGATAAAAAAATTATAACTCCTAGTCAAATTACAAGATGGTTGTTATTGATATAAGAATTTGATATTACTATTGTAGCTAAACCAGGAAAAAATAATATGGTAGTGGATTTCTTGTCTATGATGAATATTAATGATGAAGATACACCTATAGAGGATAGTTTTTTTTATGAGCACCTTTTTCAGTCTCTACTTACATTTCGTGGTATGCAAATGTTCATTAGAGGAAAATTTAGCCTAAAAGTGCCCATGAAATTTTCACGTCATTTCCATGTCATAATATGTAAACCAATCAAAATACTTTAAATTTAAAAAGAGGTACATGTAAATATTTTTGAGGGAAAAGAAGAAAACTACTTTTTTTAAGTGTATTTTTGGCTTATCTCCTTATAGGTTTACTCAAATTTCAAGTGTAGACACTCGTTGGATGTGGAATTAAATTTTTCATCCAACAAGTACCCATTATGAATACATTTGAGAAGATACACATTAATAAAAATTTCGAATACATTAAAAAGGCATGTTCAACACGCTTTTTTAATGTATTTGCAATTTTTTTATCAATGTGGGTCTTCTCAAAAGTATGCATAATGGGTACTCGTTGGATGTAAAATTTGATTCCACATCCAATGAGTGTATACACTTGAAATATGAGTAAAAATTTAAGGATATAATCCAAAAATACAATTAAAAAAATAGTTTTATTCTTTTCCCTCCAAAAATTATAACATTTATTTTATTATTTTAACTATTATTTTATTATTTTTCCTTAGGAGGCAACTTTTTGGATGAAATTTCCTCTAATGTATAACTATCTTGTTACAAGAAAGGTACGTCATCATTTGTCATATAGGGAACAATGAAGAATTGTCCAGAAAAGTGTCTATTATACATGGATAAAGGGATATCTCTTCTACAATGGAGGCGATCAGCAAATTCGATGTTGTGTAGGGGAGGATGATATTTATGATATTTTGAAGGACACCCATGAGGGTCCTCATGGAGGGAATTTTGCAGACAAGCGAACTGGTCATAAGGTGCTACATATAGGATACTATTGGCCCTCTATTTTCCCTGGTGCTAGGGAATATGTCTGGGGGTGTGAAAACTTCCAGCGGATGGGTCAACCTAGTTGGTCAAATGAAATGCTGCTACAGTCTCAATTATTCCTTAAGCCATATAAAAAGTGGGTTATCGATTTTTTTTGGACGTTTAATCCTCCTTCTCATCAGAATTTCCATATTCTCATGTGCACAAATTACGTGAAAAAATGGGTGGAAGCCAAATCCATCGCAAAGGCCATTGAACAGGTTGTCTCATACTTTTCATTTGAAGAGATTTTTGCATGGTATGGGGCTCCTAGAGAAATAGTTTTAGATGGAGGGGCACAATTCACATCACATTCCATAACAACGTTTATGGAAAAATATGGAATCAAAGATAGGGTGACATATCCATATCATTATCAAGCGAATGGTCAAGCCGAGAGCATAAATAAGGTACTAGAAAACATCCTCCCAAAGACCGTAGCTAACCATTTTTGAGATTGGGGCGAAAGACTTCCTGAAGCACTTTGGGTGTATAAAAATACATGGTGGAATACAATAGGATTTTCCCCATATGATATTTTGTAGTATGGAAAATACCTTTTGTTTCTAGTGGAATTCAAAATTAAGACGCTCAAGACAACTCTTGAAATAGGTTTGGATCTTACTTTAGCCCAAAAACATCGACGGAAACAACTCAATGAGTTAGATGAAAGTCGTTTGATGGCTATACAAAATACCACTGTAGTCCAACAACAATGAACCAATTGGCACGACAAATTCATCAAGAGAAAGGTATTTCAAAAAGGTGATTGGGCGTTACTCTATGACTCTCGATTCAAGGAATTCAAAGGAAATCTATGCTTGAGATCAATGGGACCATATGAAGTTGACACAGTGTTTGAAAATTGGCTTGTTAGAATTACAACAATATATGATGCACATACTCCTTTGTTTGTAAATGGAAATTGCCTCAGATTATATCACCGCCCGACATCTAGGGACTATTTTATTAAGCATTTTTATGATAAATATAGTTTCAAAATCATTTGTGCATAAAATAATTCCTCTACACCTCAAACTAAATAAAATAAAAATAAATAATAATAATAATAATAATAATGTTAAAATTCTGCTGCTACTCCATAATTAGTGCTCATTTTCTTATAGGTGTTGATACTTCATTGGTGATGTTACTCCACTGATGCTGACACTCAACTGGTGTTGTTACTCCGCCGATGATGATACTCCATTGATGTTGATTATTCACTGGTGTTGTTACTCCACTAATGCTAACCTTCATTGGCACTGTTACTCCACCGATGTTGATACTCCACTGATGTTGTTACTCCACCGATGTTGATACTTGACTGGTGTTGTTGCTCCACCGAGGCTAATACTCCATTGGTGTTGTTACTCCATTTATGCTGATTTTTTACGAGTGTTATTACTTCACCGATGTTGATAATCCAATGGTGTTGTTACTCCACTGATGTTGATTCTTCACTGGTGTTGTTACTCCGCCAATGTTGATACTCCACTGGTGTTTTTACTTCGTTGATATTGACAATCCACTAGTGTTGTTACTCCACCGATGTTGGTACTCCACTGGTGTTGTTACTCCGCGATGTTGATACTCCGCTAAGGTAAGTCACTAGGTACATCCCCGAATGACTTCGTGGATTTGATTGGTATTTCATTTATGACATGACCAACCATAACCGAGGACGTTCATACATTAGTTAGGGGAGATATTTTATTTAATAATAATGATACCATTTCATTATTATTATTAAACCTTTCTTTAATCACATTATTACCACGACCTGTTTATATTCTCATCGTACCCTTCACATATATCCATATGCATTGGAAATTGTATTATGTACGAATATGTAGTTCGACATTAAATTGCGGTATCTTCCAATGCGTTGGAGTAATCACCATAATCATAATGTATTTACCATCGATCCTACCATAAAATTCACCCCAATTTATAGTTATCCCTGTTACCACAAACTTTACCAGCTAACAACACCCTCAAAAACTTGCCGCTACTCTGAGTGTTGCTATAGAGAAAATGATAGAATGGGCGGCCAAGCCATTAGACACGATCTGGAAAACACAATGAA
Organism: Pinus albicaulis; assembly: GCA_034641835.2. NCBI lineage: Eukaryota > Viridiplantae > Streptophyta > Pinopsida > Pinales > Pinaceae > Pinus > Pinus albicaulis. Next base: position 560,964,671 of record CM076581.1, read on the forward strand.
GATTCGGCCTCAACTAGATGTATGGCATATTTTTTCAGGACGCAATATGGCACACTTATTTTGAAAGGCTACAGGGGTTTGATTAAGGAGTAATAATTGAGTTTGCGGAGAACTTGGAAGGGAATCGTTACAGAGTCCGTGGACTGGAAATTCAAGTAACAAAAGAATTTATTTTGACTGTCAGCAGATTTCTGTAAGGAGGGCAGAAATGGTTCTACCGGAGAACACCCATGCCAGAATTCCCAGAATTATTCATGCAGGAAGGAGAGAATGTGATATATAAGAGGAAAGGATATGATTGCAAATAATTTCCACAACCATCGGAAGAGGTTCCATACTTCGTAATGTGTTACATCACCTGTGAAGGTCATCTCTCTACCATTTTTAAGTATCATTTTAAGTTCTTAGCATATCTCTGATTTCGTTAGGTGCATCGCCTAGATATTTTTGTCTTCCTTTGGAACAATCTTCAACAGATGGAACAGTTTGCATGCTGGTTGCGCTAAGAATTTGAATCACTCACAAACCATGGAATTGTTACATTATTGGTGGTGCATGCCTTGTTATAGGCTCTTGTGACTTGGAAATAGTTGGTTGAGCTAGAAGAAGAAGAAGTTGCAGATATGATGCCAGAGAGGGCCAAGGAAGAATTGTTGGTAGAAGAAGAAGCCATTGTTGACACTTTCCAACAAGAATGAGTGTCAAATTTGGAGCAAACAGAAGGGGGTGCTACTGGTGACATTTCTCCATAATAAATAGTGTCAACCGATGAATGCATGGAGGAAGCAATGGGACAAGTACCAGAGGTAGCATAGAAAGAAAGGGAAGAAGAGATGAAAAACCAATGAGATGATGCAAGGAATGGTGGCGGAGCTGAAGAAATTGAGGCACAAGGTGTTATTAGAATGGAAATTGACGATGTTACTCCTCATTCTCCTCTCCCTGCTTCCTTGCCAAGACAGGTATGAAAATTTCATTCTCCTACCGGCATAGTAAAATAAAAGGAATTTCCTCCATAACTGAGGTTTGTCAAAGTAATTATAGAAGAAGGGGATGATTTTGGTGACACTTCTCCATAAGAACCAGTGTCAACTATTGAACTAATGGAGGAAGAAGACAGTCTTGACATTGTCCCACAAGAACCAGTGTCAATTTATGAAGAAGTATGTTATTCGTGAAACTGCTCCATAAGAACTGGTGTCAATTTTTGAACCAATGGAGGAAGAATCCATTCTTGACACTACTCCACAAGAACCAGTGTCCACCAAAAAACAAATTGAATAGAGGGTTACTGTTGACATTGTTTCAACCACTAAGCAGATGGAACAAGACTAGGACATTGATATTGACCCACAAGGACTCGTTCCTAAGAAAGTAGGCAAAGAAATCAAGGTATCAGAATAATTACATAAAAGAGACGTTAATGGTACTACCCTTCAGGAACCAGTACTAGCTCCCGAGCCACCAGAAAGAAATCCATCTATACCAGAACCTGTAGAAGGGGGTGCTAAAACCGCTCCATGAATATCGGCACTTGAACGAGTAGAGGAAGTGAGAGTAAAGCAGGAACCAATTGATGATTTTATTGGTTTTAATCCATCAAAACCAATTTCAGCCGCAAGAAAAATAGAGGAGGTCATTATGAAACAATAATTTTTACATAAGCATGAAAAAATGAAATACCCCATTCATAACTCGTATTGAGTGTTGTTCATAGAAAACATTCAACTGAAATTATAAATTACTAAATTAAGGAAATATGTAATATGATTGCAAAGACGGGAAAGAAAGAAAAAAGACAATGTTGGTCGAGCTACCGTAACCCCCGGAACCAATAGAACGACCTCAATAGCAGTGAAAACATAAGACAAGAAAAGGACCTCAACATATACATAGACCAAATCACTTTCTCATTTTATAGAGGCTCGGGAGTTCATGTTGAAAATAAATATTAAAAAGCGGAGGACCATTGCTTCCAGTCTTCAGCATGGATCCATTTCCATAAAATCTCACGGGAAGGAGTAAATTAAATTCGTGAGAAAGCACCAAGAGCGGTGGTTGATCATATCACTCAGGTGGAGAAGGCCAAGAAAAATTAGAAAAAGCTACAGAAGAAGATTGAAGACTTGTAGGAGAAGGTCTAGTTACCGAAGAAAGATAAAGACAAGATGTTTACCCTGACACAATAGATAATGTCATGTAAACCTCTAGCTAATTTTTATACCATGTTCCTCCAAGAAAAATACTTTTTCTTATTTATTGACAATACCCATCAGGAGGTAAGCCATGATATGGAAGACCCCATTCAGTTCCTAAGGATTTTGAGAACCCATAATAAATTGAACCATCATTTGATGTGTGAGCTTTGTATTCATAATTACATCCTGGAAACTAATCATTCATTCAATCCAGTACCATTTTTTGGAGACATTCACTTGAGAGAATTCACGTCCTTCACAATTAATCAAGTCAAGTGGAAGAAGGCCTTCAATACATTTGAAGAAAATCAAGCAAATTGGCCACTTGTGATCAGAATGGAGCACTCAAAATCTGTGGATATTTATAAGAAAAATCAGGGGTTTCTGTAGCTGGAAGGACAAAAGGGCACGATGTTAACAACACAAAAGCGGTGTGTTGACATGTGTATGAGGAAAATATGTGCATGTTAGGAGGAAGCCCAGTATGCTTGTCAAAAGCATTGGATGTTTTCATTATCAAAAGTTCGGATGCAAGAAAATTTTGGGGCCCCCAACTTTTCTAAGGTGTTGGAGATAATTCCACGTTATATTGCATGCATATGACACTGTGGGGTCCGGTGAATAGTGCTAAGATTTCAATTTCCCATCATTTGGCTACCTTCTGTGCAGTACACACTGACTTATGTGGAAAAAGAAGACTGGTGAGAGGATATAATTTTCTTGGATGAATTTAAACCTCCCATGATAGAGATGGTCACGTGGTACGGTCTTTCAAAACTCCATGTCAGCCATAGCGGGTCTAATCCAGACCTACAGAGGAAGATAGTTGCATGAGGACACGCAGATAAGCCAGTTGGGGGGATGTTGGTTAATAAATTTTCCCATTTTAACCTGCTTTTATCCATCCCACCTTACCCATTCTATAGCTTTTGCGATGTTAATTTATGTCTCAACAATGAAGGTATAATTAATTTGGCATGTATTTTGAAATATAAATTAATGAAACATAGTCCTAGGGGAACGATTCCTATGAGACTTAGTGATTAAATTTCTTTTGAAGGAATTGATATAATTATGACCAGCAGGCTACGAATCAACGCATGGTTGTCAATGAGCTGGGAGTGTTATTCTAGGACAAGGACTGCAACGGTGTTTGACCAATGAGAAGATGATGGATTGACAAAATTTCTATCTTTTGAATTCTATTTCTGCTTTAACGATTAATGTATATTTACGAGCAGAAAAAGCTATTGTAATTTCCGATTTTGTTAATACTATTTCTGCAACAATGAAATGTATAATTAATGGTTAACGAGGAAGAAAATGGGAGCCTTTGGATCTGAGAATTGTGACAAAAAACTTTTTTGTATTTCTTTCCTGATTAATGCAATTCCGATTTCCTGCACATCATATAATTTTCTATATTTTTCCACAACATTGATCAAAGATTTTGGCCCACTCTCTTGAACGGGTGTTGTTGAATTATTTTTTGCATAGATTTACATCGCTTATGATTGTATTTTCATTTATGTAATGATTTATTTATTTTTTATTGCTTTAAATTCAGATTGTTGTTACTCTGATTTGTTGTTAATGCAATTAACTTCTTGTTATTCAATTTTTATGCTTGTTGAATGCTCAATGCTTGGTAGGGAACATGTGGTATGCATATATTTTTCACGGTAGCCTTGAAACAATTATGAGCCCTAAGTTGACAATTAATGTTGGGCAAGGTGAAATCCATAATTCATATCCGAACACCAACAATTTTGATAGTTGTTAGTTATAATTAATATAGTTCTAATGGATGTAATGGTATTTGTGGTTATAAATATCTCTCAACCTATAAAAATATGATTGCACTCAATTTTTCCCTCACTCTGCACATGTGCTAAGTATATATAGAATTTTTTACTCCAACTAATTTTGCAATATATATTTCTAAAATAATAAAATAATAAGGAAATCATAAATTTTAACACATTATTCCTGTCAAAAACCGTTAATCTACTAATTAAACGAAATGGCTCTCCAGGTGAGAACTTGGAGAGTGTACAAACACTCATACACACACCCTCACTATTGAGTCAGAAGATCCTTAATTATATAGGCTTTCACAGTAACGAGATGGTTTAAACCACTCCCTGGATATTAGGATATGAGATCTAAGATTAGAATCTAAATCCTATCATCATCATAACACACCTCTAAGTCTAGCATTCTCCATTACTTCCAACACTCCCCCTTAATGGAGAAAGGGCACTGAACAATAACATTTGCCTGTTGGTCTAGTCTCAGCTATGCTTACAATAAAAAACATGCAAAACTTGGTAACAGAGGTTTTCATTTTGGTCTTTATGCTTGTGAGTCCATATTTGTTCATTCCGAGTTGAGGCTTCATCTTCACTTTCCTCGCCACGAGGTAGTGATATATCTTCACCTCATTTCTTCCCTAGTGATGGAAAGCTTAAATGCTTATCCTCGCCCTTCTCAAAGTTATGACAAGCTTAATACGAGAATGTTTTCTCTCACTATTTCTGGTGTCGTGCATGTAAATTTAAGCCATGTTTTCTTCAACATTTATGGATGCAACTTCTATGTTGGATTCATAAAGACACGGTGTTTCAAGCCATGCTTCATGAAACTTTAATTCCTCTTCAATATTCATTTTTTCTTCCTTGACGCTGTTAACGTCTGCACACACATAAATATTCATGAGATCATCACCGTTTAAATTCTCTCCAGCTCTGTCTTCTTTTGCCACTTCTTCGTAATTAGCTTCATGTGGCTAGTCCAATTGATCTTCAACACTTTGTTCCTCTTTACATCCTTCCTGAAGATCAACTCGTCACTCTTCAATATCAAGATCTTGCACATCATATTGTGCCTCTTGTTTCTGGTGGTCATCAACAGAACCACATTGTTTTTCTGAATTTTTTTCAAACTTAAAAATACTACTCATGCTAATGCCTCCAAATGCCAACATGAGAATATCATCATCATCATCATAAAAATATCTAAAATTATATACATGTTCATTAGGGGAATTTTGAGGTCTCAAATGGGCCTCCTAAGGAAATAATAAAATAATAACTAAACCAATAAAATAATATTTATGAATTTTTAATTCACTTTTTGCACCACAATCCATGTAACCATAGTTAAATTCAATTCAAAAGTTGTACCAAAATAAAATTAATAAAAAAATTGTATTGATGTGACTATAAATAAGGATGAGTTTTTCAAGAAAAAGTCATTATCATTGAACAACTAATGCATTTGTCATTTTTACTTAAATAACTTAAAATTAAATATAAATATAAATTTATAAATTCTTAATTATAGTATATGCTATTAGTTAAAATTTATATTATTTAAATTGTATAATAACATGTAATTAATATACTATATAAATATACTATAATATAATAAATGTATAGGGATATGCATTGTTTCTTTCAAGAAAAATGAAATGAAAATAATATGTTTTTATTCAAAAAGTGTGAAATGACATTTATTATGAGTAATTTACTTTGACTTTAAAAGTACTTAGAGCACTACCATGGTCAACCATGAGTATTTATCCACCATTGAGAATATGGCAAGTAAGAACCTTTAACTCAAGCAATGCCACATCAACCATTAGGGATGATGTCATCCCCTAAAATGTGATTGGTTCTCATAAAGTGAATTTTGATTGTACATTTTCCTTAGGAGGCCCATTTTAGACCTAAAAATCCCCCTAATGGTCAAAAGTCCAGCTTATCTTGTTTTGTCTTGCTCCCATATTTTGACTCCACTAGGTCCTCTAATGAGCTCCAATGACCTCGTTACCATGCAGGTGGGAAACCTCCCTTTGGCAGCTCTTCAACAGTAGAACCTTGTAGAATGTGGCTTCTATGCCACACAGGTCTTAGTGCTCTCGGCTCTTGCGACGAGCAAAAAACGACCTCTAAACAAGCTGGCAATGCCATCTACATCCAATTATGATGCATGTGATTGACACATATTTCTTTTCTTTACATTTTCTGGCTCGTTTAGCAATTTCTTTACTGCATAGGCTGCTAATTCACGTGAGGCTAAGTAATTAAATAATAAAAATATGCACAAATCCACTGAACTTTCTCAGAACGCTACAATAGTGTTGGCTTCAAGGACGCGGCTGAATCCGAAAACAACCATGAAACCGTCTTTCCAAACACCAAAATAATATTGATTTGCAAATTAAAGAAATTTTACGAGGGTAAAAGAAAACAGTAATACGTCTGCCTGCATAGATAGATACTGAAATTTGGGTCTTTTTACAGCAATCCAGACTACATGGTGCTCCTCCACACAGGCTCAACACGGTGGCAATATGTCATGCCTGCAAATTAAACCACGCATGGATCGACTCACCAATCGATGCACAACATCTGATCTTCTGCTCTCTGATTTCAGGAAAACAACCACACCGGACTTGGTCCTCTACAACTTCTAGCATGCAATCATGGATCTATTCGTCACCGCACTAGATGAAGCAATATGGCACAACCCTTAAATAGTGTTGGTTCCTTAGGAAACATCTGCGATCCACCAGCAGGCAGATCGATACACAGTTCATCGACTGCAACATTGCGCTGTTCCGTACGAAGACAGATTTTTTATAATACCAAGGCTGCACTTGGATGGTAGTGTTGCAAGGGTGGCATGCTCATGGGCAGGATGGCGCAGTCCACGGGTAGCATTCCTTTTCTGTGTCGTGTTTTGTTTCAATGCACAGGCAGCGTTGGATGGCCGTGTTCTATCTCCAATGGCAATGTTCTTCTCTGTTGGTTCACGTAGACAGCACTAGGATGGCAGCGTGCCTCCAAGGATGAAATCTCCACCTCTTAGATCACTTCACGCATTCACTCAACAACAACCATCATCCACGTATCCTCACGTCCTTAGATCGTAGACGCAACACAAATCCACTTAGCTTTCACCTAAAGCTCCGATACCATGTTAAAAATCGTTAATCTATTAATTAAATGAAATGCCTCTCCAGGTGAGAACTTGGAGAGTGTACAAACACTCATACACACACCCTCACTATTGAGTTAGATAAGCCTTAATTATATAGGCTTTCACACTTATGGGATGGTTTCAACCACTCCCTGGATATTAAGATGTGAGATCTAAGAATAGAATCTCAATCCTATCATCATCATAACAAATCTCTAAGTCTAGCATTCTCCATTACTTCCAACAATTCCACTAGTTTAAATTTGAGTAATCTAGATTTAAATGTACTTATGAAATTATTTTTAAAATAATAATATTATAAAATTTAGTTTAATTTTATTTATTTATAATAATAATATTATAAAATTTAGTTTAATTTTATTTATTTATTTATTATCATTTGATTTAATTTTATTGAAATTTTCTACAGAAAAAAAAAATTATAAAATGATTAAGTATACAAATATGCTATATTTAAAATCAAAGCAATAAAAAAATGATCATTTTAAAGAATTTCAAATTGAAAAAAACAAATTTAAAATCTTTTATTAAAGTTATCTATATATTATTATAATTATTTTTTTGGTAAAATAAAATAAAATTTGGATTTATAATTAAGGAAAATTAGAATTTGAAATATATTTGAATATGTATAGGAATAAATAAATTTTATAATTCACATAGCTCTCCGGGGCTAGATCTTAAACCCTTGATCGAGCTATTTGAAATTTTAATTTCCTCTCCAACACCATTTTGTACCATAGTAAACTCCAAGAAAAAAAATGTTTTTAATTGGATGAGCTGATCATGTTGGATTTGGTAAGGAACCCTCTATCCAATGACATATGAGTTTGACATTTTAAAATTCATATGATATTTTTTTACCTAATTTATGTTAAACATAACGTTTGATTTTTTTTTGAATAGTTTTAAAGAGGTTGAATACAAAACCAATATCATAAAATATACAAAACTAAAAAATTTCAAAATGGTACTCTTATTTTTTCAATTTATTTAAATAGTTGAAAAAAATCTTACATGGAATTGAAATATTACTTAACTACCAAAAGTAATAAAAATATATAATTTTGTATAAAAAAACAAAATTTTTATATGAAAAAATTAGCTCTCTTTGGATATCTATCTATCTATCTATCTATCTATCTATCTATCTATATATATATATATATATATATATATATATATATATATATATATATATATATATATATATATATTAGACTAAGTTATACTACATGAACACACACATACCACTTAAGATGTGTGAAAATTTGCAAGCACACACATTTCATTTAATAGAAAATTGACATATTATACAATACTAAATAATTGTGAAAAAAATATCATTAGGACAACAACATAATTCTTCGAATTTGTCTCTTTACTCTGAATCAAAATTCATGCTTCTTATATGAATTTTAAGGGCTTCAATTTGATAAAAGAGAAAAAACTTGAAATTTCATGGCCACGTTTGGCTTAAAAATATAACCCATCTTCATACATTCACCCTATAATTTTATTATCATTTATCAAACAAAAAATTCATCATTATTGAGTCTTCATAGTTTTTACTATTTTTTTAGTCTCTTTTGAGCATTTTTTCTACTATTATGTTGTTGTCGTGGTTCTTTTATTTATTGTTGAATTTTATAAACTTCTATATATTGGCACTCCAATTTGCTTTGGTTTTGAACAATTTCTTTGTCACTGATGCCAAATATTTCGCTCAGAACTCAAATTTTTCTTCTACATTATTGTAAGTTTGTTGTTGTAACCCATTGTGATGTTGGATTAAATCATTTTTTTTGGAATTTCTATTCTTGTCTCCACTATGAAATCTTCTAATGCTATTCTCTTTTCCCCATAAGAGAATGTCAAAATTTTCTTTTTTTACATTTTGAATAAATTTCTCCATTTTTTTTGTATCCAATTATAACTTAAACCATGTGAACATTAGAAAAATAGATATTTTCAACATTGATATGTATTTATAGTTGTCAATTGATATTAATATATATTTTTTATATCCCTTTATTGTATTATTTTACAAATATAGATAATCCTAAACTTAGTAATTGATTCACAAAAGTAAATTGATATAATTTTCTTCATTATGAAGACAAGTAGAAATGATAATATCATTTTTTGAAAGTTTAAATATTTCAAAACCCAAAATTTAACTAGTTATATTGAAAAAGTATTCTTCCTTCTTTTTATTAATTATTATTTTGTTAAAAAAATAACAAAAACTTTAAATTGATGGGTCCTTATATGTCTTCAATAATTCATTCAATTTATTAAATTACATTTAACTATTATTTATGTACTGTTTTTCACCAAAAATTAAAAGAGTTGTCTATCGACGCTAGCCTGGACATCAAGTTTTTTTCTGAATCCGGTAAAAAAAATTCAAAAAATCTGATAGTTGGAGTGTTTGAATCATTTTTTGATGGTGGAAATAGATTCAACACCATCAAAAACCACTGGGGCACCCAAAATACTAAAATTTTACAACTATAATCCAAATTTTCAAATATTTTTGTTGGAATTTTTCATATTCTTACCGAAATTGTGGGTTATTTTGTGGGTTTTTAGACTACAACAGATGATTGATCTTATCTTTTAGACTTACAATAACTGGTACTTCTAAATTTTTTCCCCTCATTAAAATTAATTGGTTTAACTCTTTAAATAAAATTTGAAATATATGTATAATAATAATATATAATATTATTAAAAACATAAATAGTTTTATCGATTATTTATTATAACAATAAAAATCTTATAAACTCTAATATTTCCGCATTTTAATACTTTTTAATACTTCTATTTTTTACCAGTATTTTCATCAAGTATTTCATGTACTTCAAGCTCCAATATTTTCATACTATTACATGATTTCTTATAAAATTTATTCTAATTTATATACTTATATTAAAGTTTTAAAATTTTACATATATGTAAAAGATTTTTTTTTCCTCCTAACAGAAAAAATGTTGATGTCATAAACTTTGAATTTCCCTTGCAATAATCTCCCTACCTCTTATATACACTAGGGTAAAGACTCACTCTTAAGTTAATAATTTTCTTCATTTCTCCGTAATCGTCCTTTGAAATGAAAATTTATATTTCTTCATATATATAAGTATTTATTTATTTTTTATGTCTCTGTAATATTTCTTTCAAATGAAAATTTATATTTCTTCATGTATAGTTATTTAATTTTAAAAAAATTATTAGAAATGTTTTTTTTAAAGTATTATTCTTTATTCCCCGATCGGGGTGCCACACGGGAGAAGGGCATTGTGAGGTGGAATGCACCGATGTGCACCACACGGTCACCGGAGAATAAAGTCAATAGCAGTCCAAAGAGACAATACAAACCCATGCCAGTTTTTATGATTACCGATGATTTAGGTGGTGGCCAACTAACATTGTTAGAAAAATTTGGGAAACAGTGCCGTAAGGCGAAATGGTTTATGAATGCAGAGGTAAGGAAAGGAGGCATTGTTTCCGGGTTGAATGTTGAGGTGGGTGTTGTAGGGTCATTGCAAAAGAAGCTCAGAGCTCTAGGTCGTCAGCTATACACCTTGTATGTGATATATCTCCTTACAATGGATGCTAAGGTCTGTCATGCAACATTTGTCTGTGAAGTGTTGTCTTCAATCTTGTGTACATTGAATTCTATACTGCCTTACATGTTTTTTATGGAGGTTTACAAATCTCTGTGGGCTTGCATGGCTTTTAATTTTACAGTCATAGCTTGAATGATTTTTACAGTGATAGCTCTTGCTCGAATTATAGTCATATTGTTTGCATAGCTTTGCATGGGGCTATAAGTTTAATTGCTTTCATGTCTCTCAGTTCGTATCTAGTTCCTATCGGTCTTGGCTCTCAAGTATCTGTCATTACCCTTCTTTTTCAACCTCTTAGCTTATGTTTTTAATTGACCTCATGCACCAACCATATTGTAGACAATGACAGGCTGCAGAGCATGAATTTCTAGAAGTATGAATTAGCTTGTTGGCTAACAATGACTACCGTGCTAATGGTGCTCGACGCTACCCTTTTTCTGTCTCTGTCCTCCCTCAATTTCTCAGTCATAAGTCTATTTTCCTGTTGGGGCTAGGGGTAAATATTCCTAACCTAAGGTTGTAGTATAATACTAAAAATTTAAAATTTGATAATAGACTTTGCAGGGAGGTTCATTGGTCCATTTACCAGTCTGGGTCACATTCTTGTTTGCACAGTCTATGGGTGTATAAAATTTGGGTGTCAAAGTCTGTGAACTTTTCTCTTTCCCTGTCGAAGTCTGTGTCGAAGTATTGCCATGCACTTATACCCTACCCTTAGAAGGGAGAACATGTACATTTTTTACTTTATTTATTGCCAGGAGGTAATGCCCGCTATTGTGAGTCCTTTTCATTGTTGCTTGCACAAAATAACTCTCTGTTATGGTACACATGCCTCTATAAAGTATATATAAGTTTTATTCAATTACTGGCCAATAAAATACTACAACACTGTCAGAGGATACAATGTTGGGTTCTCTTGCATACAGATATGGTTAAAATGGCTAAAAAAGAGGACAAAGGAAAGGGGAAACAAAAGAAAACTAATTCCACTATGGGACCTAGTAAGAGAGGAAGAAAATCAAAGAAAGAGATCATGGAAAACCTCTTTGATGCATACTCTATAGGTAATCCTCCACAGGTTAAGAATCTGATTATTGGTTAGGAAAGAGACTGCAACACCAAAGAGGAAGGTGAAATCCAGGAGGAAGCATTGGATTTCATTAAAGACCCTGACAATACTAGAGGAAGACTACCTCTCTTTCACCAGTCAATTCACACTTACTGGACAATAAAATGCATTTTGGCTAAGGCACTTATGAGTATACAGGAAATTGGAGGTGACCGAAAATTTGCTTCTTCTCTACAGGACATTAAAAGGGAGATTCAAGAAATCTAGGTATCCCAACAACATGGAACTGTTCGTCTTGGCCGTATAGATTGTCAGCTGCAAAACATGCATCAGATAGATATGCCTGCTCAAGTGTAAAGGATATGGCTCCAATAGAATATTCAGATGATTGGCACAATATTTCCTTTGGTTTTGTTATATGTATTTTGTGGATAACATTTACTATTTGTAGTTTGAGTATGTTAGAGATAGTAAACTAGATATATCTGATAGAAGAAGACTCAAGTTGTTTCAATACTGGATGGCTTTTAACTCTTTAAGGTGGCCAACAGACTTGGTTTCCTTCGGGCAAGTTGAGGCCATCAAGTTTTGATATGTAGAACCTGCTCTTTTTTTATAATAGAAAATAGAAAGGCCCTGTTAAACTTACAAAAAATGTATTATTCTTTATTAAGTATATCATAATTCATTGTATTTGTGCCAACTATTTTGATGTGTTTTGAAACTAATATTGATTTATTTATTATTATTATTTTTAAAGAGTTTGGAACACTAGGTTTAAGTTACTAAAAATTCACTTCTTTTTTAATATCCTTTTTTAACATGTCACTAGTAGAATAAACTTAAATGAATAAATATAACAACAACAAAAAAAATTTACTTAACCATATGGTAATGGAAAAACTACTTTAATATCGCTCAAAATTAACATATGGTTTATTTTTTGAGATCATTCATCCATGCGACATAAATGAATCTCACATATCCATATTAAATAAAAACTATTTATTTTATGAATATGATTCAAATAGAGAATTGATTGAGCATAATGTACATGCATTTATAGATAGACATAGTCGATGATAATTTGTGTCCTTATCAAAGTGTATTACTTGTGATTATTACACATTAATGATTATGTTAGATAATAATTTCCTTCAGATTACTACTACATGCTTGTTAATATTATAACCTTACACATTAATGATTATGTTAGATAATAATTTCCTTCTAATTACTACTACATTCTTGTTAATATCATAACCTTCAATGTAATATACTCTACATATATTACAATAAGAATTATGTTGTGGATCAATTCCACAATGTAATTTCAAATGACCATCCACTTCTTTTTTTTCTTTTTTTTTAGGTTTCTAATCTATTATCACCATATCATGAAAATACATAAAAATAATTTGTTTAGTAAAAAGAAAACAAAATTTAATATAAGACAATTTCCTAGTGAATTTCTAAGTGGATAGATCACAACAAAACCAAAAAACCCACAAAAGGGAAACCAAGTAATGATAAAATGAGACAATATTGTGGACTAACATATACATATTAAACAATAGGGTGGATTTTTTGTAGAGAAAACCAAATCCACCATTTTATAAAGTTCTCATGCACGAAAAATTAAAATGAGATTGAATAGACAAGGGCTATACAACCTATAATTAAGAGCCTTGGGGAAACCCCTTTGTTGTTGGGTCAAAGGTGTGTTTAATCATAGGTTATCATTAGAGTTATCCGAAATCAAAAATGAGGAGTCCACCATGCTTCTTTGTGATCGAGGAACACATACAATGATAATAATGACCTTGTTTTTCTATACTGCCCAAATTAACATTAAGCTCAAAGTGTCCTACTTCATGAATCTGGATTAAATGACCTAAAATACTAAAGTTTAAAAAGTGACCTACTTTGTGTCTTTCATATTTAATAATGTTCCTTATTGTTAAGATAATATTTGTATCAACTACCAAATTGACAGGATTCTGCAACTAATTTGCGTTTTTGTATCCAACTCCATGGTTTACCAGACTGTGAGGTACCATCTAAGTGAATAATTATATGGATAGGTGGGGACTGATCTCCTCAATGATTTCCTCCTATTCATCTGAGCCAGATCCCAAAGGAAATCATTTGATTGTGTGGTGAAAGGTGCAGGTCAACACGTTTTTGAACAAGCGAGCAAGAGTCCAAGACGTTCATGCATTCACAATTTTCTTTTCCAAATAGAAAATCGTGAATAAGTGATATCTTGTTATTTTTAGAAGTCAAAATTAGGGTTTGTTTAGCTTAAGTAGGCATTAAAACCTCAAACAGTTATTAACACGGGATTTTATAAATACTATGCAAGAAAACCTAGAGAGTGTGTACTTTTTGATGTGACAGTGACGTGTTAAAAACTTCGTTTCCATATTTTTTAATGAAGAATTTATTTGAAGACTTGATGTGTAGCTGATTGTTCGTTTAAAGCTCTGAGATCATCTATTTGTGTAGGACCACTACAAGTAGTGAAGTTTCTTCATTTTTATGTTTTCCTTTTATCATTTGATGTAGTTGTTTCCATAATTTATTTTTATCATTTGATGTAGTTGTTTCCATAATTTCCTTTTATCATTTGATGTAGTTTCTTTCGTAATTTCCTTTTATCATTTGATGTAATTGTTTACATACTGTATGATAATTTTTAAATAAATAGTTATGGTAACATTTCTTTATTCTTTCCTTTTAAATTGTCAATTGCAGAGCAACCATTCTGCATAGATTTCTTCATATTTTATTTCAGAGAATTTAGCGATTCCTTTTTAGAGAGTTGAGTGATTTATTTTCATAATATGAGTGATTTATTTTTAGAGGATGAGTGATTTCTTTACAAGTTTTGATTTGCAGAATATTTCGTTTTAAGGCATCAATGAGAATATGTGTGGTTTTCATTTCTAGAATTCAATTTTGTCTTTGTGCAAAGGATTGTTAGAACAATAGTTAAGTAATTTTTTTCTTAGAGACTGACAATAGATTGGTTAAGTTATGCTTTAGTTCTATTTTGCAAAAGTAAAAATCATGTTGATTTCATTAGGAGTAAGAAAATTTTAGGAACTTAATTGTCATTTAAATACATCAATTTCATTAGGAAAATAAGAATAAAAAGCATCCTTAGAAGTAATTTCCAAAAACTCACTCATCATATCAATAAAGTGAATTAATAAAACAGGCTTCTAACATATATAGGGAACTTGCACTTCACAAGTTTACCAACTTTGGTCGATAACCTACGGAAGCAATTTAAGACCATTAAATTGAAAAACATTTTGGCGTCGTTGTCGGGGAAGAGTAAATATGAGCCTTTTTATTTCTAAAAAAAAACAACCAATAAAACATAAAAATTATATGAATAGGAGGAAATCCATGAGGAGATCAGTCCCCACCTGTCCATATACTTATTCACTTATTTTTCACCTCAGAGTCTGGTAAACGATGGAGTTGGCTAAAAAACACAAATTAGCTGCAAAATAATTTCAATTTCATAGATGATACAAATACTAACTTAATAATAAAAAACATTATTAAATATGAAAAACAAGATAATTAAATTCCTTACCATGTCAAAAAATTGTAGGTTGATGCTTATTTGAGTTGTTGATGATGGTTGAAAAGATGAAACATAGGTAAGAGAGAGTCAAAATGAAGCAATCATGAGGCTCTACCTCAACCTTGGGCACAAGGATGGAAAACGCCTTATGGAAGATATTCTCAATATCATCAATACTCTCAAAATTATCATACGTTTTCACCACAATATTTTCCTTAATCTAGTCAACAACCACCCCAAGCTCAAATTCAAAATCCAAATCCACAAGTTTCATTACCATTTCCTCAACAAGCAAGTCAATTATCTGCTCAACCACTTCTGAACCCAAATAATAAAAATTCACAGCCTTTTTACAATATGGAGGGAGACCTATATGATAAATCCATTAGCTTTTAACAATGTTCAACTTAGATTTGATGGAATATTGGAAAATAAGTCGCCATCTGTTCTTATTTAGAAAAATGAAAATCCTCAATAGAAGGATGATAACTCTAAGGAAGAGACATCTCTTCATCATGATGAAAATATTCAAAAACTGGCCACTCCTACACATGATACTCCAATAAAATCAACTCCCATTATGGAACAACCTTCGGTATTTGTTTCAAAACCACCTTTTCCTGAAAGATTAAAAATTGATAAAGGGGCATAAAAACAAATTCTATTACCGGACTATGATATGTTGGATGAACTAAATAATGCTTGCATAAAAATTCATTTGTTACATGCCATCAAGGAAATTCCAATTTTTGAAAAGTAAATTAGGGAATTAAGCATTAAAATACCAAGAATGAAAAGAAAATAGGTCAAAATAATCTAGTTAGTCAGAAAAATTGCAGATATCATGATGGGAAAAAAAAAATTCAGAAATATTTTGATCCAGGAAGTCCCATTGTGAAAACACACATCAATGGTATTGAAATACCAAACACACTAATTGATCTGGGAGTAGATAGAAACATCATCAGTAAACAAACTATGGATCAACTAAAAATTCCTAATCTCCAATAGACACCAACATTATTACAACTAGCAGATATATCTGTAATTAAACTTGATGGTGTTTTAGAGGACACTTATGTATCTTTATATTCTTGGGAATATTCAGTTGATTTCATAATATTGAAACCCAAGAATAACTTAGGAGGACATCCATTAATCTTAGGAATACCTTGGTTAGTTACAACGGATGCTTTTATCAATTCTAGGTCCGGTGATATCTTTATCTTTGATGGAAGCTCAACAAAGAAATTCACATTGTATCCACCTGGAAAAACAATGATAGAGGTAGAAGGTGAAGAATGTATGAATGATGATAATGATATACAACCTATTTTTACTATCTCATAAGTAAATGAATAAGATCAAATTTTAAATTCAATAGAAAATAATGAATCTTCGTCATATTGTGAGATTAGTTAAGATTTTTAGGAACAATGCAATAATGAATATTTATCATCTCGTCAGATGTCTTTACATTCTATGGAATAATTTGGAAATTCTTTAATATAATTTTTCCCAAGAAAAAATTTGAATATAAATCATACCTTGGAATAATTTCAAAAGAAATAATTAATGAAAGTATTATAGGAAAATTCTTCTGCATATGCATGGGAATACACTGACATGAAGGGAAGTAATCCTAAAAATTGCATGTGTCACATATATATTGAAGAAAATTCCAGACCAATCTTACAACCTCAAAGAGGAATGAATCCAAATTTAAGGGAAATTGTTAAAGAGGAACTACATAAATTGTTGAATGAAAATTTTATTTATCAAACATCAGACAATCAATGGATTTCACCTTTAGTAATTGTTCCTAAAAATAATGGAAATTGGATAGTATGAATTGATTATAGGGAGTTGAATAAGTTCGTTTTAAAAGAGCATTTTCTACTTCCTTTCATAGATCAAGTTTTAGAAGCAATAGCAGGGAAGAAATATTTCTCATTCTTGGATGCTTTTAGTGGGTATAACCAAATTCAGGTAGCACCAGAAGATCAAGACAAAACCACATTTACCTGTCCATGGGGAACTTATGCATAAAAAGTGCTTCCTTTTTTATTATGTAATGCACCAGTAACATTCCAAATATCAGTATTAGGTATTTTCCCTGATCTAATTCATGATTGTGTGGAAGTGTATATGGATGATTTTATAGTTTATGGAAATTATTTTGAAGAAGCTCTTAAAAATTTGGAAAAAGTTATCATAAGATGAAATGAAGCAAATATTTGACCAACTCATGAAATTTTTTTTATGATGTTTACTAAGGGGATTGTTTTAGGGCACCACATTTCAGGAAATGGAATTAAGGTGGACTCATCTAAAGTAGAAGTTATTTCTAAATTATTAGTTACAATTTTTCAATGAGATGTTAGGAGTTTTCCTAGTTTTATTGGATAATATAGAATATTTATAGAGAAATTTACAAAATTACATCTCCACTTTTCAAATTTCTCACAAAATATTGTGAGTTTAGTTGGAATCCTAATTGCCAAAAAGCCTTTGAAACTTTGAAAGAGAATATTTCTGAAGCTCCCATCTTGAGAGGGCCAATTTGGAAATTACCTTTTCACATTTCAACTGATGTTTCAGACATAAAATTTAGGAGCTGTATTAGGAAAAAAAGATATAATTCCTTATGCCATCTACTATACAAGTAAAAATTTGACTCCTGCAGAGTTAAATTATATTGTTGTAGAAAAGGAGTTTTTAGCTGTTGTCCATGTCATTAAAAAATTCAGACATTACATAACTAGCTATGAAAATTTAATTCATACAAACCATTCTGCAATTAGATATATAATGAATAAATGAGTTACTAATGGCACAATCACAAAATTGTTATTGTTTGTACAAGAATTTAATATCACTATTTTGGATCGACCTGGAAAACAAAACACAGTTGTTGATTTTTAATCTAGAATTCAAAATGATAACAATGATATAACTATAGAGGATAATTTTCTCGATGAATATATTTTGAAAATATCCATTAAATCTCCATGGTTTTCATATATTGCTAACTATTTGGCTATAGGGAAATTACCATCATATTTGTTTCCTAGAGAAAAAGAAAGATAGTTCAAATGAGTGCATTTGATTCATGGATAAATGAAGAATTGTACAAGACAAGTCAAGGTCTCATCATTCGAAGATGTGTAAGAGAAGAAAAAATACCCGAGATACTAAAAGCAGGTCATGATGAACCATACGAAGGACACTTTGCTGATAAAAGAACTGCTTACAAAGTTCTTCTCTTAGGATAATATCAGTCTTCCATCTTTAAGGATGCAAAGGAATATGTTAAGAGATGTGATAGTTTCCAAAGTATGGTGAGACCTATTCCTTCATATGAAATGTCTCTACAACCTCAAGTACTCATTGAACCTTTTGAAAAATGGGCTCTGGATTTTGTTGGACCAATCAATCCACCATCACAACAAAAAAGGTATATTCTTGTGCGCACTAATTATGTTACTAAATGGGTAAAAATTAAATAACTTCCTTTTGCTACTAAAAATGTCGTAGTTTCATTTATTTCTTAGGATATTTTTACTCATTTTGATGTTCAAAGTGAAATTGTGACATATCAAGGTACCCAATTCACATCCAGAGTGGTATAGGAGATAGTGGAGGAATATAAAATAAAGCATAGTAATTATAATCCATATAATCCACAAGAAAATGGTCAAGGAGAATCTACTAACAAAGTGATTGAAGAAATCCTTACCAAGACAGTACATTTCATAGAAGAGACTCATAAAAGTTTCCAGAAGCTTTATGGGCATACCATACCACATGGAGAAGCACTACATGACATACTCCCTATGAACTTGTTTATGGGAAGCAAGTTCTATTTCCTGTTGAGTTTCAAATAAAAAATTTCAAGACAATATTTAAATTGGGACTTGACCTATCAAAGGTACAAAAGCAGAGAATTGGACAACTTAATGAGCTTGATGAAATAAGGAAAGATACTATTCATAAGACCGGTTTAGTTTGGAAACAAGGATCCAAATAGCATGAAAAATATATCAAAGAAACAAAATTTAAAACATGAGATTGGGCATTACTCTTTGATTCAAAGTTTAAGGATTTTCAAGGAAAATTTCAAAGTCATTGGCTTGGGCATTATGAGATTGAAAAAGTCTTTGATAATGGAGTAGTCATGATCAATACCACTGATGAAGGAAAAATTTATTTCCTTATGAATGGACATTGACTAAGAATTTATCACAAGTCATTCACAAAGGAGGAATTTGTTGAGATTTTTCAAAACAATTCTAATTTGAAGTTTGTTGAGAACAATTCTTCATCTTCTCCAGTCTAAAGCCTTCTTTTATTCTAAAAATAAAAATAAAAATAAAGAGAAAAAAAATTGTATAAACATGAAAACCAACAATTGTTGGCATGTTTATACAAAAAATCTAAGGTCAAAACCAAGAACACTTGGCACCTTAAATTTTCTTCATACCTGTTCTAAATCCTATTTTCTTTGTAGCCCTTTCTTTTCTTTCTAGAATAAAAACATCTACAAAATTCGTGAGAATCTGCAACTATGACATATTTCTACAGCTAATGATTAACAAGAACCTTTAATTGAAGTAATTGAAGAAATGTTTGAATCCACCACTGAAAGCACCTAAAGACAATTCAAAAAGGAGAAACCAAGTGTTAACAACATCAATTAAAAAGGGATGCAAATATTTAATTTGATAATAAGGGTCAAAACATTAATATATGAATTATATGCACGTTATACAACCAGTTCAAAAACCATTATTGTTAATAGTTGAGATGAAAATATCTTGTCAAATCGAATAAAATCCAAAAATCTACCATTCATTCCTCATCATTGCATAAACACTCCAGCTTGAATTCTGACTTCATTGTTTAGATCGACGAACTCATATTCATTCATACCCTAATGATTACTTGTTTTCCTCTCGCTCTCATCTATACTCTCACCAAAGCCATTGTTCCAAAACCCTCACTCATACGCTATCAAGAAGTGATTTTGAGGTGAAATGTTTCAACCACAGGGGTCATAGTAAGAACATAACAAGAGGGGAGAAAATTCATGGAGGGATACTTGCAAGTGAATGAAATTTTGCAGAAATACCAGTCGCTAGAATTTGTGGAGAAATTTGGTGGTTTTAACAAAGAATTAACCAAATTATTTATGAGGGCCTTTGACAGAATGGAGGTTGAAATTATAGACATTATGTTTGCAGTAACATAATCCTTTACTGCTGAAGTTACCGGATTGTTGAAAATTCGAGAAAGATCGTTCAAGAACAGAGGCATTGATGGAGAAGAATGGAAGACCTTCCTGAAAAATCTAGGTATAGACACCACCATTTTTAAGAAATGTATTCCAAGTAAAAAATTTAAGGGAAAATGGAGAAATTTGTTGTTAGTAATTAATATGTTTGTCACTTGTGAAGGGACATTTGTGTGTATGTTCTTCTATCACATTGATCTATTGATGCATTTTATTAAAGAAAATGAAATAAATATTCCATATTTAATGTTAAAATTTTTAATAAAGAAGTTAGGGAATGTTCATAGAAAGGTCTAATTTTAAGAAAACACCATCTATCACCATGAACATGTCAAAATAGTCATTGAATTTTATCTTGAAATTTTGGGAGATAATTGGGATAAATTCCTAGTTAGGAATCATTTCAAGGAAGGAGATCAAGGTAAGCCCAAAAATTTCAAAACAAAGTGAGGGAGGAAGAAAAAAACTAAAAATCCTTTTGAAAATGTACAATAAAAAAAACCACAAGAGCAGTAAGAGGATGAGATTCCTATTGCAGAAATGTTAGGAAGAATTAAAAAGTAAGGTGTTAGAAGAAATAAATACAACATAAAAGAAGAAAGCACATCCAAAAAGATAGAGGAGTCTAAAATAGAGAAGAAAAGAGCTAAAACTCAAAACCCTCCTCCATCCAATGTAAGAAGAAGTTCCAGGCTTAGCCAAACAATGAAGGAACTATCCCCAAAAAGTACATAATACATTGATTTGGAGGAAAAATAGGAACCAAGGATTCCATCACCTACTTTCATTTCACCTATTCATAGCTCAGGCAAAAAAACACCAGAAATTAATCCTATGCAGTAAGAAATATATGATTACATTGAATTTCTAGAGAAGAGAGACATAGGAAAAACATGATCTTTAAATTAATAGAAATAATCTCAGTCTATTGGTCCACAAGAACCTCTACTTATAAATATTTTGAAACAAGAAATATTTGAGCTAGAGAATAAAATTGAGATAGCAAAGAATAAAAATATTCTTTTGAATTTGGGCCTGTGGTATGAGAAAAACAAGAAGTTGAAGCAAAATTATAGAACTCTTAAAATAAAGGTCATAAATATGAGGTATAAAATCTTGATGAAAAAGCCAACAATGGAAGTGGTTAAAAATAAGGTAAAGAAGATAAACCTGGATATACTAGTACAAATCTTAGGAGAAATGTAGTAGCTGACAGAGGTCATAAATTTTTCATTTTTGCATGAAAACATGCAATGACCTCAGTGTGGGGGAATGTAGAGCCTCATGATTGCTTAATTTTGACACTCTATCTTACCTATTTTTTCTCTTTTCGACCATCATCATTAACTCAAATAAGCATCAAACTACTGGTTTTTGACATGGTAAGGTATTTCATTTTCTTGTCTTGGATATTTAATAATGTTCCTTATTATTAAATTAATATTTGTATCAACTACAAAATTAACATGATTCTGCAGCTAATTTGAGTTTCTATAGGCAACTCCATGGTTTAAGAGACTCTAAGGTGCCAACTAAGTGAAGAAGTATATGGATATATGGGGTTTGATCTCCTCAAGGATTTCCTCCTATTCGTTCTAGACAGATCACAAAGGAAATCATTCGATTGCAAGGTCAAATGTGCGGGTCAACACGTTGTTGAACAGGCGAGGGAGAGTCTGAGACATTCACACATTCATGATTTTCTTTTCCAAATATAAAATCATGAATCGACAATATTCTGTTCTTTTTAGAAGTCAAAATTAGAGTGTTTTTTTAGCTTACGTAGGAATTAAAACCTCTAACAGTTATGAACACATTCTTTTATAAATACTATGCAAGAAAACCTGGAGAATGTGTAATTTCTGATGTGACAATGATGTGTAAAAAACATTGTTTTCATCCTTTTTAATGAAGAAGTGCTTTGAAGAATTGATGTGTAGCTAACTGTTCATTTAAAGCTCTGATACTGCATGTTTGTGGAGGACCCCTGCAAACATTGAAGGTTCTACATTTTTATATTTTCCTTTTATCATTTGATTTAGTTGTTTCCATAATTTCCTTTTATCATTTGATGTAGTTTCTTTTGTAATTTCCTTTTATCATTTGATGTAGTTGTTTATATAATTTATGATCATTTTTAAATAGTTAGTTATGGAAATATTTCATTAGTATTTCCTTTTGAATTTTCAATTGCATAGTAATCATTCTTCATATATTTCTTCGTAATTTCATTTCATAGAATATTGTGATTTCTTTTCATGGAATTGAGTGATTTCTTTTCAGAATATGAGTGATTTCTTTTCAGAGCATGAGTGATTTGTTTACAAGTTTTCATTTCCATATTATTTCATTTTAAGGAATGAATGAGAAGATGTGTGGTTTTCATTTCTAGAATTCAATTTTGTCTTTATGCAAAGAATTGTTAGAATAATAGAAAGTAATTATATTTTTAGAGACTAACAATATATTGGTTAAGTTTTGCTTTAGTTCTATTTTGAAAAAGTAAAGAGCATGTTTATTTCATTAGGAGTAAGAAAATTTTATGAACTTAATTGTTATTTAAATACATCAATTCCATTGGGAACATAATAATAA
This sequence comes from Pinus albicaulis, assembly GCA_034641835.2. Classification (NCBI taxonomy): domain Eukaryota; kingdom Viridiplantae; phylum Streptophyta; class Pinopsida; order Pinales; family Pinaceae; genus Pinus; species Pinus albicaulis. Next base: position 560,988,069 of record CM076581.1, read on the forward strand.
AAAGCATTAGAAGTAATTTCCAAAAACTCAATCAACATATCAATAAAATGAATTAATAAAAAGAAGATTCTAGCATGTATAGTGCACTTTCACTTCACAAGTTTACCAACATCGGTCGATAATCTTTGTAAGAAATTTAAGACCATTAAATCGACAAACATCACTCCTCAAGGAAACATTGATTGCCTATTCCAATGTCTATTGTAGTTAGTTTATCAAGTTATTAATGTTTGAATTTCAATTATTTTTGAAAATTTTTAAAACAAATTCTTGTAAAAATTGAATATTTATAAAATTAAAATTTATTTTTTACATGTTTAAAATCTAACATTTTTTAATTAGTTGATGCATAAGGTGGAATTAATTTTACCTACTTTAAATAAAATTTCTAGTAATAAAAATTAATTAAAAATTTTGAAATAGAAAAAATTATAGTTTTACCAAGTGTCCGAACTATTAATTATGATATTAATTAACCCTAAATTCTCACTACTTATTATTATTGCAGTTGACATGGTATATGGTATATCGTGCTCATCTATGCTCTACTTTTCATTTTTATTGATGCGAGAGTTGTACACACTACAAAGGTTTCACAAGTGCGTTGATTAAAAAAATAAAAATTCATTGTCAATCATTTAAATACTAATGATGTCATATTTTTTTGTTACGTCCACCTAGCTTTAATCCTATTTTAAATTATGAATGAAATGAGACATAAAGGGTCTTTTCTATCCGTCTCTAGGGTTTCTCTTTAAAAATAAAATTCAAATTTGTTAATTTTATCGGGGTATTGACTCCCTTAAAGCACTAGGAAAATTTAAATTCTCCAAATTTTGAGACCTGATATGACATTACCTTTCTTGATTAACAAGCCATCAATTAAATACATACCATCCTTGCATCAATTAAATCCAATAAATGTTAGAGTGGTCACTCCTCTCTGATATCAGATATCAGAGTATTAGGATGGTCATTTTAATTAAAAACAATAATCACCTAATATCTCATATCCTATCTTTCTTTCCCAACTCACCTTTCCTCATCACACCTTATGCCTATTTAGGTCTAGACACATGCAAAGAATCCCACGTGGCATGGGACTTGTGCCACTGAAAATCAACCGCTAATTCATCTAGTCAACATATTTTTATTTGACACTTGGCTCTAAATATTATGCCACAACACTCATTATAATGTCATGGTTTACATAATCACAACCTTTCACTATTGGACATCAACTATCGAAATGAACTTAATGTTTCTACCATCATCTAATATGCCAACACCCAATACGTATAATATCTAGATTAATTAACAAGGGTTATAGTTTAAGCAAGGTCTATTTTTTTCTTCAACACATATTAACCTTAAGCCATGTATTTGAATGATTTTAAATTTTAACGTAATTTTTTGCACTTAATATGTAGCGTGTGCCTCACCTTGCCATTGATTTAGAATAAAATATGGATTTAGCCCACAATCCTTATTTCCAATATGCAAACTACCTTAGTGGTATCACTTCCTTGCACATTGACATTGCTAGTAACTTTCATAGACCCTTAGAACATCATTGTGGCATTCCTATCTAGGGTAACTGGCTTAATTAAGTTTGTCTTTCACAATAATATATGTTATATAAATAGCATACTAAGGTCATAGATGCTTATGTTTTTTTGTTGGTTGCACAATATGGAAAAAAAAAATTCATCCCAGAAAAGCAAGGAAACAACTAGAGAAAATTTTAGGGGCTCATCTTCGCAAGTCGGCTTATTTTCCATGGTTTTTCCCAAAAAATGATTCGTTAATTTCCATTTCTTTCTAAAAATTATTCGCCCAAATTTTATGGTACAATTTTTTTTTACCTTAAAAGTCACCAAAAAATTATATAGACACTATATAATATTATTATAAATTTGAATAATTAAAAAAAAAAAAAACATTGCCAAACATTTTACAAATTGCATATTATGTAATAGTGAGATTCACCAATGTTTCTAAAAGTTTAAATAGATTTCCATCCTTAAAATTTTCCCTACAAACAACAGAATATTACAGACTCTTCCAAGGACGACAAAAATGATATTGAATAATCACACATCCTTCTAATAACTTTGAGTACCTACAATATTACTATCCATAACTCTTATACAAATCATGAAACAATATGATATGCACACTAGTAAAATAAGAAAACATACCATTATTAAATTACTATGTCAATACTCAAAGTGGGTCTCCTTTGCAATCCTACATCGTGGAAGAGACCAAGTTGGAGGAAAACGTAGTTTCTAGAGGCCATCTTATTTTGTGAAAAAAAGAATAATTACAACATGAATACATGTACCAAAGTGGAAATAACAATTGCATGACGATACCATGAGGATACCTATAACATTCTTTAATTGAAACTCTATAATAAGTATTTTTCGATCCTCATGACTAAGAAAATGATAAGATTACACTAATGGATGTGAGGGAGTGCATGTTTATCCATAGAGAGGCACAATTGTAGTCATCTATTGAAGCCTCGAAATTCGCTGCAACAACATGGGGGATGACAACCCGGTCAGGACCTTAAAGAAACTCCTTTTCCATTTGGAATGGTGGCTCCGACTGGTTTAATTAGGTCTAATTACCCTCTCTCAATCTCCAATGGCTTAGAATATAACTTTTGTCTACTAATGGGAAAGATACATCAGATCATTTCTCTTGCTAATTAGGCAAGAGAGTGATCCTTAAGCTAATTTTGGGTTCAACCAAACCACAACTAAAGTTTTTCCTCTTTAGGAAGAGGACTTATAGAAATGTAGAATTAAATATAAATGAAAAATGATTCTAAAATGAAAGAAAAATGAAATTTATCCTAATCCTATCTCAATTAGGCAGATATAAATCTAACCTAACTGTGAGAAATAAATCTAACGAAGTATTTCAATTAACTGACATTTATGAATACCAAACATATCCTTTTTAGAGACCTCTTAACTGAGATAATAAACCAACAATATTTAGGAAGAAGTTCACATAAATGATATTGATTTTTAAATCAGTAATTCAAATAATTAAACAATAATATAACAAAAAAATTCACAACATGTCACTGCTTATTAAATCAACATTAAAAGACATATTTTTGAGTAAATAGTTACTCATAAATCAGAATATAACCCATAAGAGAAAAGATAAATAATTACATAAAACTGAGACAAATTTTCCATATCGACAAAAGTGCACAAATATGAATAAATCGACACATTCCTGCAGTATCAGAAAATGAAACCAGCATTTAAAATAATAGTTTTAGAAATACCAATTTATTGAATCCATTTCTCTAGCTCCAATTTCTAATAGGTTTTTACAATACTTGAACTTCTTCTTTCAAAACAAGAGATGCAATAGTGAAAACTTTGCCCATTATATACAATTCATAATGTAAAAGAAAAACCTCAACAATCCCCAAATCTGAGACTTCCTCTCCTCCCACCTACAACTCTAAATCCTTATTACAGAAGTGCTTTTAGAATTCTAGAATTGCAGAGGAGAGAAGCCCCTATTACATTCCATAATGTGCTATTTATAATATTTAGAAAAGAATTCTTCAATAGAAAGTTTGTTGAAGAGTGCTTATGCTTAATCAATTTCTACTGGATCAAAGTAATATTATTCAATTGATGTAGCATTTTCATTGATTTATATTTTCTTTTCTTTATCTCTTCGACTGTTTTCCTGCAAAAAATAAAATAAATTAAAAATGTAAAAATAAAATAAAAATGCCAAATTTGGAATTAAAATAAATCCAATCAAAACTTAATTAAATAAATAAATGAAAAGGAAATATAAGCTTTATATTGATGCCTGTGATGATATAATTGGTCAAGGATATCATTGACGAATGGATCTGCACTCAGAAGAAGTTGTGAGCAAATTAAAATGCAAAAAATAAAACTTAGAAAATTAGTTTTGTTTACAAATTTGGAGCTCGATATTCTGCTCAATTTTACACCTAATAAATGATCAAATCTCAAAATTAAACCACTTCAAAAATGTTCTCCATAATTTTATCTATCTAACGAGGCGTCATGTGCCTCATTTGGCGAAGTAAAACTCCATTTATGAGCTTCCAAAGTTGGTATATTAAAATTGCTAGAATTCTGGAATTTTTGTTGCTTGGGCTAAAAATGAAAATTTTTAATTAAAATCTAATTCTAAATTAAATTGATTAATTCTTATTAACTGTTAATTAATTAAATATAAAATTATTTCTTTTTTATTTTGGATTTAATTTAACTGATCATATATTACATATTAATTAATTTAATTATATTAAATAAACTGTAATTTAACTAAATTATTAATATTTAATATATTAAAGTTATATATTTAATATTTATTATTATTATATATGAAAATTCCTCTGAACGACAAAGCATAATATCGAATTCCATTTTAAAAATGGAGTAAGTCAATCATGTTTATTGCATATTGCAAGATCAACTCATCGAGGGTTTTTAAAAATGTGCACATTAAAATTTTTGCGATATCAGAAAGGGAGTGGACCTGATATCATTTAAAAAATAATAATTTTATTTTATTTTTTTACGTGGGGTCCAAGGTCATATAAAAAATTGAAGATAGGGAACTTCTAAAAGTGTTAAAAAGTTTTTATTTGGGATATGAGAAGTTCTAAGGATCTTGGTCTCGGGGGCTATTAAATTAATGAAGATGAGGTTATATGGGACCCATGTGAATTAATAATCCTACAAATTGGACTATAGTTATTTTGAAATTTTGGAGATTGGGTTTGGCAATTTAAATAACAAATTAGAGTAAATTACCAAGATCTCGAAACATGTTCTAGTCTATTGCACAATTTAGTTGGGTCATTTTGTAAGACCATTAGTGAAAAATGAAAGAATTAGTAAAAATGAACTAAAAGTTAATATTGACAATGAATGACTATTTTAACTATGAAAATTAAAATATTGGTAAATTTTATACGTTTTTTTATTCCAGGCGCAAAAATGATCAAACTTCAAAGGAATGCCATTTACAAATTAGTTGACCAAATGAGGCAAACCAAGTATCGATGGAAAGCTTGCTAAAAATCAAATTCAACAAAGAAATCAAAATAAAATTCTGAAAAAAAAGATGAAAAAATGACAAAAATGTAGGATAATTAACTTAATTAAAATCCTAAAAGGTGTTTAGCCAAAATTTTTGTAGAAAGTGTCCCCATTATTTGAAGTACATAAGTAAAAAATGGGGGGGTTGTGTTTTACCACAACAATGGCTACATGCGGGAGAAGAATCAATTATCTCTAATTAAAGATAATGAATTTTAATTTACCAAAAAGTTAAAAATAATGGAAATCACGAAATCGTCTAACTGTAAAATTTTTCCATTGGTTCCACATAAACAGATTAATCAATATGAGTTTGTAAAGTTAAGTACTTAAAACAGACTTGAGTAAAAGTGATGAATCCGAATTTGGGAAAAATTTGTATTAAAACATTTCATATGAAAAATAGAAGAAGCTAGAGATAGGAATTTTTGATAAAGCATATATCCATTTTATGATTGTTTCTGTCGTTTTCGCCTCGCCGAGCTCGATCCGGATTTTTGCGTGTGAACGCAATGTATCATGCGTATATAAACACAGATACAGAAAGATGCGGCTGAAATAATGCTTCATTTTATTAATAAAATAATGACTCCAACAAGCTTACAAACACACGGAAATAAGCTAGTACTCCCAGCGTATTCTCCGAGAAGAGATGTAGCGTAGGGCAAAGCCTCTAACCGTGTTGGTTACTGAGGCTCGCAGTGCCTGTCAGCAGGTTAACAGAAATAGACAGCCAGGGTATTGCGTCGTATCCTCGAGAAGAGACGGGGAAGCATGCGCCCCGAATCGTGTTAAGTAATACGTACATAATGGAGATGCTGCCGACAGGGCACCGGGTCGCGCTATCTCTCGAGAAGAGATGGCCGGCTCCCGCCCCCCGAACCGTTCTACAATGAGGCTCGAGGGCTCATTTATTACTGAGAACAATGTAGAATCTCAAACGTCCAAAACCTAACTTGTGGAGATGAGCGCGGCAAATCAGGCGCCTGCTTGGGGAAGTCTGGTGGCCTGTTAACCTCCTGGGGGTTTAACTTTGGCATCTCCATCTCCCGCTACTGCCAGAGAATAGCTCGATGTAATGTGCCCCATCCGAGGAATAGAATGCCGGGACAACGGATCAAATAAATTCCCGCCGGGCATATTCACCCAAAAACGTCGTTTAGGTTTCAAAACGGTTCTAACCATGTGACCCGAAATCTCCAGAAAATAGTAATATGTGGCCGAAACTTACAACCGAACAATCGGCCGGGTGGGGTTGAAATGATTCTGATGGGTGGCTACCACATCCACCTCGATTGCTACGTCCCAAACGGCTCCGGGTGTGCAGACCCGAAACCCGCTATAAATAGGCCGGCCAAGTCAAAAAACTGAAAGAATTAATGCTGCGGGTCCAAATGGAATAGGTGGGAGGCCACCGATATCCACCTGGATCAGAGCCTGAATAGTACCCCTACGAATTTGTATTTTATGCCATACAAGCCTAGTCTTGCTTCCAGTGAGCGTCCATAGCCCTCACAGGTTTACTTTTATTTCCAACGCTTCCTCCTTTAATCCCTCTTTTGATAAGCGAATTTGCAAGCTTTCATTTTATGATGTATTTGAGTGAAAGAGGTGGGATGGTAATAGATATTTATGTTTAACGGACATAAATTTTTCACAATGTTTACTCCAAATTCTTTCCCTGCAACTATCAATCAAAGTCTTTCATGTGGAGGGGTGGCTGAGATTCATTGTGTTAAACTCAAATAATTTCTTTCCTTGGAAAATTAAACTCAAACACTTGGAAAATATGTGTGTTCCTCCATGAAAAATATGTAAAGAACTATGGTTTTATGATTCCATAAAGATATGCCTTTAATGATAAATTAAATTCACTTAAATGGATATTAAAAAATATTTCCCATGTATGTCAACAACTGTAAGGTAAGAAAAAATCCTTTGACATAAATCATGGAAAAGTCATAAAAATAAAATCAAAACTGAAAGAAAAAGAAAAATAATCCCTAAACAAAAGTAAGGAAATAAATAAACGAATGAAAAATAAAATAAAATTTAAGAAAGAAAAAAAACTAAAAGAAAACAAAATTTAAAAGATAAACTCCAGCAAGACCTCTTATATAAATTTCTCAACAAAGGATTATAAAAGAAGATAAACATATGTACGTTCATTCCTATGTTGAGATTTAAATTTTTTTATCTTGCAGAGCTATAAAAATGAGGCTCTCAAAATGTAGGGGGTGAATAACAATGGTAATATATAATATGTGGAATGGGAAGTCTCTCTGCTGCAAATTTTCCTTCTTTCAAAGAAAAATCCTGCAAATGAAGATAGAAAAATAGGGGTCATTTCCTTTGGTAAATGTGACGGGAAAGACAATGGTAAGAAATCGAAATGTGAAGCTCGGGGAAATAAATTTTAGAATTTGTTTTAGAGGCTTCTGATATAATACAAACCCAAGAATTTAATAAGTCAATAACTTTGAAATTTTGAGGAAAATCTCGAAAAATGAAGAGGATTGAGATTTCAAATTTCATCAATTAGAGCCCCTTAGTCCCTTTGAAAGAAATAAATATAATTAAAGGGAAAATAATTAGGTGAGCATGATGCAATGGTTCAACTCTTCTTGGAAAATTATGAGATTTGGAATAGGCATATATAAAATCATGGATAAAATTATTGTTTGCAAGTGTTTTTATGCAAATTTTCCTTGATTTCTATCAATTTTAGAGTAATAGCGAGCATAACCATTTCATTCTAGCTAATGAAAATTTGTACTCACATGGTCTTTCGTATAGGTCAATGCATCTCTGAATATTTTTCATCTCTGGTTCCTTTATCATGAATAAATCAAAATTTGCGACTTTCACCTTTGCTGATATGTGATTAAGTTTTATATAACAATTAAAACTACGATGACAGAGACATATATCGACATGTATCACATCAAAAGATCTTAAGACAAGGCTTCATTTGAGTTTTGCGATGAGATATAATCGTTGTAATGGAAAAGTTGCAATGGAGTGATTGCAATATCAGAGAATAATTATATCGAGAGATTGGCGCTTTTAATAAAATAAAATACTGATATTATTCTTGCGATAGCAGTAACATGATAGATGAAGTGACTCATTCGCGGTACCATCTTTAGGCTTCAAAAGAAATCAACGATCAAAAAATTTAAGTAAAATATGTAGCATTGTATATATGTTGATGTGTGATGAAGAACAAACCTGATAAATTTATTATGTCAATTTAATATCATATCGGATCTGGGACATCAAAACTTCTAAGCCTATGCTCCTACAAAATTGTGCTTTTATGCATGGACACGATATATTATAAAATTTAATATAAATGTCATATCGGGTACGAGGTTGTGTGGATGTCGCGATATTGGCGATGTCATTTTATCGGAAAAATGAGCTGATGGAAATATCACAAATATATAGACAATACAATATCAATGATATGAAGTTCAACTTGAAATGTTCCGATATTGTTTTAAAGGCCTATTAGGGTTTTAAAGGAATGAAAACAAAATTAAAAATGCTCAAACTCTGATGAGGAACCAATAATACTTCCCTGAAAAGTGAACATGTTGTTTATTTGAAAAAGATTTGGTTTCTTGCTTATCTTGAGTCTTCATAATCAAGTCAATGAAGACGTACAATCAAAATAGAAATAAGAAACAACCTTTGAAAAGTAAAACAACCAATAGATGGTAATGAACCTGTAAACACGTACCTGGAAGCATTTTGATTAAATACCTTACTTTGTGAATCTTCAAATTCATCCAATTTTTTGAAAATTTTCATATGTTCAACATCACTTACTCCCCGAGATGCAGTTTTGTTTAAGAGCGACTATACGGAGCGGTGCCTGTGGGAAGGTGCGTGGAAAGGCCACATGTCCACCCACAAGCCACACCTATGGCATTCACTCGCATTTATGAACTTAGGCCGTCACCCCGAGCGACATTTACTTTGCTACATTCGACGAGGTTGCTCCTCTTGCATCAAAATGTTGCTCCTTGTTCACTTGTCCGACTATGCTCTTTGGCCCTCTGGCTCTGCCCTTCGGTCCTCTAGTTCTGCATTTCGACCCTTTGCGAAGCTGCCTTTCTCATCTGTTGTTTCTATGTCATTCCATTCTTCCCCCCTGCGAAGCTACTGCTCCCCTGAGGCTGCGGAGCCAAAGCTCTCGCACGTTGACTGGACAGTGCTGTAGTCTTAGAAGCTGTATCGAATTTCTTCCTGGCCATCACTAATCTGAGAGTTTCCTTTTCCAATTGGGCTTCTCTGCTTCCTCTGGCCTCAACTCATCCTCTGTGTTTTAGTTGCCTCCCACCAACCCTGCCCCTTCCTCTTCTCAATGCGCCTGCCACCCCTACTATGCCAATATGCCTTGCCTCAGGCATCACATGCAATGTCGGCATGGTAGCAGCAGGGGCCACGCCTCTCGACCACCCCCCTCATCCTTGTCCAGCTCCTCGTCCTCCTCCCTCGAGCACTCTTGGGGAAGGTACCCCGACACCCGCAGTGTTTGTGGTCGTCAATTTAGTTCCTCCACTCTACCCCCTGCTTCTGAGCCTTCTTCGCACCCTCCGCCTTGCCTGGTCCCCTCTACCTCTTCGCAGACCTCCACCACTACCTAATTCCACTTTCAGTGCACCTCCGACCACCCTCTCGTCGTTGCCACCATCTCGGTCTCCTTCCGGGAGGTTCCCACTGAGGCTCCAAGCCACGGTCAGCCTCTCCCGCCATTGCGCCCTCGCAGCAACCTCGGCCCTTCTAACGCGGTGAAGATGCAATAGGTTCCTGCCATGCACAATTCGCACCCGAACAGCAGTAGCAACTCGGGATACTACAAGGAGCAGTGCAAGCATGTAGGGGGAACAGGTGACGATGCCATGATGCCTCAACAGGTTGCACTAGGCTCCCATCATGCTGATGATGATGAGTATAGATGCCTCATAGTTGAAGAACCACCTCCAGTATCTCATGATACTTAGAATTTCAGGTTTTCTTCAGTTTAAGGATTCTATCATCTTAGTTTTGTTATCTGCTTACATCTATGTTTGGTACAGTTACTCAAGTCTGTATAACGTTGGTTTCCTCACTCGAGGCAGCGCTTCAAACTCTCTTTGGGCTAGTTTCCCCTGCATGGGCAGCTCCATTTTTGCTGTTTTGATGATAAAAATGCCACTGATATAGGCCTGAACTGCAGAGGCCAGAGCCTCCATGTATTATATGTTTTATTAATAGAATTTACTCTTACTTAGGAAAAAAAAAACATCACTTACTCATTTAATATAAAATAATAAGTAAATATTGGCAAGTAATGCTTTTTTGAATTGCATCCTTTCCAATTTTACAAAAGTGGTAAAATGAGCTATTCAGAAGTAATCGTGAATTAAATATTGTCAAACTTTAGCTATTCACTGGAATTTCTTCATATATTATTTTTTAAGGCAATCTTGTCAATGTGATAGTTTTGAAAAAAACAAGATAATTGAGGAAATAATAGGCTTTTGATACGTTTTAAGCCATTAATTTCTCAGCAAATGAAAGAGATGCCAAGAAAAATTTAGATTCATTACTTGCTTATTAAAAATCTGAACAATAAAATAAATGAAAATGGAAAAGAAAATTAATCTATTTCTATTTCTAACTTAATGAATCAAACATGAGTAGGTATATTCATACTTCCAATGTATCCATTCTCTCATTTTAGTTCTTGCATGTATGTAAATGTCAAATTTTAGTAACAAAAATATGATTACATGAATAAAAATAAATTTGAATCTAGTATGTATACAAATTTCTAATCTATTTATAGAAAGAAACTTATTTATATTACCTTCTCTTGAAATATCATTTCCAATTGAATTTAGATTGGATCATAAAAATCTGGATGGGCTTCCATCAATGCTTGGAAGGGATTCAAAACTGAAGATGATGGGCCATATTGTGGATATGAAATTTTAGACTTAGTGGGTTGCATGATTTTGTTAGTGTTATTTGCAAGTGTTAAACTATTAACAATCTTTTGTGAAAGAAAAATTTTCCAATATTTTTCAAATGGGTCAATGAAAAATGGATGTAAGTCTGATAGATCCAATGGAAGATTATTAATTGAATTAAATTTTTGGTCATATTGTAAAAATTCACTCTCTTGTTGGCACTTCTTTTGTGAAGAAAGAAGTAATTGATAAGAAATGAAGATCCGTGGGAATTGGAAAATTAATATCTCTTGATGTTTATGATTATTATGTGAAATCTCATTTTCCCATTGAGGCAATCCATCAATTGAGTGTTTAATATTGAGTTGCTCAATATGCCAGCACAAAGTATCTAAAAATCTAATACTAAAAACATAAAACAAATTTGAATTTAAAAAAAATAAATGACAAAATCATAACAAAATTGAATCATAGTTTACACTAATGTTACAATTATTATTACAACACAATTGGGATTGATTTAAAACAATTTCCTTTTCACAATAATTGGTCAGAATAATAGAACTTGAATGATTTCTAATACCAACTTGTGAATTAGAAAGAGAACTATTAATATGAATGGGAATGCGAGGCTGATCATCATATAAATAATAAATTGGAATGGTTTCTTGAATGCTGAAATCATGAGTATGATTAATTGTTTGAAAATAAGAACTCTTTGAAATAATTTCTAAATTAGATTGTTTTTCATTTTCACCTGTGATTAGACTTTGATCACGAGGATTCAATTGTAAAGAAGAAAAATTAATATCCTCAATTCCAAAGTAGCTATCATAAATGACCTCATGACATTCATTAGAATTCCCTTCGATCTCACCTAATGTATCAAAACAAGAAGGAATATTGAGCTCATGTTCATTAATGCCAGAAGAATAATCATTAATTATTTCTCTATCTTGATTAAAACTAATATAAAAATCATTTATATCAGCCTCTATATCCTGAAACATCTTTAATTGGAAGAGAGGAAAAAATTCTATTAGAAAAATTATCAGGATAAAGAGAAAAATATGAGTCTGAAACAATGCATTTGAAAAAGTCTCTATTTGAGCACTATGGTGCATTTTCTTCATTGCAAATTTCAGATTTAAGATCATTTACTTGGATAATTGTGCTTTCTTGAAGAATGCTACTTTTTTGTCCTGGAGTTGGAATTCTATTATTGTAAGAGAATTCAGAAATGTGTACATATGATTGTGTATTACTGGAATATTTAATTGATGCTTGTACTTACCAGATTATGCTTTGATTTTTTTATTCTATGTCACAATGATTTTTAGATTTTAGAGTGATATCTTCTTCAAAAGTGTTTCTAGTATCCTCTTGCATTCAAATAGTGAAATTTTCCAAGCTTTGTGATTAAGATTCATAGATATGTGAAGGTGCACCTTGATATTTATCAATACTGTAGGAAGTGTGCACTAATTGAAGCAATTGATCATACAAAATAGAGGCCACTTCATCATCATTTGTTTGTACCTCCATATTGGAATTCTCAATTATGTCAATGAAATTAGAAGGATATTGATCAAAGTTTGAAATAATTTCACATGGATTATAAGTGAAAGGAAGAGAGCAAATATGTTCAAACCAATCTAATAATTCTTCTTTCGAAGGTTTATCTTTAATTTTAAATTTTAAAGAATTTATATGAAACCTGATGGTAAATTCAATTAAAGACTCACCTTCAAACCCTCATAGATATTTAAAATCGTCGCATACATGTTCGTAGATATATCCATCAAATTTACAAAAGAAGATTGTAATAAATTGTTCCCAAGTGTGGATTGAGGCAACTGGGAGTGATGGACACCATCTTCTGGATTTTTCCAAGAATGTAAGAGTAAAAATCCTGTATAAAATACCTTCATCAATTCCTTGAAAAATGGAATTTGAAAAAAAATGAATAAATTGAAAGACATGATTAACTGCATAAGTATTCCTTTTACCGTTAAACTTTACTTGAGACAAGAGTCTTACTATTTATGGTGGAGTATTGGAAGTTGAACGTCTATAAATACAACTCCAAATTTGAAGTTTTAGAGGAGCCATTGTAATAAAATTAAAATTTGAGAATACAAATACTACAAAAAAAAACTAGTCTCAGGCCCTCCTTCTAGCGCCAAAATGTTGAAGCCTCGAAATTCGCTGAAACAACATGGGGGATGACCACTCAGTCATGACCTTAAAGTAGCTCCTTTTTTGTTTGGAATGGTGGTTTCGACTAGTGTAACTAGATCTAATTACCTTCTCTCAATCTCCAATGGCTTAAAATATAACTTTTGTATACTAATGGGAAAGATACATCAGATCATTTCTCTTGCTGATTAGGCAAGAGAGTGATCCTTAAACTAATTTGGGGTTCAGCTAGACCATAACTAAAGTTTTTCCTCTTTAGGAAGAGGACTTTTAGAAATGTAGAATTAAATCTAAATGAAAAATTATTCTAAAATGCAAGAAAAAAGAAATGTGTCCTAATCCTATCTCAATTACGCATATATAAATCTAACCTAACCAAGAGCAAGATATTTTAAATAATTGAGATTTAAATATGCCTGGATTATAATGAATATCAAGCTAACAAAGTAGTTCAATTAACTGACATTTATGAATACCAAACATATCCTATTTAAAGACCTCTTAATTGAGATAATCAACCAACAACATTTAAGAATAAGTTCACATAAATGATATTGATTGTTAAATCTATAATTCAAATAATTAAACAATAATATGAGGAAAAATTCACAACATAACACTGCTTATTAAATAAATCTTAAAAGATATATTTCTGATCAAATAGTTACTCAAGAATCAGAATTCAACCCATAAGAGCAGAGATAAATAATAACATAGAATTGAGACAAATTACTCATATCGACAAAAGTGCACAAATATGAATAAATTGACACATTCCTGCTATCGTAAAATGAAACCAACATTTAAAATAATAGTTTTATAAATACCAAATTATTGAATCCATTTCTCCAGCTCCGGTTTCTAAAAGGCTTTTACAATACTTGAACTTCTTCATTCAAATCAAGAGCTGCAATAGTGCAAACTATGTCAATTATACATAATTTTGAATGTAAAAGAAAAACCTCAACAATCCCCAGATCTGAGATTTCCTCCCCTCCCACCTACAACTCTAAATCCTTATTACAATACTACTTTTACAATTCCAGAATTGCAGAGGAGAGAAGCCCCTATTACATTCTACAATTTGTTATTTATAATATTTACAAAATAATTCTTCAATAGATAGTTTGTTGAAGAGTGGTTATGCTTAATCAATTTCTATTGGCTCAAAATCATATTCTTCAACTGATGGAGCATTTTCATTTTCATTTTCTTCATCTCTTCAACTATTTTCCTACAAAAACAAATAAAAAACAAAATTAAAATGTAAAAATAAAATCAAAATGCGAAATCTGGAATTAAAATAATTCCAATGAAAAATTAATTAAATAAATATTTGAAAATGAAATCTATGCTTTCTATCGATGCCTATGATGATCTAATTGGTCAAGGATATAATTGACGAATGGATCTGCACTCAGAAGAAGTTGTGGGCAAATTAAAATGCAAAAACTAAAACTCAGAAAATTAGTTTTGTTCAAAAATTCGGAGCTTAATCTGCTACTGAATTTTAGACCCACTAAATGATCAAATCTCGAAATAAAACAACTTCAGAAATATTCTCCATACTTTTATCTATCTAACGAGGAATCATGGGCCTCATTTATCCAAGTAAAACTCCATTTATGAGCTTCCAAAGTTGGTATATTAAAATTGCAAGAATTCTAGAATTTCTGTTGTTTGGGCTAAAAATGAAAATTTTTAATTAAAACCTAATTCTAAATTAAATTGATTAATTATTATTAATTTTAATTAACTAAAAATAAAATTATTTAATTTTTATTTTGGATTTAATTTAAGTAATCATATATTACATATTAATTAATCTAATTATATTAAATAAAATAAAATAAAATTTAATTATTAATATTTAATATATTAAAGTTATATATTTAATATTTATTATTCGTATATATGAAAATTCATTTGAACGACAAAGAATAATATCGAGTTCCATTTGAAAAATGGAGTGAGTCAATCATGTTTATCGCATATCGCAAGATCAACTCATCGTGGGTTTTTAAAAATGTGCACATTACAATTTTTGCAATATCGGAAAGGGAGCGGACCCGATATAATTTAAAAAATAATATTTTTTAATTTTTAATTTTATTTTTTATGTGGGGTCCAAATTCATATAAAAAATTGAAGATAGGGAACTTATAAAAGTGTTAAAAAAGATTTTATTTGGGATATGAGAAGTTCCAAGGATCTTGGTCTTGGAGGCTACTAAATTAATGAAGATGACGTTATATGGGGCCCACGTGAATTAATAATCCTACAAATTGGACTATAGTCATATTGAAATTTTAGAGTTTTGGGTTTGGCAATTTATTTTGAAATAACAAATTAGAGTAAATTACCAAGATCTCGAAACATGTTCTCATCTATTGTACAATTTAGCTCGGTCATTTTGTAGGACCGTTAGTGAAAAATGAAAGAATTAGTAAAAATGAACTAAAAGTTAATATTGACAATGAATGACTATTTTAACTACAAAATTAAAATATTGGTACATTTTATACATTTTTTTAGTCCAGGCCCATTATCAAACTTCAAAGGAGTGCCATTCACAAACCAGTTGACCAAATGAGGCAAAACAAGTATCGATGGAAAGATTGCTAAAAATCGAATTCAACAAAGAAATAAAAATAAAATTCCGAGAAAGATGAGAAAATGACAAAAACGTAGGATAATTAACTTAATGAAAATCCTAAAAGGTGTTTAGCCAAAAATTTTGTAGAAAGGATCCCCATTATTTGAAGTACGTAAGTCAAAAATGGGGGTTGTATTTTACAACAACATCGTCTCATCCCATGCTTATAAATTTTACTAAACATAATACATTGTTGTATTTTTACCTTACAAAACCTTCACAACAAGTAACAACATATGTTTCCTTCTCCAGTGGATGACAAACCTCGAGAATGAGATATTTAGTAGATGTGTTATATCAGTATTAGAATAGACTTATCAGACACCGACTATAACAAAACTCATGAAAACCTTAATTTTCCTTTCACCAGGTACCCAGCATATCATTTCACGTGAATTGGTGCTACGAGCAAGCGCCTAAGTTGAAAGGTTTTGAAATTATCGATTATTAGATCATTGGCTTCTGGAACCACCAAGTGATCCTTTGATACAACATATGCAAAAGAGAATGCAATTTACAGACATAATGCAAAAGAAATCCATGTTATCCCAAGTTTCTTAGTTGAGTCGCAATTCATCTGGGCATCTTTTAAGGATTCAAATATTATCCCTGTGTATAGTATTATAGCGACAATTCTAGTTTGAAAAGTCATACATATAGAATGTGAGAAAATATTCAATAAAAAACATGTAATTTACTATTATAATTGGTAAACATTTTGTGAATATTATCCATTTAATCATATATATATATATATATATATATATATATATATATATATATATATATATATATATATATAATAAATGGGTGAATTTTTAACCAAATGAGAGTCATATTATTTTTTTTAGAAAATGTCAAAAAATAGCTAATTAGCAAATTTAATTTCAGCCCTAAAATTTTCGCCAAAATTTGTCAAAGTGATTAAGTATGGAATAAGCTTCAAACATATTATGAAGGTGATAAAAAATTCAAAGAAGTTTGAGCTCTTAGGGGACAATTGGAAAGTTTGAATATGGAAGATGATGATGACATTGATTCATATTTTCTTTCCATAGACAACATAGTTAACTCCATTGCAGGTGTTGGTGAAGTTGTCTCTGATAGCTATGTTTCTCGGATGGTTTTAAGATCACTCCCATCAATATTTGATGCTAAAGTTTCAACCCTTGAGGAACTAACATAAGATGACAAGATGACAATAGATAAACTCTATGGAACTCTTTCAATATATCAATTGTGAATCTTTTGACGGTGTTGGATCCTTCCAACATACAGGGGATCTCCTTGATATGAGGTCCCAATTATACCTCACACAGTTTGGTGTAGGAGTCTCATTCGCAAATATGGCTTGACTGCCATTAAATTATATAATTTTCTTAGCTTAAGAAACTAGGATGAATATAAGAGAGTTTGCCTTGTGAACTGTTCAATTGTAGATGTATCAAGGTTATTTCAATGTAAGGCATAGAAAGTGATCCTCTAAAATAAAATTAATTATACTAATGTAGTGGAGACGCATGCACATGAACAAGAAAAATTCATTAGACGTCAAGTGAAATAGTTCACATAGATGCTACGATCATTAAAATAATCACAACAAATTTCAACTATGTTGAGCACCAAAGTAACTGAAATAGTTCAATTACTTTAGTACATAAGGAGTCCAACATAAGCCGCAAACATGAAAAGAGTAATCTCAAGACATACGTGATATATTCATGAAAATGTCTTAGCCAAATGGCTTCAATTATTAAGAAAAAGTTCCAAGATACATGAGTACAATGAACATCACTAGCTCCAATAGTGAAGCATTAGAGACACTACTTGCTCCCAAAAAGCAATATATCTATCTCTTTAATTCCTTGTGGGATAAGCCAAGGTTAAAAGTATTTTACTTGAGTAATTAGGACCCTTTTATAACTTGAGGCGTGATCTTTCATATCCTCATGACTCTTGACTTTCCAAATTCTAATGACCTTTTCGACTTATATAACTCCTGATCTTCCAAATAACTTTTGGAATTACATGTATTTTTGACTTATTCACATGGATATTTTGTCCATACATGACCCTTGGACTTGTAATTATTTGTTTTTACAATAATTACATCATTACATCATAATTTCAACATCATCATGTGGTGAGGACATGACAAGTCACTTTCATTGACGACTAGCAGTCATAGTGACTGATGAAATGGACTTTCTTGGTAGGTGATAATGTTTCCACTAGTATTCTTTGAAATTTCATGCAACTTCAATTTTGCTGATGTCTTCACCCTCCAAAGGGCCTTTGATTATATGGAGTATTTTGAACTACTTTTATCATCATGATTTCAATGTTCTTCATCTTGTCTCATCACGTTTTCTTCATTCTTGAATGCTTCCTTTGACTGCCCTCTTTACCCGATCCCTTTATGCATCATTGCCATGCTATTTTGGAATTACCTTCAATTGAAATAAATCATGAAAATCAATCATTAGCCTTAAAAATATCGTATTCTAACATTTTTCATGCAAATTTCCTATTCAAACACAAAGTTATGCCATATCACAATTATTTCAATCTAGAAATGGGTAATATGCATTACGAGTTTTAGATATTCAGAGTATGAGTTTCATATTTGGTGTTCCTCCGCTGCCAACATGCCTAGAAAATATCCAACAGAGTCACTATAGGAGCACAAGTGTTTGTTCGCTGCGAGAGAGCCTAAACAGTACCTCGATAAAGTCAATTGCTTCACCTCCCTATGTAGGAATCCTTTATCTTCTTTCACCCTTTATTTATTTATTTAATAGGATTGTGCTTTGACACTTATTATTTTCAATGAGAAGAAGAGGGATCCCGTCTTATTGAGAGCATAGGGGGTTTTCCCTTCAGGGAAGTATTTATATAACCTCTGATATTGTTTTTCTTGCTTTATATTTTTCCCATATACTTTCTCTGCTAGATTGTATAAGCAAACAAAACACCAAATATATTTCACACCAAGTTGAGGAGTTGGGATAATAGAATAGATGTGGATCTAAGAGGTTCCCTCGAGGTTTTCCTATTGTATATATCACATTTTCCGTCTATAATTAGCTCAACCTATGACATCATCCCAAAACAAAGAATAAGAACTAACATATTTCCAAACGTTGTGGTTGTCATATTTCCTTTTATTTATGTACAATAACCAAGAAACAAAAAAAGACATGACAAGACTCGACACAAAAAACATAAGACTGACACAAATGATAAAGAAAAAAAAAAAAAGGAAACTATACAGTAAAAATAGATTAGAGTTGCTACTAAAAATAGTGCTTGAAATATCGACCATTAATAGGAAGATGGCCAGCCCTCCCATATCAGGATTTGATCTTGAAAGAATTATGACCAAGTTTCTTTTCAATGGAATACCCAGAGTCCTATGATCGAGTAAGTGTTTATAATTACAATTTAACAAGTTATGAGGAAATGGGGTTACATGATAAAAACCATTGTATAGTTCTTAGTTATAAGGCTTGATTACAGTGAGCACAACAAAGAAAATGATCTTGGCTCTAGGGGCTATCTATGAAGGAGCATGAATCTAATTTTTTATAAAAGGGATTCATTATCCCACTGGAGCCAAGCTACTTTTATTACTTGTGCTCACTCAAATCAAGCGATATAACCAAGCAATATACAATGAATATTATCCTGTAACCCCTTGTCCTCGTAGTTTGTTAAATTGTAATTATAAACAATTAGAGGCTCATGGTACTCTGGGTATTCCGACCTATTCCCACCAACTCTTGTGTTGTACCAAATGGTTTCTTCCTTTAAAATCTTTTTAGGGTTGCATTTTTCCCTATAGTGGGAAAGCCTTGAAAACCACCTCCTTGGTTGTGGGCTCAACCAAGTACACTGATGCCTAATTAATATGAGTTATGGGGTTTCTAAGCTTCCAAAATTTTGGGATGGGACCTGTTAGTATCAAAACTTGCACCTTGTGATCTTCCAGGTATAAGATATCTTTCCTTGTGTTTTACTTCGTTGCCCCACTTTCTCTTATAATGAGAAAACACCACCAATAAGCTCCTCCACATGTTTTTCCCACTATATGCCCGACCCTTAATTTAAATAAATTTTGATCTTTGACATTTCAGGGGAATGGAAAACATTACACTTATTTTCATCTTTTTTCAATAGACGATCCTTAGTCCCCTATCCCCGACACTTAATTTAAATAGCTTATGATATTCTGGGATTCTAGGTTTCCCGGATTCCAGGATAAAAATTTTGTTACAAGATTTCACTAGTAGACAATCCTAGTCTTGTTACTTGACAGGCTTCCTAGTGATTAATTAAAATATCTTATGGGATCCGGGATTCTGGATTTCTAGTCTAGATGTTTTCCATGGAGTTCCGTCAATAGACGATTCTAGCTTCGACAGTTAATAGACTTTCTCCAAAACATTAAAATGGCCATGTTTTCTTCCTCTTAAGCTTATGTCTAGTTCCCGATACTAGACTCCTTTGCACTCTTGCACACACTTCAACCTTCCCTCTTGGATTTGTTCAATGCTTCCACTGCACCACTCTAATTGAGTTATTTTGTGTTGATTTTCAATCCAATGATGCAATCTAGATGGATTTTTTTTCAGATTTTCACTCCTCTTTGCGCTCTGTACACTTGTATAGTTTCTCTCCTAAGCTTTTCTGATTAGTTTATAAGATTCTGATCTCATCCCTTAGTTTCACTTGGGACTTCATATTGGATTTGATTGACTCCTCTGTGATCAATCAAGCCTTTGTTGCACCTTATCAGTCTACCTTATCCTTATATGATATAATCCTCACTTCAATCAACTATTCTATTATAACACTCTGATACACATTATCAAACACTCTTCCTCCTGAGCTTAATGTCTGCAATCATAAATTGATTGGCATACCATAAATTATTGGTTATGAAGGGTTAATATTCAATACAAAAAGTGACTAGACCTTCAAGAATCTTGAAAATAGAACAATTCTATTATGATATAAAAAAAATAACTACAAAATCATTTTGACCTGCAAATACAACGATGTGGCCCTCTTTGGTATTATGGCCTCTCTTGGCCCTCAAACCTCTCTTATATCTCTTATATCTTCCTATTCATCCTTATGATGGATAATTTATTTACAAATTATATACAAAAGGGTATTTTGAACCAGAGTTAGTTCAGATCCACAATTCCTTCAACAATCTCTAAATCCCATCTCTCTAGATCCATAAGATCCTCTAAAAATCCAAATAACTCCTACATGTCTCTATCTCTCGAAACCACACTCAAGATATCTCATTTAGAGAATATATAATTACAAAAATCCCCACGTTAATGATTATTCTAAAAACTTAGGAAAATACAGTAAATTAATTTCACACACACACACTTAGAGAACCAACTCCCTTGGTAAATGAAAAGAGCCCTATCCTAGTCAAAATACATTTTTGAGTTTGAGGTAAGATGTTCCTCCATCATACTCCCAACTTTTAAAATATTCATGGCCTCCTAACCATGTGCTTTCATGGTTTCAAAATATTTCAATTATCCATGGCAGAAATCCTCTTCGATACCAAACTTGGGTTTGTAGTAAGTCAGTTATTTTGTTATGCTTCTATTGTCCCAATATTGTCTCCTTCTTTCTTCCTATTTTCTAGGCTTTATGTTCCATCTTCCCATTGATTTTAGTAATCCAAAGTTCTTCGGTTACCTACACATTTCCATGATATGTCATCCTCTTTCTACTGTATTTTTTTTCCTCCTGGATGTTTTCCTTGTTAGTATCCAAAATTCACCAATATTTGCATCCAACTTGTCATTTGGTAGGTACATGTTCTGCCAATTCCCGTGGTCTTCTTATTGAACTATATTGCCATATATTATAATTCCTAACCCCCACAATGAATTTGTACAACTACGGTCATCTCCAAATCCTTTTGTTGTCGTTTAACAAAACTATATGTTCTATGTTGCATGATTTTAAGCTGAAAATTCGGGTTTTCCACATGCTCCAACAACTCTATATCCCACATTTTGTTAAAAAGAAAAATTTCCCACAAACAACTCATACCTTTATGCAAGGTTTCCTACATAGTTTTTCTCCATTATTCTACAATCTCTTCCTCTTTTACAAGTGCCATGCTTACTCCTTTGTAATCCTGCATAGCCTCCTCCAAAATTCCTTATGATTTTCTAACCAAAACATCTCCAAGCCAACATATCATTTCCTTCTTTTCCTCATAATCTTGGATAATTTAATTTACTGTATATTTTAATGTTATTTCCTCCTCAAAATTGACATATTAATAAGACTATCTATTTTTGCATTGATCATTTCTTGTAGACACAAAACACATATCCATTTTAAAAACATGAAACTTTAAGGTCTCTGTGGCTGCCCCTAATGTAGCTTCCTTATACATTGTTTAAAAAATGACACTTAGGATCAGGTCCTTTTCCACTGCAACAAATTATTCCTCTAAAGCTTCACCATCCTCATCACTTTCATTACAAAAATTAAATGTCTCCATCTTAGGCATCTCATCCAAAAATAAAAATTTATGTATCTCAGGTTCTTCTTTCATGAATGCACTTTTCCACTACTTAAAATATTCATTTGTATTGTCTTTAAAATACTATTAAATTTTTTCTTCCTTCTCGACGACAACACTCAATGAATGTTTTACATCATTATACAGATTTTTTTTTAGTCCATCATCTGCAATGATTCCTGCATTCATACACCAATTATCAGTAAAAAATAAGGCTCTCTAGCCTCATTTGATGTCTTCATTATCATGTTTTGATCCTCAAAAGGCTTCTTCTCAGCGTTTTCCACATCCTTAATTTCTCTAAGGATTGATCCTTTCTTAGGTTCACAATAAAATTCCATCCCATACTCCGTTGCTGTGAGTTCTACCTTCATCCTAGCTCAAATATTCTATTTCAATTTCCTCTGTAATGAAGGAAATATTACCTTATTATTCCATATCATCCAACCATATCATTGGTCTCGAAGTAGTTGTCTGAGATGATTTAAATATTCCTTCAACTCAATGATCTCCCGATCAAATCTTCATCACTCACCTTCCTGATGCCAGTTGCCTTGACATATTTCTTTATCTGAATGTGACTTACCTTGAACCCTATACATGACTATCAATATCCATTCCTTCTTCTTCTTTTGTGAACACTCCTTATCCAATTCTTGTGAGCTACAGCAAGACTCCTATATTTATCTTGTAGTAAGTCCTGCACCTGCTACCAATAACTCATGAACTTACTCCTAAGCTCAACATTTTTGTATTTTGGGTTCCTTCTATGGAACTTCTTATTCTCTTTCTCTGGGAAATTCTACCCACACTCACTATGAAATTACTTTCTCTAACAACTTCTACCCAAATACTGCTTTTTGGAAGTCACCCTTCTTCTTTGTGTCTCAAGTTCTTTGTAGTAGAAACTTCTCCTTTAGTGCAACCTTTCCCTTTAGCTTCAAAAGCTGTTGGATGCTACAAATTCCACCGCTGACTTCTCCTCTATAGCTTATATTGTTCTAATATTCTCTTCAGTAATCCATATTTTTGTTGGGTTCTATCACAATCCACCCTCCTAAAGATTCTACTCTATGGTTGCTACTTCTCCTTCATGTACTTCGTACAATAAACCTCATAAAAATTTCATACATGTGCCAATATTTCTACAATCAATTTTCTGAACCTGATCCTCTATTCCACTTAACATTCTAATTATATTTGACTCTCAAATATCCTACCCATTTTAAAATAAAACATCCTCTATGTCTTCACATCAATTCAAATTTAAAACAAAAAAATTATCTCAATCAGATCTGAATCTACCTTATTGAATTGTGGCAACTCCACTTTCTCTTCTCTTTTGAAACTTTGGAGAATTTTTGATCTGGTGCCACATTCCCGGTGCTTCCCAAGATCATGAGTCCCATTTATAAACAATTATATTTAAGCGCATGTGTAGACATCCCCCCAAAGCCAAGATATTTTGCTTACCGACACTCACTGGAATCAAGAGCTATAATCAAGCGTTGTACAGTGACTTTTATCATCTAACTCCATGTCCACGTATCTTCTTAAATTGTAATTATAAACACTTATGGGCTCACGGGACTCTGGGTATTCCGACATGGTCCCACCATATCTTACGCTATGCCAAAGGTTTTTTTTTTCCTTTATAAAATCATTTTTGGTTTTTATTTTTCCCCATAATTTGAAATAATTGTAAACAACCTTCCTGGTTGTGTGCTCCACCAAGTACCCAGATGCCTAATTAATATGAGTTACATGGTTTTTGGCCTCCCCAAACTTCTATAATGGGACTTGTTGGTCTCAAAACTCATGCCTTGAGAGCTTATGGTTATAAAAGTTCTTTCGTTGTGTTTTACTTCATTGGACCAATTTATATTATAATGAGAAAACACCATGAATCTGATCCTCCACCTCCTATTCCAAATATATGCCTAACCCTTAATTTAAATAACTTCTTCCCTTTGATGGTTCTGGGAAACTGAAAAAAGTATCGTTGTTTGTAGCTTTGTCAATAAACTATCCTTGATCCCATTTCCCCTGTTAGGATATTCCAACACATAGGAGATAGTTAAGAATAACTTAGTCTAGTGTAGAGTTAGGTAAAGTGTGTTTCTTTACCATGAACATTTGTAACTTATAATCTGATGGTCACGATTTGTAGTGATCCGATGGTTATCTCTCACCTCGGTATTAACGACACTTGATCCATGGCTTAACACCCGATTGGTCCATGATCTCTATTTAAAGAGCATGGAGGGTCATTTTTCCGGTAACCGTTTATGAGAGAAACATATGTAACTTTTATTTTTATATTAATAAATTCCTTGAAGTGGCCGCGTTGGCTCAAGGTGTGGATTGTTTCCTTCTTTGAGGATTTTAACCACGTGATTATACTAGTGTATTGATTTGTGATCTGTTTGTGAGCGGTGACCTTTGGTTCTTGATCTACCGAACTTACCCTGTAAATTCCTACATGGTTGTAGAGCTATTTTGAGGGCCGCATCCGTTGTTGATCAAAATCCAAAGCTATTTTGACTGCATGCGAATGATGTTTTGTAGATCTACTATTTATGAACATTTTTGGTGTAATATCCCATTTCGGGGATATCTCTAAAACATGGCAAACTCTAACCAAAGATAGACTGGGAGGGAATTTACGGGATATTTCACCTCTAAAAAGAGGATGAGATTCGGAGGCTACTTGGCCCTTTCTAGACTCTGTCTAAGAGTGAAAGATAAACACACCAAGTGGTATAGAAGTAGAATGCTCAAAAACAATAATAGACATATAATATCATAGAAAGAGAATATGGTAACTACGACAACTACGGAAACTCATCCAGAAAACATAAAGGGGAAATGCTGAGCCATTTTATTAATCTGAGAAATGTAATGAAGTAAATTAGGCGATCTTTCTCAAAGTAAGTGAAGAAACACTCTCAGAAAATACAGGAAATGGTTGCTCTATGAACTGTGTCCCTGCTGCTGGAAAACTTCCATGTAGCTGCTACTGCTGGAATGGACTGAAGATTAGGGGTTGATCCCCTTGCTGGAATGAGCTGAAAATAAACAAACCTCCTCTCCGCAACAACCTAGACAAAATCCAAAAACCATTCCAAGAATGGATAACCCTGGAAATCACCAGAAACTGCCTCCCCAGTGAATTACGCTGGCCTCCAAGGCTCTGTGCAGTGGCTAGATGGAAACAGCTGAAATACTGCCTCAAACACCACCAAGAGTCTCCTAGGGGAAAAGGTTGACCCTCTGCTCGAAATCCTGGCGAAATCACCTGTAGAAACCCCAATTCGAAGCTCCTCGACAATGGACTGCGTTTTCTCTCCCAGTGACTGCACAGTCTCTCTAAGCTCCAGCTCTGCAACAAACCCAAACAATGAAATGACTCACAAAATACTGAAAAACCAACCTTTCCCGAGCAGGCACTCGAAGTCCCCTGAGGCTAAGGGTGAGATCTCCGACCGGAGACACTCAATGCACTAAATAGTGTTGCAGACAGGCTAAACAACCAGCATGCTCAGGAAGACAAATGTCTCACTCAAAAATCATCAACTCTAGAATGAATGAAATGAGGAGGCTCCTCCATCTTTTATAGCATTCGTTTCCCTCCAAAACCCAACGTAGCCTCTCTCTCCTCCACATACTCATCCTTATCTGCGCAGAAGTTGGCAGAAACTTCTAGAGTGTACGTAGGCCCCCCTCCTCTACATGGTGTTAGGCCCCCCTTGAATCCAACTTAAGTCGCAACGTTGTGCTACTAGGTGGATGTATTATTTAACCTAAGTGAGTTAGACCCTCTTCACTCAGTTTTTTTATTTATTTACAAAATATAGACGACAAACTAACAAAATTGAATATTCCAATTAGCTGTCGCTAATTAGGAATATTACAATCTCCCCCGGAAAAATGTTGCTTGTCCTCAAGCAACTGAAGTGATGGATGCTGCAAAATATTCTCGCTCTCCCAAGTGGCATCCTCATCTGGAAAATTCTTCCACCTCACCAAGAATTCCCGGACTGTCCTGCTCGGTAACCGCTTCTCACTGGTATCAATAATGGCCTCCGGCTGCAACACCAAGTGCCCCTCATCATCGATAGGTGGTAGCTCCTCTGTCACTGTGACCTGCTGCCCCAGCGCCTTCTTCAGGCATGATACATGGAAAATGTTATTGATCTTGCTGCCTTGGGGTAGCTCCAACTCATATGCAACCTGACCAATCCTGTGTATCACCCTGTATGGCCCGTAAAAGCGAGGCTTGAGCTTCTCAGCCCCCTTTTGCTTCAGCGATGACTGTCGGTATGGCTGTAACCATAGGTAGACCAAGTCCCCTACCTCAAACTGTCTCTCCATCCGACCTATATTGGCATACAAATTTTGTTGGTTCTGTGCTGTAGCCATATTGTCCTTGAGATCTCAGAGGATGTCCTAAATCTCTTGGATCCAAATCTTGGCTCTAGGAGCCTTACTAGCACTGATCATCACATCAGCAAAAGATAAATGATGGTACCCATACAAAGCATAAAATGGTGACATACCAATAGACATGTGATGTGTCGTGTTATAGCAGTACTACCCCAAATGCAACCATATCAACCATGCTCGCTGGTGCCCACTGACATAGTTACGCAAGTAGCCCTCCAGCGACTAGTTAACTATCTCCGTCTGTCCATCTGTCTGTGGGTGGTAACGGGTACTCGGTGCCAACTGCGTCCCCACTAGTCATAAAATCTCCTGCCAAAATCCGCCCATGAAAAGGTTGTCCCTGTCACAGATGATGGTCTTAGGAAGACCATGCAACCTAAAAACCTCTCTGAAGAATAGCTCGGCCACCTGTGCTGCTTTGTAATGCACAGATATGGCAAAAAAGTGCACATACTTTGTCAGTCGATCAACGACAACAAAGATACAATCCTTGCCCTGCACCATGGGCAACCCTATGATGATGTCCATCGAAATGCTCTCCCATTTCCCCTCCAGAATGGGAAGAGGCTGCAACAGTCTTGCGGGATGGCTCATCTCCCCCTGATTCCTCTGGCAAACATCGCACTCCCTGACGTGTTAGAGTACGTCCTCCTTGAGGCCCTTCCATGAGAACCTTTCCCCAATGGCCCTGTAGGTTTTGGTAAACCCCTGATGCCCTGCCAATGAAGAATGGTGTGATGCCTAGAGTATCTTCTTCTTAAGCTGAGATCCCTCAGTCAAGAAGATCCTATCCTTGTAATAGATGATCTCATCAACCATCCTATACCTTTCATCCGCCCCCTGTCCATCCACAACCTCACATGAAAATATGTCCTTAGAGTACTCAACTAAAATTCGTGCCCTCCAATGTGTATCCTATTTGCCCCCCATAAATTTTTGACAAGAAAACAGGGGGCTAAAATGTTTTTGAGCCTTCAAGGAATGCATTTCCTCTGAAAACACATCATTCTTGAAGTCTCCTTGTGCCTTTGTCCTTTGATAAAATTCCCTCTGCTGATTCCCATTGTAAAGCCTCTCTGATTGCAAAAAATGGTGCTCCAAAAGGCTTTTATTTGCCCCTTGTATCCCTACAAAATGTCCCTTTTAACCCCTTTTTCCCCTTTGTTAAAGTTCCCCTTTTTACCTTCTAAATCCTCCCAAAATCCCCTTTACATCCTACAAGTTCCCCTTGTTTGGCCTAATTTATCCTTTTCCCTCTATCGTTACTTTTTCCTACCCTCAAATTGCATGAAAATGGGCCAAAAATCCATTTTCCACCTTATAATGGTCTTAGCCCTTTTTCGGCCAACCCCCTTAGCCTTATTCCACCACGTGACCCGGGCGCTAGAACCTCACGCCAAGGCGGAAGGTGCTTATTGCAAATATATTTCAGGAGCATTTTAAAACCGTCGATCTGTATAGATCGGAAGGTCGTCGCATTCCCCATAGTGTCCATAATTCACCCCATTCACCGCTCAAATCACATCGCGACCTTCCGTTTAAACCACAGATCAACAGTCCGTGGTACATCCTGCCTGATGGTCCCCGCAGCCGTGCATATCCAAAAACCGGTGTTATCCATCGCACCACGCTCAAAGGATGGGCGGTATTTTTATTTTCGGAGCAATTCTACTCACCACCTGACACGTGGCTCCATCACTATTTCAAAACCGCCCCCCCATCGCGCGTTATCGTTCGGCATTTGACCCGGCGCGATATGCACATCAACCGTCCGATCTGGGGCTCTCCATCCAACGGTCATCGCACCCCAAAGATGCGCGGAAATTAACCCAAGGCAACCATACCCCTGGCCCACCATCCGTCGATCTCCTCTCGAGATCAGAAAGTTCAGATTTGATCGCATGTCCCGTCGTTGACCTCTCCCGCCACGTCACCCATTCCATGTGTTTCATCGTATTTCTCGCCCATCCCTATATATATATGTGTTCAAAGGTCGAATTTTAATGTTTTACATTAAAATTTCCGTTCTCGCCACCTTCCCACTCCGCCACCATTCTGCAAGCCTCCCATTGCATTTTCTGCCGTAATCCTACACTTTTACACCATCTCACCAGTCTGCACAGCCATTCTCGCTGTCACCGTTGCATCCACCACCTCCATGCATGGGTTTTCTTAACAATTTTTCGGTTTTTGTAGGGTTATCAGATGGTGAAAGCTGCCATGATTACACAGTCTCTATTATAGCGGAAACAAATGCAGAAAGGACGATTTTTCTGAGGCCGAGATCACGAAGAAGGCCTAGGAAGGAGCCATGACAGGACTTGCATTAAATAATAGGGTTTGAACTCTGGAAAATCTTCCCTAGAGCCATTAAAGCATAGATTTCACCGACAGAGACAGTACGAGAGTAGCAAAGAGTTCAAGGCATGTAATAGAAGATTTTTGAGCCTTAATCCAGTGTTTAAAGGGAAAAGGTACCAGTTGGAAGACCCCGTGGATCACTCAGAAGGTCCAATGCACAGAAAACCATAATAGCAGGGTTTTGACATCAGCAGAGCATTCTTCCATCAAGGGACGAGGAGCCCATACCGTCCACATGATTTTTCGTGTCCCTAAGGAAATTTAGCCCTGGAAACAGTCTTGATGCTATCAAAGCATTTAATTCACAGTATGGCAGACCCTAGCATCATTTATTTACTTTTTGTTTATTCACCAGAAGTACTACAGAGTACTGCAGCCAAAGTACATCAGAGACATACCAGATTAAATGGAAGCCTGGAGAAGACCACTCTTTCACCCAAAGAGTGCCATGGATAAATGCACATAATTTAAATAGAATGGGCCTCGACCCTCTTCCTTTCCTTAGTTTTAATGCTGCATTTATTTTTCACCTACTTTCTCTACTCCACTTGAGCTATAAATTCGTGAAGGAACTCATTGTAAAGGTTGTTGATCAGTTATCATAGAATTGCAAGCCATTTCTTTTGAGATATTGTCTCTGTGTAAAGTTGTAAGATAGGCTGAGGAAGATGTTTTCAGACTGAGTATCCAACTATTGGCAATGTTGTACTTGACTGGTGTTGCTTTTTAATATGACAAGCACATTTCTTTGGATCCTGATCTAAAGCAGTGGTGATGTTTTTCTATCTCTTTATTTGTGTTTAACTTGCATTCCATTTCATTTCATTTCTACTGGCTCGCATCATAATATTGGCATAGGATTTACCCTTGTTAGGTACCCTATGTTTCTGCTCTCCTTGCCTTCAATGTTTTCTACTAAATGTGTTATGTAAGAGTTGATTTCAGTTAATTTAACCAGTGTAGTGGATGTTATTGCCTGCTAGCTGATGTATGAATTAAATGAATATGTTCTTAGATGTTCTTGTTAGGATTTAATTGAAAGAATTGGGAACACTGGGAGGTCTAGAACCCTGTTTCTATCTCACTAGGATCCTTTTCAATTAATTGAACCTTTCTAAGATCCCTTAAGCTAGAGGCCGAAGCATTGAGAGTTCAAAGTCTCTCTCTGATCTCAGTTTTTTAACTTTGTGTTCTAAATCTTTATTTTTTCCTCCTCCCTTACCATTCCATACCACAATATCATCTTTAAGATCCAATGTTTTAGATGAGTAGCCCAACTGAAAGCCTGCACATTGAATAGCAAGTAAACCCTTTCTTGACTCCATTTCCCAATGGTCTTGAATGCTCCCTGGAATACTTCACCTCTGCCTAAATCCTCTTTGCTCATCCTTGCCTTACATTGAACCCTTCTTTCTTAATTACCAACAACCAAACAAACAATCAAACAAACAAACCCTATGCCTATAACTAGCCTAATATCTTAACCTTTTGAGCTTCAAAGACATAAAACCTTTGCTTACATAGAGAGATCCCTCTCTGGAACCAGGAGGGCTAGATCCTGAGGTATGAAAGTGGTTTTGATGTTGTCTCATCGTTTGTTCTTGCCAATCTGGCCAAAACATGGGAACCCCAACATAATGGCGACTCCGCTGGGGAATTGAGTGCATTTATCTTACACACTCTTAAGCACTCAAAGGACCCAAGATCTATGGTTAGATTGGCATTCAATTGCTGGTGGTGGATAGAATCCTGCTTCAGACATTCATATACATCCACCTGGCAACTCCACACTCCATAACTCTCAAAGACTCCACTGGAGGAAGAACCTGAAATATGGCCAGAACTCATAGAAGGATAGAACACATGGGTTGGATTTGGTTTAAAGAATTCATTGTTTTTGTCTACCACTATGTTCTGTCCTACTTTAAGCCTGATCAAATGTACAAAGATGAGACCCACACTGAATATGGGAAATATCTCAAGCCTCAGTCTTCAGACCATGAGAAGACCTATACTCCTGTGAAAAACCCGTGTGGAACAAGAGGCTCATGTTGTATCTCCCACTCCTAAAGAAGCTTCAAGCAGCCATGAGCCCATTGTTATACCACCTACACCTACAAAGGTCATAGAAAGATATAAGACTTTGGTTTTACCTCTTATTTTCCAACCCCTTCCTTCAGAACTTATAAACCAGCTGCCTCTTTTTGATGGAGAAAATAAAAGGGCCACTGCTAAAGAACACGTTAAAAACCTTGAGGATTTAATTGAATTGTATGAAATAGAAGAAGATGATGTGTGCATTAGAATTTTTTCCTTGTCATTACAAGGAAATGTTAAGAGTTGGTTAAAAAGCCTTCCAGCGGCAAGAATTTTCAGCTTTCATCAATTTTCTCAAGTTTTCCTTGATAAATGGGCAGCCCCTAAGAATGCTCTCCTCATCCTAGGAGAGTATCAAAATTTGAAAAGGCAGCCAGGTGAGACAGGACAAGAATTTTAAGCCAGGTCCAACAAGGTATATCATGCAATACCTTCTGATATAAAACCACCTCTAGGATGGGCCCTAGTGCACTATCCGAGTTCTTTTAACCCCGAGGTGGAATTCCATATAAGGGAAAGCGAGCCTTCGAGCCTGGAGGAAATGCAGAGCATAGCAATTACTGTTGAATTCAACATAAAGTGTAGAGAGGAAAGGTTAAAATCTGCAAAGAAAGACCGAGCAGAGCAAATAAAGCAGATCTCTTTAGAAAACAAGCTGGAAATATTGATAGAGATTGCCAATACCCTGCTGAACACAGAAGAGGAAGAATATGAGGCTGAAACCATAAATGATGATTGGAAAATACCTGCTCCTTGTCCTCAAGAAAGAAAAATCAGATCACTGCAAGACAGAAGCCACATGCCAAGCATGTATGATGAACCAGAGCTTGAATCAGAAAATGAACTTGCAGACTATTTTGAAGAAAGACTTGCCGAGAATCTTGAAGATTTGATGGGTGACGTTGCTTATAAATATGATTTATCTAATGATGATTTTTCTGATGGTGATTTTTTCCAAAGGGAAAATGAGCTTGCAGGGCCATCATCAGTAGATTCATGGAAGGAATATCATGACCATCAACTTCAAGAAAATGATGAGCCAATGCAGGCCATCTATGATACTGATGGAGAAAGCATTGAACGCATGATAGCAGAAGAAGATTCATTGAATCTTCTCTCTGCTTTATATCCGAAAATCAGTTATACTTGCCAAGAGGACGGAAGCCAGTAGCTCTTCAGCGCAGAGGACAAGGAGGAAAGAGATGAAGAGAATATTGAGCGGAATGAATATCCTGAGCCTTCTCCCGAAAGGATTAAGGTAATCAAAGAAGCCCCCGCTCAATAATATGTTGATTTTTTCACAGAGTTCAGTCTGTTTGAGAAGAACCAGCCTGCGTTACTAGAGGACAACACTATCGAATATAATGAGCCCTCTAGCTTAGGCTGCAATGAAGATGAGAGAGATCTTCTTTCCCACAGACATCTTTGTCTTGATCTAGAGGAAGAAGAGGTATTCCAAGTTTATGCTCATCTACCAAATACTCCCAACCAGGAAAAGGAGGAGTGTGATTATAGAGGCCACATTGTAGATGCAATGATTGAAACTGCCTAGGATGCAGACAGCCTACCAGTCATGGGAGGCTTTGAAGAAAAAAAATTTCATCATGTTTTTGTTGATCCTATGGCAGAATACATGGAGGCCGTGATTGGCTCAGCCCCTCAAGCATTAATCTTGTGTAAGAGCCAAATACATCATAATTGGTCACCACTGCTAGTGGCCTCAGTTTTGAAGATCCACATGCAGAGCATCCTATGGTTATCTTTGATGAGCAGTCAGTTCTTCTTCCCTTTTTTGCTATTGCTTGACTGGATGCATTGGCATTATTGTATCACCTAGAGCATCAGAGATTTCCAGTTAGAGTAGGGTAGGTAGGAAAAGCTTAGTAAAGCTCAGTCTATGAGAATTTAGTCAGGTTTTTTTAATTTTTGCAAAGTCCAGCAAGCCAGACAGTCTAATCCTGGCTTGAATGTTTTCAATTTCTTTCTTAGAATGTAGAGAAGAAATCTGTTGGATAGTCTAATCCCAGTAGATATTAGATTAGGTAGAGAAACATATGAGGCCAACCGTTTAATCTGGTCTCATGGAGCAATAAGGGTAGAAATAGAATAGGTTTATTTTCTTGTTTGTAAAAAATAAAAATGATGTAAAGGGTCTGCTAGTTCAAATGCACCCTAGAAGAAAAAATGTTAGGATTGTAGGGTGGGTAGGTAGATTGATTGGGAAAGTTTTTCTGCTAATTTGATGTCTTCAAAATCTGTGGCAGCTAATCCAAGAGAAGAAAAGAATGAGTCAAGGACCAGGCATCTGGCCTACACCAAATATTTATTTTCTGAATTCTTGACTCCTTCAAGAAGAAGCCATCTCCATGTGGAGCCACTGTTAGCCCCTATAAATTTTTAACAAGCAAACAGGGGGATAAAATGTTTTTAAGCCTTCAAGGAATGAATTTACTCTTAAAACACATCATCCTTGAAGTCTCCTTGTGCCTTTTTCCTTTGATAAAATCCCCTCTGTTGATTCCCATTATAAAGCCTCTCTGATTGCAAAAAATGGTGCTCCAAAAGGCTTTTATTTTCCCCTTGTATCCCTACAAAATGTCCCTTTTAACCCCTTTTTCCCCTTTGTTAAAGTTCCCCTTTATACCTTCTAAATCCTCCAAAAATCCCCTTTACATCCTACAAGTTCCCCTTGTTTGGCCTAATTTCTCCTTTTCCCTCTATTGTTACTTTTTCCTACCCTCAAATTGCATTAAAATGGGTCAAAAATCCATTTTCCACCTTATATTGGTCTTAGCCCTTTTTCGGCCAGCCCCCTTAGCCTTATTCCACCACATGACCCGGGCGCTAGAACTTGGCGCCAAGGCGGAAGGCACTTATCGCAAATATATGTCGAGAGCATTTTAAAACCGTCGATCTGTATAGATCGGACGGTCGTCGCATTCCCCACAGCGTCCACAGTTCACCCCGTTAATCGCTCAGATCACATCGCGACCATCCATTTAAACCACAGATCAACGGTCCGCAGTACATCTCGCTTGGTGGTCCCCGCAGCTACGCATATCCAAAAATCGATGGTATCCATCACACCGCGCTTTGAGGATGGGCGGTATTTTTATTTTCGGAGCGATTCCACTCACCGCCTGGCACGTGGCTCCGTCACTATTTCAAAACCGCCCCCCCATCGCACATTATCGTTTGGCATTTGACCCAGCATGATATGCATGTCAACCGTCTGATTTGGGGCTTTCCATCCAATAGTCATCGCACCCCGAAGATGCGCAGAAATTAACCCAAGGCAACTGTACCCCTGGCCCACCATCCGTCGCCCTCCAATGCATTTTCAGCCGTTGATCTCCTCCCGAGATTAGATGGTCCAGATTTGATCGCATGTCCCGTCGTTGACCTCTCCCGCCACGTCACCCATTCCACATGTTTCATCGTATTTCTCGCCCGTCCCTGTATATATATGCATTCAAAGGTCGAATTTTAATGTTTTACATTAAAATTTCCGTTCTCGCCACCTTCCCACTACGCCACCATTCTGTAAGCCTCCCATTACATTTTCCGCCGTAATCATACACTTTTCCGCCATCTCACTAGTTTGCACATCCATTCTCTCCATCCCCGTTGCATCCACCACCTCCATGCATGGTTTTTCTTAACAGGTTTTCGAGTTTTGCAGGGTTATTAGATGGTGAAAGCCGCCATGATTACACAGTCTCTATTACAGCAGCAAAAAACACAGAAAGGACCATTTTTCAAAGGCCCAGATCACGAAGAAGGCCTGGGAAGGAGCCATGACAGGACTTGCATTAAAGAACAGGGTTTGAACTCTGGAAAATCTTCCCCAAAGCCATTAAAGCATATATTTCACCGACAGAGATAGTACGAGAGTAGCAGAGAGTTCAAGGCATGTAATAGAAGATTTTTGAGCCTTAATCCAGTGTTTAAAGGGAAAAGGTACCAGTTGGAAGACCCCGTGGATCACTCAGAAGGTCCAATGCATAGAAAACCATAATAGCAGGGTTTTGACATCAGCAGAGCATTCTTCCATCAAGGGATGAGGAGCCCATACCGCCCACATGCTTTTTCGTGTCCCTAAGGAAATTTAGCCCTGGCAACAGTCTTGATGCTATCAAAGCATTTGATTCACAGTATGGCAGACCCTAGCATCATTTATTTACTTTTTTTTTATTCACCAGAAGTACTATAGAGTACTGCAGCCAAAGTACATCAGAGACATACCAAAGTAAATGGAAGCCTGGAGAAGACCACTCTTTCACCCAAAGAGTGCCATGGATAAATGCACATAATTTAAATAGAATGGGCCTCGACCCTCTTCCTTTCTTTAGTTTTAATGCTGCATTTAGTTTTCACCTACTTTCTCTACTCCACTTGAGCTATAAATTCATGAAGGAACTCATTGTAAAGGTTGTTGATCAGTTATCACAGAATTGCAAGTTGTTTCTTTTGAGATATAGTCTCTGTGTAAAGTTGTAAGATGGGCTGAGGAAGATGTTTTCAAACTAATTATGCAGCTATTGGCAATGTTGTACTTGACTGGTGTTGCTTTTTAATATGAAAAGCACATTTCTTTGGATCCTGATATAAAGCAGCGGTGATGTTTTTCTATCTCTGTATTTGTGTTTAACTTGCATTCCGTTTCATTTCATTTCTACTAGCTCGCATCAGAATATTGGCATAGGATTTACCCTTGTTAGGTACCCTATGTTTCTGCTCTCCTTTCCTTCAATGTTTTCTACTAAATGTGCTATCTGAGAGTTGATTTCTATTAATTTAACCAGTGTAGTGGATGTTATTTCCTGTTAGTTGATGTATGAATTAAATGAATATGTTCTTAGATGTTCTTGTTAGGATTTAATTGAAAGAATTTGGAACATTGGGAGGTCTAG
Source organism: Pinus albicaulis (assembly GCA_034641835.2). Classification (NCBI taxonomy): domain Eukaryota; kingdom Viridiplantae; phylum Streptophyta; class Pinopsida; order Pinales; family Pinaceae; genus Pinus; species Pinus albicaulis. Next base: position 561,024,401 of record CM076581.1, read on the forward strand.
AACCTTGTTTCTATCTCACTAGGATCCTTTTCAATTAATTGAACCTTTCTAAGATCCCTCAAGCTAGAGGCCGAAGCATTGAGAGTTAAAAGTCTCTCTCTAATCTCAGGTTTTTAACTTTGTGTTCTAAATATTTATTGTTTCCTCCTCCCTTACCATTCCATACCACAATATCATCTTTAAGATCCAATTTTTGAGATGATTAGCCCAATTGAAAGCCTGCACATTGAATAACAAGTAAACCCTTTCCTGACTCCATTGCCCAATGATCTTGAATGCTCCCTGGAATACTTCACCTCTGCCTAAATCCTCTTTTATCCTCCTTGCCTTACATTGAACCCTTCTTTCCTGATGACCAACAACCAAACAAATAATCAAACAAACAAACCCTATGCCTATAACTAGCCTAATATCTTAACATTTTGAGCTTCAAAAACATAAAACCTTTTCTTACATAGAGATATCCCTCTCTGGACCCAGGAGGGCTAGATCCTAAGGTCTGAAAGTGGTTCTGATGTTGTCTCATCTTTTGGTCTTGCCAATCTAGCCAAAACATGGGAACCCGAACATATCCAAGCTCATACGAGATAATGTGTCTGGTCTACATGAAAGTGCATCTACTACCACGTTATTCTTACCCTTGACATACTCAATGTCAAAGTCATATGCTTGGATCTTACTGATCCACTTCTGATGCCTCTCATGTAGCTGCTTCTAATCCAAAAAGAACTTGAGGTTGTTGTGATTAGTCCTCACCCTGAACCTGTTCCCTACCAAATACTGCCGGAATTTGGCCAAAGCATGCATGATGGCCAACATCTCCTTGTCATAAATAGGATACAACCTCTCGTGCGGAAGAAGTTTTCAGCTCTCAAAGGCTATAGGGTGTCCCCCCTGCATCAATATTGTGCCGATCCCCACTCTCGATGCATCACACTCCAAGACAAATTGCTGCGTAAAATCTGGCAATGCAAGCACTGGGCAGCTACTCATCACCTCCTTAAGCCTATCAAAGGCTCCTCACACTTTGGATGTCCACAACTCACGCTTCCCCTTCGTCAAATCAGAAGGGTGCGTGTCGGCAGAGAATCCTCTGATGAACTTCCTGTAATAGGTACATATCCCAATGAACCCTCGAAGTTCCATCACATTCTTCGGCTCTGGCCAATCTCTGATGGCTCTAATCTTCTCCTCATGGACCCTCACTCCGTGCACTCCAATAATGTGGCCCAAATATAACATCTCTGTCATCCCAAACTCACACTTAGAGAGCTTAGCATAGAACTTTTGCTCTTCCAAGATGCGTAGCACTGCCTCTATATGCTGGAGATGCTCCTCCGAAGTCTTGCTATATATGAGTATGTCATCGAAGAAGACCAATACAAAATTCCTCAGATGACTGCGGAAGATATGGTTCATGCAAGACTGAAAGGTGGCTGGTGCATTGGTCAGCCCAAAAGGCATAACCAAAAACTCAAAGTGTCCATAATGACACCTGAAGGCGGTCTTGGGAATGTCATGTTCCCTCACACAAATCTGGTGGTACCTTGATCTCAAATCAATCTTCGAGAATAACTTAGCTCCTCTCAGCTCATCCATCAGCTCATCGATCCTGGGTATAGGGTACCTATTCTTCAGAGTCTTCTTGTTCAAGGCCCTGTAGTCAATGCACATCCTCAAGGTGTCGTCCTTCTTCTTCACCAGCACTACAGAAGAAGCAAATGGACTCGTGCTCGGTCTGATGTGTACAAGAGCCAACAACTCCTGGATGGCCCACTGAATCTCATCCCAATAGGCTTTGGGATGCCTATAGGGTGTAGTGATCACCGCCTGAATACCCTGCTCAAGCTCGATAGTATGCTCAAACCCTCTATTTGGTGGACGACTTGGTGGATATCCCCAAACACTACCTCATTCTTGTCAAGGATGGCCTGTATATTTGGATGAACATCTCGACTGGTGGTCTCTGCCTCTGATGCCCGCAACTCAACCACCCACTCTATGTCTCCCTTCTGAAATTCTGCCTCCATCCGGTGTGCCGAAATTGTCTAAGGTGGGTAAGTATGCATCCCGCGGATCTTCTCATGCTTCCCGGTCTTCTTGTCATCCCACTCCATCTCTAAGGCCTCCCAATCCATGGTGACCTTCCCCAGAGTAATCAGCCACTGAACACCCACTACCACATTGGTATCTTGTATGTTGACCACGAAAAAGTGATCAGTCACGGTGTAAGTACCCATCATCACTGCTAACTCTGGAACATACCCGGCACACTGCATCGTCTGGGCTCCTGGGACCAAGACTGAAAACCCGTCAAAAATCTCGGTCTGTATACCCTTCCGCTCAACCATCTATGCATCAATGAAGTTGTGGGTTGCCCCACTGTCAACCAAGACTGATACTCACTGGCCACGTATTGTCCCTCTTACACACAACGTCAAATACTTAGGAACTCCTTGCAAAGCTGCAAGGGCCCCTCCTGTGGGTGCAAAAGTTGCAACTCTTGTCCCTGGAGGTGGAGGCCGCAACTAATCCTGGGCCATCTGACTATCTCCTGCCTCCTCCTCATCATCCTCCTCATACTCTTCCTCACTATCATCGAAGAAGACCTCAATGAAGTGTGATATTCCAGCAGCACACCTATGCCCTAGTGCCCACGACTCCTGACACATGAAGCACAGTCGCTTTTTCCTCAACTCCCTCCTAGCATCATCATCTATCTATGCCCGCCCTGAATTCCCCTTTGGAGGAGGAACCCTCACATCCTTCCCCTTGGGCTGGAAGCCCTGTCTCTGGGGGTAAAATGTCTGCATCCTAGGCAATGCATGCTGTAAGTCCCTGTTCCTGCTGATAGCATCCTGGAGTGTAGCTGGTCTAGTAGATCTAACTAGACCTCTAAGTTTCTCTGCTAATCCCTCCAAAAACATATAGATCATCCGTGTTGCGGATAGATCTGGCACCATCACTGAGACCCTCAAGAAACTTGCGATGTATGTCTCTGGGCTCCCTATCTGCGTGAGCTTTGTCAGCTCAACAAAATGATGTTCTGGATCCCTTCGGTCAAAATGCTCCATCAAACTCTTGGTAAACTTGGCATATGTTGTCACTGTAGAGTGTCCAAGTGTAACCAGCCCATGGAACCACCAGTCCTGGGCCTCACCATCCAAATGTGATTTCGTCAGCTTGATGGCCTCCATCTCCGACATCTGGTTAAGCTGGAAATAGATATCCAGCTTCTCCACCCAAGACTTTTCCGAACTGTTTGATGATCCATCAAACGTAGGCAAATGAAATCTACTAGAGGCACGGTGGGAATCTCCATCATGATAATGCTAGTGCCCTCTATGATGGTTGCGGGGTCTACTATCCCGCTGGAGCTGCAAAAAATCTCTGAATGTGAGAGCATCCCTGAACTCCTATGCATAGGACTGATACTCTGCAAAATACTCATCTAAGTGTCCAGGCTCTACCTCCTGCTGGGCTCCTGATCCTATATCTTCTCCCAAGAAAGTGGGCATGGTAGAGCGGGTAGGTGCACGGGAAGCCATCGGCTGAGGAGTATCACATTGAGCAGCACCCTACTCTGGAAAATGGTGGGATGTACTTGATCCCGCTCCGACCTGGAAAACCCGTGGAGTCTCATGCTGCCTAGCCTCCACAGCTGTCAACCTTTGTCCCATCACCTCAATCTGTCTAGCTAAATCCCGAAAAGACTTGAGGAGTGCCTCTCCAAACTGTTTGGCCTCTGTGTCATCTACCATCAGCTCTTTCTCTCTTAAATCTACTACAAGCTCCACCTGTTCTATGTCTGTCACTGGCTCTCTCTCCTGATCTACGTCCTCTACCCAAGCACAGTCTTCCTCTTCGTAGGTGGCCTCCAACCTACACATACGGTCCTTGTACTTCCTGCCTCTGTATGGTCTCTTTCCTAATGTCATAGACCAAAGGATGAGCCAGAACTATGCTCTGATACCACTGTAATATCCCGTTTCGGGGATATCTCTAAAACACGGCAAACTCCAACCAGAGATAGACTGGGAGGGCATTTACGGGATATTTCGCCTCTAAAAAGAGGACGAGATCCGGAGGCTACCTGGCCCTTTCCAGAATCTGTCTAAGAGTGAAAGATAAATGCACCAAGTGGTATAGAACTAGAATGCTCAAAAACAATAATAGAAATATAATATCATAGAAAGAGAATACGGCAACTATGACAACTATGGCAACTCATCCAGAAAACATAGAGGGGAAATGCTGAGCCATTTTATTAATCTGAGAAATGTAATGAAGTACAAGAGGCGATCTTTCTCAAAGCAAGTGAAGAAACACTATCAGAAAATACAAGAAATGGCTGCTCTATGAACTGCATCCTAGCTGCTGGAAAACTACCGTGTAGCTGCTATTGTTGGAATGGACTGAAGATTAGGGGTTGATCCCCTTGTCGGAATGAGTTGAAAATCAGCAAACCTTTTCTCCGCAACAACCTAGACAAAATCCAAAAACCATTCTAAGAATGGCTAACCCCGGAAATCACCAGAAACTGCCTCCCCAATGAATTAAGCTGGCCTCCAAGGCTCTGCGCAGTGGCTAGATGGAAACAGCTGAAATACTGCCTCAAAATCCGCCAAGAGTCTCCTAGGGGCAAAGGCTGACCCTCTGCTCGAAATCCCGGCGAAATCACATACAAAACCCCAATCCGAAGCTTCTCCACAATGGACTGTGTCCTCTCTCCCAGTGACTACGCAGTCTCTCTAAGCTCCAGCTCCGCAACAAACCCAAACAATGAAACGGCTCACAAAATACTAAAAAACCAACCTTGCCTGAGCAGGCACTCGAAGTCCCCCAGGGCTAAGGGCGAGATCTCCGACCGGAGACACTCAATGCACTAAACAATGCTGCAGACAGGCTAAACAGCCAGCGTGCTCAGGAAGACAAATGTCTCACTCAAAAATCATCAACTACAGAATGAATGAAATGAGGAGGCTCCTCCATCTTTTATAGCATTGGTTTCCCTCCAAAACCCAACATAGCCTCTCTCTCCTCCACATACTTATCCTTATCTGTGCAGAAGCTGGTAGAAACTTCTAGAGTGTACGTAGGCCCCCCTCCTCTACGTGGTGTTAGGCCCCCCTTGACTCCCACTTAAGTCGCAACGTTGTGCTACTAGGTGGATTTCGTATTTCACCTAATTGAGTTAGACCCTCTTCACTCACTTTTTTTATTTATTTACAAACTATAGATGACAAACTTACAAAATCGAATATTCCAATTAGCTGTCGCTAATTAGGAATATTACATTTGGGCTTGGAGAACTGCTTAGTTGTGTCTGGAGCATCTGTTACAGTGAAGAACGCCTTTAGTTTCATACGAAAAGGTTTCCGGCTGCCCAAGTTATGTTAGTTTAGATCTGGAGGTATAAAGCATCTATTTTGCAGTTATATTTGTTAATAGTTCTGCTTATTTCGGTTTTTTTCTGTAGTAAGGTTTTATTTATTTCCTAGATCTATATCCTCTTCTCTGTGTATGCTCTTTTCTATGCACTCCGTGCGATCTCGGCAAATCAGGAACAGGAAAAAGGGATTTTTTTTGCTACGTATTCTCTTTCCCCGCATCTTTGTGCGATCTCGAGAAATCAGAAATAGTGAAAAAAGTGATAGTTGCCGGTAAGGCTAACTGAGAATCTTACATTCTGTCGTAAGGCTTTGCATTTCATTTTTTTGCTCGCTTTTTGTGTTTTTTGTGCAGGAAAATGCACACACACCGAAGAGTAATAATAATAATAATAATACTAATAATAATCCCCCTTTCCTCCTTTCTAAAATAACATGATCCTTTTACTATCTCACTTGGTGAGGGGTTAGTTTATGAGAATAGAGGTCTTGGGTTTAAGTCTCCTTCTCAAGCTTATTTTGTAAAAAAAAATTGTTCAAAGGGGTGGAATTTAAAAAAAAAAAGCCGCACTTCATCCCATTCCCACAACTATTCGACATCTACAACTCTGTTTTTTTCAAAAGGCATAACTTCTTCATCCGAAAGCCGTTTTTCAATCCGTTTTTTTTTAAACGGCCTAATTTTTTGAGATCTTTCCATTGGAGCAGTTAGTTTTAGATTTTCTCTGCTTCAGTTTTTTTTTTTTTTTTTTTAAATGGAAAGTGCATGCCCGGTTATTCTTAACAGCACTAATTATTTCCAATGGCTACCTCGCATGGTACATATACTTAGAAGTAAAGGGATTTATAGAATAGCCACAGGTCAAGAAAATAAACCTCCTAATGATGATAAAGTTCCTAAATGGGAAAATAAACAAGATCAAGCACGAGGGTTGATAGGAATGTCCATTGCTCAAGATCTTCAATTTCACATCCTTGACATTGACACCCCTGATAAAGCCCTGGAAAAGCTAAATTCTGTTTTTGGAATTCAAAATAAAATCAGGGCCCACCAGCTTGAAAATGAGTTGCTTACTTTGGACCCTAATAATTTCTCCTCTAGTGAAGACTTTTTGTCCAAATTCAAGACCCTTAGACTTCTTTTAGAAGGGTGTAAGGTCAAAAAGGAAGATGGTAGCCTTATATATTGCATTCTTGCTAAGCTTGGTCCTGCATACTCTATATTTGTTTCTGCCTTCCATTCCACCAGAGAAGCCATCATTTCTTCAGGAACCACCTACAAGAATCCCTCGTTTGATGCCTTTTGTGATTTCTTTGATAAGAGAATAAGAAAAAAATTTACACCTTGGTTTTATCACTGCTGGAAACGCTTCTAAGAAAGCCTTAGCAGCCCAACAAAACCATACCAAAAGAATCCCAAGAAGCAGACTCCTAAGCATTCAAATCAACATACCCTACAATTTTCTACCGTAAATTGAAAAATCAAATCACCAAAATAACTGTGCAAATCAAAACAAAGGAAGAAGGCAGAGGGTGAGTACAATGCAACTTTTTGCAATCGGGATGGCCAGCAGGAGTAGTCCAAACAGCCAAGACATAGCCTTAGAAGCAGCAATGAAGAAGCACAACATCAATTTGGAGCACTCTTCACCTTCATCTTCAGGCATGGAACTTTTTTCTTGTGGTTGTCAAGCATCAAGATCTGGTTATGCATTAAATGTGTCTTCTTCTTCTCCTTCTCATGAGTGGCTCATTGATTCTGGAGCTTCTTACCACATGGCTAAAAATAAATCCATGTTTTGTTCTTTAAATGATTGTAACACCAAACATATTTATGTTGGTGATGATAGATCTCTTAGTGTTGTAGGATCTGGAACCATTCATCTAAATAATGGTCAGTTTAATGATGTACTATGTGTTCCTACCTTTTCATGCAACCTTCTATCTGTTTATCAGATAACTCATTCAGGTGAAGGGAAAATAGTAGAATTCTCACCTCATGATGTTGTAATCAAGGACCTCAAAGATCCTAAACATATTTTAGCTACTGGCATTGCTGATGATTCCACAAGGTTGTATAAGCTTGACAACTTTGGGTCATCATCTCTTCCCTCTGTTTTTGTTGCTCATAATGATGATGTGAGCAAACTTTGGCATGAGCGATTTGGTCACTTAAACTATCGCTCTCTTCAAACTCTATGTAAGTAAAATATGGCAGATGGGCCTGTACAATATCTTGTTTTAGATGAAAGCTTGTTTCGTATGTGTACTCTTAAAAACATCATCGGGATGAAGTGACAAACGTGCCTTCTGTACCAGCCCCCTTCGAACTGTGCACGTGATTTTCATGGTCCATTTCCTCATGTTTCTTTCTCTCGTTGCATCATTTTAACTTTCATTATTATTTTTCCACGCACTTGGGTAATATTTCTTAAAACTCAAGAGTGAATTTTTAACATGTTCCCGTCTTTGTTGCATTTGTTGAGAAACAATCTGGACATCAAATTCTAAGTTAAGATCTTCACATACGTGTTAGAGAACATACAATAAAAAATTATCAACTTCTATTTTAGCACATTCAATTGCAAACATACCGTTCCATATACCCACAAACGCCAAACCTATGGTGGCTAAAAGGAACAACTGCACCTAAAAGCAAATGGCTAATTGTATGCTTCAATCTAAAGGACTTGGTCTCAATTTTTGGGCAGAAGCCATTAATTGTGCAAATTACATAGTAAATCACACTCCTACTAAGGTTTTAAATAATAAAAATCCAGAAGAAGCTTGGAGCTCAATCAAACCAAATGTAAGTCACTTTCGTGTTTTTGGAAGTGATGCTTGGGCCCATATTCCAGATGCGAAACATAAACCCTTAGAACCTAAGAGTGAAAAATGTATTTTTGTTGGATATTCTAAAGATTTCAAAGGATATAGACTTCTTCAACCAAAATCCAAAATTATTATCATTAGAAGAGATGTAAAATTTGATGAAAATATATCAGCCTGCGAGCCTAGTTTGACAAGTGTGCCACCTTTGGCCTACGAGCCTGATTCGGCATATTTGCCACCTCTCTCTCTCTCTCTCTCTTCTATTTTTAATAGAATTCCTTCTAGTTCCGATGATGACAGCAAGGATGAAAACCCTCCTCCAGCTCGTGAAATTGTTCCTTATACTCCACCGCTTCCAAGATGGGTCCGCTCTACTCTGGATGCAGCAGGTTCTCTTGCAGGTGACCGTGCCGATCAACGACGTACACATTCTCAGTTCGAAAGAGCTTCTTCCTTATTGGCTCAAGTTTGAGAAAAAATTGATCCAGAAACCTTTGAAGAAGCCTCCATTCATCCAGATTGGGATGAAGCTATGAATGAAGAGTATCGTTCCTTATTGGAAAACGATACTTGGGATCTTGTTCCTCTTCCAAAAGGAAGAAAACTTGTCAGATGCAGATGGGTTTACAAAACAAAATTTGGACCAGATGGAAAAGTGGATAGACATAAAGCTCGTCTTGTCGCTAAATGTTTTTCACAAGTTGAATGCATTGACTATGCTGAAACTTTCTCCCCTGTTGCCAAAATGAATTCTATCCGACTTGTTCTTTCCCTTGCTGCCTCCTTTAAATGGGAAGTCCATCAGATGGATGTTGAATCTGCCTTCTTACATGGAGATTTTCATGAAGAAATCTACATGGAACAACCCCCTAGCTTTATCCAAAAATACTCTAGCCTTGTTTGTCACCTTAGGAAGTCTCTCTATGGTCACAAACAAGTTCCTCGGGCTTGGTATGCCAAAATGGATAGATTTCTCTTAGATAATGGCTTTTCTAGATGTCATTCTGACGACACTGTCTACACCAAGAAAGTGGGTAATTCCTTCACCATCCTTATTCTTTATGTTGATGATCTTATCCTTACTGGTAGTGATCCAAACCATATAAACCATGTGAAGTATAACCTCAAAATCACAGACTTATGACACTTGCATTATTTCCTTGGTCTTCAAGTCTTGCAATCCAAGGAAGGCATTACCCTCTCTCAGTCCAAGTATGCCTGTGATTTTCTACACCACTTTCACATGGAAGATTGTAAGCCTACCCCTTCTCTCTTTCAGTCTGGAGTCAAGCTTTCAGTCAACTATACTACCCCTGAAGTTGATGCTACCTTATACCGTCAACTTGTTGGTAAACTTTTGTATCTAAACCATACCTGTCCTGACCTTTCCATTGCCATTGGTCTTGTCGCTTGGTTTATGCACCAACCTCATGAAAGTCACTGGAAAGCAGCTAAAAGAATACTTCGATATATTCGAGGTATATTTTAGTTTTGGATTCATTATAGTGCAAGACCATATCCCTTGTTGATTGGTTTCACTGATTATGATTGGGATGGTGACCCTGATGATCGGAAATCCACTGTAGGATATGTATTCACTCTTGGTTCAGGACCTATTACTTGGTCTTGTAAGAAACGAAGTGCCATCTCCCTTTCTTCAACAGAAGCAGAGTATCGTGGTGCAGTTGAAGCCAGAAAGGAAGCCATGTGGCTTCGTCAGATCCTGCCTGAATTTGGTCTCCATCAGCAACATCCAACTACACTTTCGTGTGATAATCAGAGTGCCATTTATCTATATAAAGATCCAGTTCAACATTAGCGTATGAAACACATTGAACTCCACATACACTTCATCAGAAAGCTCATTCATGGTCGTGCTGTTGAAGTGCAGTACTGTCCAACCAATGATCAGGTAGCCGATATCTTTACAAAGGCTCTCACAGAAGTGAATTTTACCAAAATTAGATCCATGCTTGGAGTTCAGGAAAGTTGTCATTAAGGGGGGATAGGCTCTAATGCCTCCTTCCTTCTCCTATTGTGTCACTTTTGTAAATTCTTCAATCCTATCCCAATTTGTTCTTAAGGGGGGATGTTAGGATATTTCGACACATAGGAAATAGGCTCCTTTTGTGTCACCTTTGTAAATCCTTCAATCTTATCCCAAGTTGTTCTTAAGGGGGGATGTTAGGATATTCCGACACATAGGAAATAGCTAAGAATAACTTAGTCTAGTGTAGAGTTAGGTAAAGTGTGTTTCTTGACCATGTACATTTGTAACTTATAATCCGACAGTCACGATTTGTAGTGATCCAAAAATTATCTCTCACCTCGGTATTAATGGTAATTGATCCATGGCTTAGCACCCGATTGGTCCATGATATCTATTTAAAGAGCATGGAGGGTCATTTGTCCGGTAACCGTTGATGAGAGAAACATATATAAATTTTCTTTTTATATTAATAAATTATCTAAAGTGGTCATGTTGGCTCAGGGCGTGGACTGTTTCCCTCTTTGAGGGTTTTAACCACGTGATTATACTGGTGTACTGATTTTTGATCTTTTTGTGAGCGGTGACCTTTGGTTCTTGATCTACGGAACTTACCCTGTAAATTCCTACATCCCGGACACTTTATTCAAAGAACTTATGGGATTTTGTATTTTGGGTTTTCAGGATAAAATTTCTATTATGGAATTTTTTCAGTAGATGATCTCAGCTCCGTCACTTCACAGGCTTCCCGACACTTAGTTAAAATATCTTATGGGATCTATGATTCCAGGTTTCTGAGTTAGATTTCTGCCACAAAATTCCATCAATAAATGGTCCTAGCTCCAACATCAAACATATTTCCTCCAAAACATAAAAATGGATAAGTGTTTGGCATTTTCAAGCTTATTTCTGGTTCTAGACACCATAGTAATTTTCACTCCAGTGCATTCTTCAACCTTCCCTCTCATCTCTGTGCCACACTTCCATTGTGCCACTTTGATTGAATTCTTTCGCGTGGATCCTATTTGCAAAAAGAAATCTTGATGTGATTTTTCACTACTCTGCACTCCTCTTTACAGTATGTAGACTTGTATAGTTTATCTCTCTTGAGATTTTCCAATTAGTCTATAAGACTCTAATTCATCCTTATTTCACTCATGATTGCATATTGGATTTGATCGACTGTTATGTGTTCGATCACACTTCTATTGTACCTTATCAGTCTACCTCATCCTTCTCTGATCTAATCTTCCAATCAAACAACTCTTACATTGTAACACTATGACACACGTCCTCAAACAATCTTCCTCCTAAGCTTAATGCCTAAAATTGCCAATTAATTGGAATAAATAAATGATTTTTTATGAAGGATTAATATTTAATAGTAACAATGACTGGGTCTTCCAGACTCTAAAAAATAAAGTGTTTCTATTTTGATATAAATAAATAATTACAAAAGGCCTCTAGCATGCAAATACATCAATTTGGCCTTCTTTGGCCTTATGGGCTCTCTCAACCCTCCAAGCTCATTCATATCTCTCGAATCTCTTCCTATTCCTCCTTAAGATGAATAATTTGTCTACAAATTATATACAAAATAGGGATTTTGAACCAGAGTTATTTCAGATCCACAATTCCTTCAACAATATATGAATTTAGACTCTCTAGATACACAAAATCCTCTAAAAATAAAACTAGCTCCTAAATCTCTATAAGTCTCCGAAATACTCTCAAGATCTCCCATTTAGAGAAGATATTATTATAACAATTATCACTTTAATAATTATTTTAAAATTTTAGGAAAATGCATTAAATTAATTTCACACGCACACCCTTAGGGACCCAACTCCCTTGGTAAATGAAAATATCCCTATCCTAGTCAAAGTAAATTTTTGAATTGGAGGTAAGATACTCCTGCATCAATTTACACAAGAATTGTGCCAGTTTCTTTTCTCAGAGAAAACAATTTTCTTGATTATGTGAATGAGATTTTTGTTTGTTTATTTCTATAAACCACTTCCCTGTTGATAATATTTAGACACATGTTTCAATACAATACCAGTTTCTAATGAAAACTCATAAAGTTTCAATGAAGAAAAATAAGTCTCATTATCAAAAAGAAGAGATGTGGGAACACCAAACATGGTTATAATGTGCTACTATAAGAATTGGATGAATTCTTGGTCATTAAATTGTCCTGAGGGATTCACTTCTATCCAAAGAGTGAAATAATCTATCACTATAGAGATGTATTTGTGTTTCTTTGATGAGTGGTGAAAATGTTCTCCAATAACATCTAGTCCCCGCTGTTGGAAATTTTCCTCACCTGCTACTCGTAACAGTGGGGCAACTGAATTCTAATCTTGACCACCACATATTTGACATGCTGGGAACTTATGAGCATAAGCATGAGCATCCTTGAATAAGGTGGGCCAATAATAATTGACCCTCATTACTTTATGTGCAGTTTTATTGCCCGCATAGTGACCAAATACCAGTCCATCGTGTAGATCTATCAATACCTTATGTGTATCTTGGCACTAGTAGAAAAAGATAAATTAGTGCCTAAGTGACTAAAATGTTAGTCACTGCCACTTTTCCAAGTGAAATACTACAAAAAATGAGAAATCTTCAGTGACCCAAATAAAGACGATTAACATAAATGACTAATTTAGTCTCAGGTTGAAATATATGACTAACTAATAAGTAATACAACTAAAAATGACTAATGTGAATCACTAGTTTAGTCTAGGAACAAAAATAAGACTACCTAAAAATTACTACAATAATATGAAATTGTTGTTTATATTATTCACTTTAATACGAATTGATACCCTTATTTTACTTCGACTCAAATTTTACGTAAGGCATAAGGTATTAACCATACTTCGACTCAAAATGATACCCTTATTTTACTATTTTAACCATTATCCTAGGTTGGATTCCATTATTTCTCTCTGACATTACCTCAATAATGAGGAGTCTACTCTCTCTATGTCCTTTCTCAATTTTGTGGGTTCAATTTGTGTCATTTGGTAAAAAAAATATTTCAAGAATATATATATATATATATATATATATATATATATATATATATATTATGAATTATTGGGGTATTCAGATAGTGACATAAGTACCTTTGGGGCCTCTCTTGGAGTTGAAGTTTATGATGGATTTAGAAAAATTCACTAGTACGTATGGGCGAAAATTTGACACTGTTACACTTCAACAGTTCGGTTGTTATGTTATTGGATTTTTCTTGCATTTTTTTTTGAAGCCCCAACTTTTATCATATATCTGGTAAACGAAATTATCATTGAATATCCAATGATACACTAGTAATATATACAGCACTAATTTTGCTAATCGAATATTCAATGATAATCGAATGTTTGGAAAATATCCAAGAAAATTTCACATTTTTTAAAATATACGACATTTTATCGAATCAATTATCAAATGACCTTAAATTAGAAAACTCAATACATATTGCACTTTATAAGTCAATACTATTTTAAACTTGAATTCAATTCATTTACATTTACACCCTACCCATATAGTTTTGCTTGATTATCCTATAATTTGTGAACTTAATGAAATGATATTTGAATTTGTGAAAAAACCCCAACGATCAGAGCGTGAGCATATGGTCATGCAAGCTACCAGAATTAGGTTGGAAAAGGCACTAGGATATCAATTTCAATAGGGTGAACACTACCTTCCCCTTGAAAATTTTGGCAACATTTGCTACTGGAAAAGTGTCCTTTAGGTGTGTGTGAAGTCAAAGGTTTTCACATTGAAGGCCTCAAATTATTGAACATCTGGAAGCCTAGTTGATGATCCCTATCCCATTGACCATAAATTTTGTATTCATTATTTCTTTCATTGCAACACCTCTAGTATAGTTTGATGGTTTTCATGAGCCTATTTTTGGTTATCTTCTTTATGGAAATAATATTATCTCCGATGCCATTATTCCTACCTTTGAAACTATCAGATTTTACTTCTATCACATCGGGGAAGTAGATTTCGTCAATGAATGGCTACACAACAGGGACCATATGAGCCAATAATTCATGTTTTTGATGTAGTGTCCACAAGCCACAAACATTCGATGGTATATCATAGCCATACACTCTATAATTGGTTTCATAGATACCCAACCTATGAAAGAAAGTTTCATTCTATTGTCGAAGACTGTAAGAAGTGGAAGAATTATATCAAGCCTACTATGTCATGTTGCACTCACATGCTTATATTATTGTTTAGAATCATACTTTCTTCACATTTTGTTTGATTCTCTCCTTAAATTGTCACCTCAAAGGAAGGCTTTAATCGTGTTTGTGAGGTTGGAGATTGATATCCTTCTACCAAATACCAAAGGCATATTGTATATCCTAGTTATATTTACCTTTTCCCTCATTTTTCGTGTTTTCTTTTGTTATATGTATGTGTGGAGATGTAAATACCTTTGTTCTCCTTTATAGAAAGATCATGACATTGTAGATGAGTAAGGAGGCCTAGCCCCTTTTGATTTGTTTGCATACTATTTGATCTCTTTTCACATATTCTAATAGCATTTTCTATCATATATCTCACATAATCATGTCCTCTTATGCTCCTAGGAGTTCAATCATTTTTCATTCTACTAATTTAACTTGAACACTGAACATAATTGGCGATACTCTTCAAATTCTTGACCATTAAACAAAATTGGAAATATAAAAAATATATATATATATACTTTTAAGTTGAAAACATAATCTAGAATTATTTTTAATTGATTCAATATATTTATTTTTTAATATAAAAAGGTGGATTAACTATTGAAAATCCAAAGATATCTAAAAAGGTGAAATTAACTTCCTTATAAATCACCACTAGTATTTTTTGGTTTTCCAAGTTGTGTGAGTCTTGAGATGACTGGACACTCAACCTTTGGCTTGATTAATCGAGACATGGGGGCATCTAAGCCATTAAAATCACTAAGAAATCACACCTGAGTTGGGCCACACTTTCTCTTAACATGACTAGATTTTTGTCTACAGAGTTTCGAATTGGTGACCTTAACACCACTAAGTGCCTTAACAATACACCCTTTCATTGTCTATTCTATGCCCCGTGAGCATAAATTACCACAAATTATTTTATATAATTTACTTATACTTACATGATTTATAAATTTTAATTAAAAATTATTAGTTCAAATCTCCCCTCCCTACTTTAATCAATGGTGTATGAAAATTATTAATTTAAATTAAAAGAAATGATACAATTTTACCACTTTCCCTCAACCCACCCTCCAACCCATTTTATGTGGAGAAAAAATAATAACCAAGAAAATTTTGGGGCTTACAGCCAGAAAAAACCAAAACCAAGTGGTTGGGCTAAAAATTTGACGAAATTTAAGCGGGAACTTAACCGAGATTTAAGAAAAGGGGTTTATAAAAAGCCCATACTACGAGCATATATAATCTCATCATTCAGATATGTCTGAATATCCAAACCTCACTTACCCAAAGAAAAATTTCTCAAGCAGCGGCAGTAGCAGTTGAAGAGGATTCTTAGCATCCCATTGCTAATGAATATCCAGATCCTAATCCAAAATACATAGAGATCATACGAGTGCTGACAACGGAACACTCGAAGAAGATCATGGCTACAAATCTCAAGGCGAAAGGAAAGATTCCCAGCAGTGTCTTTGGTTGTGAGAATGTAGAAGAAGGTGGGAAAATGAATCTCATAAATTTTGAAACTAAGTAGATGAGGAATCTGTTGAGGAAAGTGGGCGACATATCCCTTCTATTAAGGATATTTTTATGGGTTGAGGAAAGTGGGGGAGAGCATTGTTTGTGAATTCCATGTCTAAGAGGAAGAAATCCAATCTATCTTTTAATAACTATATTATAGTGATACTATCATTCGTCCTTCCAATGGATTTTACCTTTGATCATTGATTCATGATATACTAATAATAATATCAGTTGGATTGCCTAGCGGCGTTAACAAATTTAACAAAAGAAATTGTGGAATCTTTATCGCATGATATTTTGGGAATGTGTCGGTTGAGTGGAACGAAGAAGAAATAATTGACAATCCTTGAAAACATCAGCAATATCGTTAAAACTGACAGGT
The DNA here is from genome assembly GCA_034641835.2 of Pinus albicaulis. Lineage (NCBI taxonomy): Eukaryota > Viridiplantae > Streptophyta > Pinopsida > Pinales > Pinaceae > Pinus > Pinus albicaulis. The sequence continues at coordinate 561,040,745 of CM076581.1, forward strand.
AAATATATATCTTGAAAATTTTTAACTTGAAATGTTATCGGTCATCGAACGTCTCAGTTGATTTTCAATTTGTACAATAAAATGATTAAGCATGGTTTTGGTTCTTAGGCCTCCTGCCTTGGGCAAGAAAACTATGCTCTTGGAACTTTCCAGAAAGCTTAAAAACACTCTTAAAGTAAGTATTCATTCAAATCTCAATTTCGTGCTCTTATATTTACTCAACGATATGAAATAATTATGTATAAGGTTTTGAATCATCTTGAAGGATAAGTGGAGTATAATGGGCATGCTTTGAACGAATTCATTCCAGAGAGAACTTCTACTTACATCAGTCAACTTGCTCTAAAATAGGACTATCCTAATAACAAGGCAACTCAGGAAGCTCTCATCTTGGTCTTTTTAACTAAACCAATGGTGCCCAATTGTTAAATTATGATACCATATATTTCAGTAATATGGGAGTATTTAGCATTATCTTATTTACAATTGGCTATCAATTCAGAGAATAGACTTAAGAAACCTCTTCTACATAATCAATGTTCTGTGAATTTCATGTTGAAGTGTAAGCATATTTGATTTATACTTTAATTTTTGGATCTTATTGATTCAAGCATTCGAATAGTCGACCCCACAACTAGATTAGGGTTTTTCAATACTCATTCTTAGAGACGGTGATTAATATTAATAATAAAAATTATTGGGTTGGATAGCCTCGTTAGGACTTGTTCAACATAAAAATTCGTGGGATATTGATGGTAGGATGCTTTGGGAACACTTTGTTTCAGGAGGAAAAACAAGAAAAAGTTCACAACCCTTCACAATGTCAGCGGTATCGTTAAAGTTTGCGGGTAAATAGATATTTTGAAATTTCTTAACTTGAAATTGATGTCGTTAATCGAATATATGGGTTGACTTGTGGTTTTTTAAATGATGACGGTCCAATTATGAGCTTGACTATGATAATGCTCCATTTTTCAGCTTGACAAATATTATCAAACATATTTGATCTGCTAGAGGTTACAGGCTTAATATTTATATGCCGGATCATGTTAAGAATATTTACAAAGAGAGAAGAAGACGTCAGATCATATTCAAGCATTATGAGTTGTGTGTATAAATCTTAAATATGTTTCTAGAAAACTAAGGGTTTGGGTTCATTTGATATGTTTTAGCATTGAATTATGGGAATATACTATGAGTATTATTCAGGCATGTTAGGGGAATGCCTAAATCTAGATGGTATTATGATTTCATGACTCTGTTCCACTGCCATTAACTTATAAGGCTTGTGTATTCTATAAAAAATGGACCATTATCATAGTCTCGAGACATATATGACTCGAATATATTACAATTAGATGGTCTATGAGGTATCAAATGTTGAGGAGATCCTACCCCCTAGCTATCATTTTCTTTCAAAAACGAGAATCAAACAACCACTCAACATTCTACAGGAAACCATTCTAATTTCCTTGAACAAATTTTTCACATCCTTTTCACTGCTAGGATAGATGCCACAAATTGAAGATACAATTTGAGGGATAACACATTGCACTACATTGTTTTCCCTCAGGAAATTGGTTGATTGTTGGATTAAATCCATGTGTTTCCATTGTGTGTCCCTCAAGTTTTAGTTTGGTTTCTCATATGGCTTTCTCATATACACATCTACACTTCAGTAAAAAATTGAAGGACCACCTCAAGCACATAAATTAGGTATTTTCCTATGTTAAAATAAAAACATGTTTATACAAAAAGTACCAAATGCATTTTTGGCGAAAAGGAAGTGAATTAGTAAATCTACCATTTAATATAAAAAGGTTATGTAAAGGTAGACCCAAACCCGAAAACATATCCAATTTCAAGGATTCCAAGGGTTAATGGGATATTACCAAAAATTTATAAAAGGGTATGTTCATATTACGACACCCTTATTTTAGATACTTAGGAAGTACTCTCTTCGATGGAATTACAAAGCATAAAAATATTTTCATCCTATGAAAAAAAGTAACTTCCTCCACTCTAGTACTGTCTATTCCATACTTCTTTAAACATATCATAATTGCATGGTATGTGTTCTGATTCAGAATCAACACAATACTAATGCAATATGAACATGGAGGCAGATGCCTTGTCAATGGAATAGGTACAACTGGCAGAATTTTGCATGACTTTGGAAGTTATAGGAGGCATAAATTCCACCTTTATAGTCACCTTATGAGGAAGCCTTCAATTTATTTTCTTTTTCATTCTGGTTAAGGTCACTATGCACAAATTTTATATTCCATTGTGAATCAAATGTAGGGCTTGACAAAGTGTCTTTTCTTGAGTTTTTTTTGAATATATATAATATGGTAACTTGGTGACCTTTATGGGAAGTTGTAAGGACTTAAAAGACATGTAATCTTGGTCTAGTTTTCTTTTTTGAAGAAAAGGGAATAAAGTGAGTCCCTTTTACATGCAAGTGGAGAATGCATAAAAAATGTAATTTCAATTCAAAGTATGATAGAAACCACACATTTTTATTTTGAAAATAAATAAATCCAATTGCTTTTAAAATAAGGAAACCCAAACCAAAATAACACCTCACATCCATTTTCAGTAAGTAAAAGCTTCCAATTATCCATTCTCTAACCAAGTGGCATCAATATTATTTGGAAAGCAAGTTTCTAGTTTGTACTAACCACAATACTTGAAGTAGCCATTGGAGACATTAACAAGTGACTTGTATAGATTTTATCAAAAACTTGTAGCATGGTGATTAAATTCACCATGAAATTGATCATTTAATTCACCATTAACCTTGAAATTTTTTTATGCTTGAGAATTAGTGAATTTAAAATATTTTAAAAAATGTATTGATGAAGATTGCAGGTCACCCTATATATAAGAGGGGCAAGCTTGACTGGAGAGATCGCTCACCAATACTAATAAATATCTAGGTCATATTTTATATCATCATTGTAACAAAATTTGAGCAAGGATCCATCAAAATGGTCTGAATTTAAGGGGAATAAAGTTATAGATGAAGACATTCAAAATGAAAAACATCAATGACATCAAGAATAGTATAGAAAACACAATCAAAGAAAATACTTGTAGTTACGAGAGCATAAAATGAAAGAAGAAAATTCCTTATCGAACAAACAACAAACCCTCACCTAGAAATCTATAAAATACCTAGCCATAGCCATAGATTGTAAATAGAAAAGAAATAGAGCAAAAATTAGAGAAATTTTGCACCACCTCTATGGTGAAATGGAGCAATGGTGACCAATGTTATCGGAGCCAGTGAAACCATCCAAACAACATGTTATAGTGTTGTACTAGTCTGGTAAAACACTTTGGACTGACTAAGGCCAGTACTGTACCATATTGCTGGTTCAGAACGGAACCAACCTTAAAGCATCAAAACAACCAATTCAATATAGTGTGATATATGTCTAGATAAAATCTTTTTACTAAAATTTTAACATTGGCATTAATTGTTTCAGGACATTTGAGAGTGGTTCAAACCACATTCAACTTCATATGGAGAAAGTATAATTTTATATCCTAATCAAAATTTAGCAGCCTTAACAATTTTCAGAATTTGTAGGATTGCAACATTTCTGCTAGATTCTATCATTTATGGCAGTATGTATCTGAAATTTAATCAAGAGAACGAAGCCCTCTATGTAGCTTTAAGTTGAATGCATTGACGCATTTTTCATTGACCACCTCTATCATGACCCTAGTGAAAATGTACACTTCACTAGATAAAAATAATTGATTAGACATGTTAAGCTCTTTCTATCTTATTTTAATGCATAGAGGTTTTCATGTTCAAGGGATTTTATTTATAGGTCAAGTACCCATTGAGTGCTTCTAGGGTTTTTTCTAGGTCAAGAAGCTAAAAGAGTCATTTTTATAAGTTGAAGACCCCATCAAATACATTGTAACTTTTAAAAGAATTATTTTTGGATTTTAAAGTGTCAAGAAAAATTCCAATACCAAGTCGGACTAACAATAAAGAAGTTGAACTAATTTGAGAAACTTTGTCCACCTTGAAGCCAATATATAGGAGGTAACACGACCTCCTAGGGACACAATTCACCCTCTCATCAAGTGAGCGAAGAAGAAGAAGAAAGAGGCTAGCGAAGAAAGGAGAAAAAATATGAAGTGTTTGGGCTATTTTCTCTCTCTCTCTCTCTCCACACATGCGAAGGAATAAAGATAGGGTTTCTATTGTTGGGTTAGGGTTTTGTTATAATATGGTATGATAGTCCCAACACCAAAATAATGACTTCCTAATGAAAGATCAAAGATTGAGAAATAACTCTAGATTAATATTGTGACATTCCTACCACTTTTGCAGATATATGGGTTTTGTGGAAGGAAATTTTAGTCCCTTATTGTACTTCTTTCTCAACCCCATTACTTCATTACACCATTTTTCTGCTATAAATTTATTTTTCTCTCGTAGAATCTTACACCTTGGACATAAGACTCAATCAAGAGGAATAGATAATGGAAATTATGCTATTCTAACCAATGTCTTAAAACTTGGGGTATGGCATGGAATTGGTGGAGTGTTCACCTAGAATTGGAATTAGACCAATATGATATCAATGATTTAGCTACTAAAATAATAAATTTTAATGAAAAAGTTACATTTTGAGGAATCCAAGCCATGATTCCAAAAAATTATTGAAATTTTGAAACAAATAATTATGAATAGTTGAACCAGAACATTTAAATGACAAGAATAATTGGCAAACAATGTTATACTTTCTTATATTGGGGTCCTCATCACTGGTATCACCCTTTTCCTTTTTTTTCCTTTGCCTCTATGTCAATCCTTTAAGGATTTTAGTTAACACTGCCCTATTTTGATGAAACTATCTAATCCAACATAGTTAAAGTAAAAATCTTGCAAATGACCACCTCAATAATGCCATTAAATGTTACCTCTAGATCATCACCAACATGTGTAAAAGGAAATGTTGTAAAGTTGTACAAACCTCCATACTTCAAAATCTCTGATATTCATCCTTTAATTCATTTATAATATATTCAACTCCCAAATTCAATTGGACAACTTATATCAATTCCTCAATCAATAGTTCCACATGTAGTCACCCAAAGACATGCCAACATGTAGGGTAACATGATCACCACTCCTCATCTTCAAGTATCACATGATGTAACTATTGTAGGAAAAATAATACTAAGTTGACATTCAATGATACCATCTATAATTTCTCCCTTAAATTCGGCTATAGAAATGTAAACTAAGATGCAAGGATATCTCACCCACTCAACTTGACCTTTTCGTCAAATTAATTATCAAAATTTTTTGCTTGTTCAATATGGAATTGGCTAGAAGCCATAAGTTTATGCCCGTAAATACAACTTGTATCGCCCAAGGAGTTCTAATTAGGAACTAGTAGAGTCTCAATAAGACTTTTCACATCATATATTAAGAACTTTTGTAAGGCCTTAGATTGTTAAGTTTTCAAAGCTACTTAATGCCCTCAAAACTACTTTGGAAAATTTGACAAGGATGTCGATGGGCGCTGAGAGGGTATTTACAAATAGCTTTGACTCATTTCTACCATCAATTGGAATCCCTTGAGATAATTTACAACCGTATATGTCATGTTTGGATAATTATATGAAATTCGACATGGTAGGTAAGCCAATAGCTTTAGTTCATGGCCAAATCATTAGAACTTCTATAATTAGTCCTTAGTAGCCACCCTCTGTGGGAGTGTTGTCAAAACAATAAAGTTCATTTTAGTAGATGGGTTATAATATAATTGAATCGATTGCAAGTCCTAGTCCTAAAACTTTACTGATGGGTTTGCCAATAACAACAACAACATTGCCACTTTAGACATTTGGAGAAAGTACTAAATTTTCTATATTACAGTCTCAAGGGAAAGATCAAATACAATTTTTATTTTCAGAAATTAATTCAAGCATAATTACATATCTTTCTTCTCTTTTTTGTTCAAGTATTTATGCTCATAAGTAAGAGAAAATAAATCCCACATCTAGGAAATATTCCAAATCATAGTTAAATAGTTCTGCTACATGCCCACCTACTTTATAATAGAGTGATTCTTGCAATGAAGATACCGTTGAGAGTCAATTCTCTTAACCATTTGATGCTCCTCACCATCAATATATTTTTTCTAACATTATATCACCGATGACAACCATGCAAATTTATTTTGATAGACAAGTAGTGAAAAGTCTAAATTTTTTAGATGTTTGCAATGGTGGTATTGATCCAAATCCGAAAGTAAAATCCATCGATTAAACAATGAACCCTCATTATGGGATAGGGTAGTTCAAATTTGGGACTACACACAAGATAACACAACAACATGTATCTTTTCCAATCGATTGCAAGGATGCTTCCTTTTTCACAGGGAATAAAAAAGAGACGTGAAGAAGCCTCCAATCAAGGCATGGCTTTAATTATGCAAAATTGGTTACAAAATCAAGGCTACAATCATAATATTATGGATATTCACATTCTTCCTCAGAAGTGGGTAATAGAAATAGTTTTAATAAATAAAAATTGAATTCAATATTAATGTAGCTTTGCCCCCATATTGGTAAGAGACTCTTAGCCTTTCATGTTGCTACCATGTATAAGATTTTGGGTGAATATGGAAGGTCTGGAACTTTAAACTCTCAACGAATTCATTTGGGGAGAAGTATTCAGAATTTTTTCCTTTTCTTAGGAATAACACCAATAATGACCAACCACACTAGTTAGTCAGACATTAAAGATGTTGAATTTGCAGTAACTGTGTGAACCCCAGTAGTTGTGTTATTTCCAATGATAAAGGGCCACCTATTCTATTTATACAAAGAAAACATTGGAGCTCCAGTTTCAATTATGCCTATTAAATGTAAGAAACAAGTGTTAAAACTCATTCCTTGGAATGTAGATATTACTCAAGCTTTAGGGCATCTTCCCACTACAAGGTTTTGAGCTACTACCTAGAAAATTTAGTTCTTTTTTTTTTTTTAGTATTATGTGAATGTATATCAATGGTTTTATTTTTATTTATTACTTGTAGTTTGAAATGATTTATGATTATTTATGAAGACTAAGCCAATGTTCATGCTATGGAAAAAATTTTTAATTATTGTTGACTATTTATTTTCAGTGATGTTGTGATAGCATGGGAATATGCAACAAACCGCTTCACAAAAAATGTCTGGTTATATTTAAGGTCTTCCTATCACTTTTTTACCAGATTTAAATAATAAAATTGCATCATTTCAAATTTGAAGACATCATATGAGAATTTTATTCTTCATGAACCCAAATTATTCCTATGTTGGCTATAGCATAAAGATAATATTGATAACCAAGAACAAGGGGAAGGATCAGTCCCTCAAGTAAAGAGAAGGTTAAAGCTAAAAACTCGGATGATGTAGCAACTAATTCCTCCCATACCTGTTGTGATTGTTCATGGAAAAGAAAGTGTGGAATATGAGAATGCAACATATACTCTTTCTAAAATAGCCCTCTGAGATGCATGTGAGTTAGCTTCCACCTCCAATAAATATATGGGAAATAAAGATGAAAATGAAAACTTGTATGTATCTAGTTGGCTTCACTTAGAATAATTAATCAACTGTATTACAATTAGGATTTTGTTAGTTCTACCTATAGTTTTATATCTAGTCTATTGTTTTATAATATAGACCATCTCTGTTACGATGTTTTCTCTATCCGAAATACGCAAATTTTCCTTTTAACAAGACTCTCTTCTAAGAAATATTGTACACATTTTTTTTTTTACTTGATTGCTTGAATTGTCTATCACATGGTCAAACTATGTTTTTTCAGTACGAGAAACATTTTATGAAAATCAAAGAAATTCACTACATTTGGAAGGGCCTTTGGGTAGCTTCATAAACTTAAAAGATCGAATGCAAATTTTGTTTTGAGGATGTCAGAAAGCTTCATGGATAGAGCAAAGAATTAGGAAGATGATTTCTCCAGGTAATATTTATCTTTGAACAAGACCACTAGTTGTAGTGGATTGTCAATATTTATAGTTGTTTATCAACCTTCAACAAAAAATTTATCCTTTTTTGATTGATTATTAATTGATGGATTTGTTATTTATACCTGTTTAGTTTCTTGAAGTTTTTGTGCTAACTATTTTGAACTAATTGGGGATAAAACATTGGTGGTATGGATGTAATATGTTAAATCCTTCTCCGTATTGAATCAATTATTTTCTTTAAAAGATCAATCGATGTGTTATATCTTAGAAAGTACAAGAATGATAAATATGGGAAAAGTATTGGTGCTTTGCATGTAAATATGCAAAACAGATCAAAATTAACCTTATTTTATATTTTTATTATAATTATCACTGATGTTTTGAGTGGAGTGGTTGAATTTTTAAATCAATCTAGAGGTCTTGGCTCGTGCGAGTGAATTATGTAGCCTCAATAATAAACTAGGTTGGCCACAGTGTTTTCCGCCAATTGGAAGTGTACTGTTGTAATTCAGTGTGGATTTTCCATTCAAGAATCATATATCAATTGGAATATGAAAGTTACGTTCCAAAATGATCCTATTTAGCGGATTAATAATGGCGATTGCTACATATTTTTGATGCCTATTTGGGAGATTACTAGTGGTGATTGCTACATATTTCAGTGTTGGAAAGTTGCTCAAAATCATAACTAATATATTGTACCATAGGTTAGGAACAAAATGGGAAGGGAATTTTCTTTGTATTTTTTCCACTTATACAATAGTGATCCATAAATATAATCAAAACATTAATAATTTGATATATACTAGTTGACTTATTCATATGTGATAATGGACCCAAATAATAGTTCTTAACTGAATAAATTCTCATCAGACTTGGGAATTCTTGACATCATCAACCTCCAGCCCTGGAATTATTCACTTAGCCTTATGCATTCTCCGGTTATATACATGTATACAAGGGTATCCTATTATTGTATCATTTTTACTTCATTTTATTATATTCTAGATTTAGGTTTGGAATTTTCTAGGAGTTGTGTTTACACTCCCACATTATATAAGTAATATACAATTTGCAATTTTTAGCATGTAACTTAGTTGGCATGATTATGTCTAAGCATTTCACCAAGGTTAAATAGTAATTTTACTAAGGTTTTCTTTTCTATGGCGACATTTTATTTTCTTTCTTTATATAGGTCATTTAGACACATAGCGGCCACTTTCGCCCAAATGAGAAAAACTTGTTTGAGTTTATTTCTTTTATGGGGAAAAATGGAATTAACATTGCTGATGTTGAGGTATATGTTGTGTAAATCTTTTATAGTCTACTTTATTTTATGTTTTAGTGTTCATCGTAGTTCATGTCTTATACTATAATATCCCTATTTTACTGCTTTTATTTAGATTGTTGCAAATCCTAGAGATTAAGTGGACCTAAAGGAAAACTATATGTGTGGACATATTATTTTTTAAATTAATAAAAGTGGAATTTTAATTATTGTGCAAATACTAGAGTAAATTGGAGACGAGGATTTCAAGTCCATGAGGATCGAATTAAAACCAAAGACTTTCCCAAAATTTCTAAAAATCCTTGGAGAAAATAAAATAAAATAAATATATTAGATTGGAGATAAAACTATAAAAGATACCTTAGCAAAGTGGAAAGTTACTGAGAAGAGGTGAAATAAAACTAAAGTAAAGCTTAGGCTAAAGGAAAAAAAAATATGATTTAATTAGATGCATTTATGGAAACATGCTGAGATAAATCAAGCTTAAATAAGCCATTACTGGGTAGACAAGAGGTTGTCTACACCTTGGAGGAATTGGTCTCCTCTTTGGGGGGAGTTGTGGATGAAAGCTCAAGGTTGGGTGGAAAATAGTCTTTATTAGAATTATTAAATTATGTCTTATTATTTTTTTATTATGATGATGGTTGGATAAGAGTTAATGTGGTTTAGCTAGTAAGATAAGTTGAAAACTAGATCTCCTGAATTATAAATATGTGTGATACATTATTTTATTCTTTGAGAATAAATTGTCTAATTTATATAACGGAAAAATAACTATAGCAGGTAAAGTTAAATTTTCTGTATAGTTAAATAGAATAGTTAAATTAATTAACCAAAAACAAAAATGTCTAAACGCAATTAGAAGGGTTTAAATATATTGTTAGGTTTATGATAATTACTATATTACAGATATAAAATACATCATTAGCATTAAATACTATTATAAGATGTTAAGAGAAATATGGTAATTAACAACAGAAATGCCTAGTTAATTATGTAAACAAAGAAGAAGTAGAAATGTATACAGTGAGATTTATCATATTAAATAAAGAAGGAAATATTTTGTACAATTATTGTACTAAAACTAAAACTATACAAATTCATAAATTTGGAAATCTATATACATCTACTCACAATATGGAGGAAAAATAATCTTGAAACCACTATACATAGGGATGTACTACGTATAGAGAAACATTTATACATATATAATACATAATAGATTTAAAAATAATAAGCTATGAATTTTTCATACATCGGTATGCATTTTGTATACGATAAATAAATTATAAACCATGTATAGAAATGTTCCAAGGATTTAAATTCATCTACTAAAGATGACAAGAAAAAAAATATTAATATCCATGTAAAATGTGAGTTATCATTGTCAAAGTAATATTGACTGAAAGTCAATTGTTATTGATATTAATTAAAAATTATATATATACATGGATAAATATCATTTAATTCAGCTAGTTGAATTCTGTGCATGGTAACGACCAACCTGTTAATAGAGGAAACAAAATTAATTTTCAACTCTTTGGCGAAAGAAAGCTGAAGTGACTGTGATGAAATTTAGAGATGTGAAGTACCTGTAAGGAAAACCATATATACTTGAGTTAGAATTAAATCAAGTAGAATAAAATCCATAACCAAAGTGGTACTACTAGAGTAATAAATAAGGTAATAATTATACCTGTGAAGTAAGGCATAAGAGAGTGGATTTTCTCTTGTACCTGAAAATAAAATATCCAATATTCAATTCGGGACAATATACTCAAGACTAAGAATAGAATTCTGCACTTTAAATTAAGAAAATTGGGTTATTGAACGTCGAAAAATATAAAAAATATATATTACTTGAAGTGTGGGTGGAAACCAGCAATAGGGTATCAAATAGAAAACTATGAATCCGAGTAATGTGAGGAAATGAGGTGTTTCTTGTACATTAAAGCATCATATTATATGGAAGGAAAAATTTTTAAATTGTATATAAGATAAATTGTGCAATTAAAAAGATGTGAATATTTGAAAAACTCAGAGTGACAAATTTAAAAGTAATTACACAGATATAATTTATATCTAAACTTGATGTAAATATCAAAGGTATTTATTTTTCAAAACGACTCTGTTGCACACAGAGAATATAAATACAATATAGACATTAATGATTCAGAAAATTTCATTACAGTGAAATGTTGGAATCGTATTCGAATTCATTATTAGCAACGATGTAAGTTTTATGGAAAGCGAAATGAAATTAACCTAAATCATTTTGATAATAAAACGATAATTAATTAAACTATGAAATCGAGGGTATGTATATATAGTAAATCGAAAATCCACAAAGGAAATAGAAGCATTCTTTGATACTTTCTTATGAAGTTAAAGAAAGACGAGTTCAACGAAATTGTCTCAGAGATGAGATATTGTTGAAAAGTCAAATTGGAGTGGTAAAGTATCCAAAGTCACATTATCTGTGATTGACAAACTTGATGGTTGAAATTCAGAAAAACCAGAAAAAATCATAATTAACACAATAGGAATTAGTTGATTGTAATACTATCAATTTTTGTAATTTGAGCTCTGAACGCAACCATTCAATTTCTCTTCATATCGAAAACGACAACAAGACTCATAAATAACAATGAGAAACCCCTGAGTATGAACGGTAAATTGAAGATGGAGCGTATTAAATTAAATATTAAATGATTGAGGAATTAATACAAATTTATTAATTCAATAACACCCAAACAATTTTCATAACTCAACAAAATAGTATCAAAATTGGGGGGAAAGGATAAAAACAAATTAACAATGCATTCATTTGTATAATCTTGAACACTGAATTCAATTTTACAATGTAGAGCTCAAACAATAAAATATGAAGACTGATATTATTCGGTAAATTGATAAATAACAATGCAAAGAAATAAATTGTAATTACATAAGGAAACACAGAAGAAGGGAGACGTGTGAACTATGGGAAGAGTTACATGACTTACCTTCAATTCGAAGAACCCTGTATTACCTTATGGGTCTATTGTGAATTTTTTGTGAGGAAACCCTCCTCTGTATTTCAACCTGGAAATAGAACGAAGGGTAAATTTTTGAATATACAACAGGGATAACTCATACATTATAAAAAGGAAACGAGTTTTGTAAAAATCTATGAAGGTTAAGTAAAATGTAGAGAAAAATAAATGTGTGCATGATATTACCTGAACTGGTAATTCTGACTTTGACGAAAAATGGGCATAGGGAAGCCATTCACATTGCCAAAATGACAGTGAATAACCAGAGTTGAAACCCTCGCAATTTAAATGGGCCAAATTAAAAGTAAAACGAGGGAAATCCAAAGAAATTAACCCTAGCCAAGATCGCTGACAGGAATGAATACCAACTGATCTCAATTTTCGAATGACAATAGATCCAACCAACAGTTGTTAACGAAGTTAATATACCCATGTGACCAACATCAGTCATGGTACATCAAACTAATAAATGATAGCATCGAATGAAGGAACCTTTAAATAATTGCAGAGTATCTTTGTCATAAAATATTAATTGAAGATAAGATTCAATTAATAGAAGCGTGGTCAAATTAGATACATGCATTTGAAAACGTATGGCATTGAAGACTCGCATACAACTGTAGAAAGATCCACACTCTAATCATATAACCTAAGTCAATGTAATTATGTCGTGAAGACTAATGGAAATAGATAAAAGAAATATTCCAATCTTAATAATAGTTATAATCTCAATGGATATGAAAAATAATTATGGTGAATATGTCATAGGAATGAAACCCTCAATGGGATAAATTCACTTGTGTCTATACAAGCTTGAAATACTACATAAGACTTTAAAATAAAATGAGTTGAGATACATGTGGTACCACTATAATAACACATATAAGTAGAATTAGGATGTAGGGATATATTTGCTAGTAGGTAACTTAAATATTAATTAAAGTTCATAATATTAAAGGATATAATTATAAGTGTAAAGTTGGGGAAGTTTGATAATATAATAGTAACGAAAACTATTACAAAGGTATACCTTAATATACATTGAAATAAATGTATGAATGCCATAAAGATGAGAAGAAGTTATTAATAAATAAAAGGGAGGAAGGTATGAATATAATTATAATAGTATGTATGTAATTATGTTCATAGGTTTGAATATAATTATAGCTTAATGAAGATACTAAAGACATAAATTAAATCGTTTATGGAAATTCTGAAAGAGGTTATATAGTGACGGAATGAAACTAATTAAATGTCAGAAAAAGTAGTATAAGGTTATAAATAGAAAAAAAAAATGGGCAAGTAGAGTTGTTACAAACCGAAAACAACAACGAGACTCATAAATAACAATAAAAAACCCCTGAGTATGAACGGTAAATTGAAGACAGAGAGTATTAAATTAAATATGAAATGGTTGAGGAATCAATACAAATTTATCAATTCGAGAACACCCATAGGAATTTCATAACTCAACAAAACAGTATAGAAACTAGGGGAAAAACGTAAAAAAAATTAACAGTGAATTCGTTTGTATAATCTTGAAGTCTGACTTCAATTTTACAACGCAAAGCTCAGACATTAAAATATGAAGACTGATATTATTGGGTAAATTGATAAATAACAATGCACTGTGGGAAGAGTTACATGACTTACCTTCTGAGCCAATGTTGAAAACGTTGGGCCTATGTGTCCCCACACAGAAAAAAAAAAAATTTAAAAATAAAAAAATATATGTTGTTGTGAAATATAAGAAAATATTTTTTTTTCTTTATAGAATATGATGTAGTAATTAATTTCTTTGTACAGTGATTGAAGTGGAGAAACAATACAAGTGCTATTATGAATGAAGAATGAGAGATGTATGTGGATCTGGGGGGTGCGAGAAACCCACTAGATCGAAATGCTCAATTGTTGGAAAAGATAAGAGATATGCAACGAGAAATGGTTCAACTAAGGACTAGCAATGAATGATTGTTGCAAGCCAGTGAAGAGCAAGAGATGTTGATAAAAGAGTTGACCTCAAGGTCTAGTCATGAAAGTGAAGATCATGGAAGAAAGTGGAAATAAGTTGAAACCAACTTAGAAGGATGTGAGGGTGTGGAAGCATCTGGACATCATTCCAGAAAGAAAAATGAATTGCAAGGAGAATTCTGAAAAATCAAACCTCCCACTTTTGATGGTGAAAATGAGGAGGACGAAAAATCTTAGCTTATGAACATCGTTAAATACTTCTAGGCATATGAATACGGAAGTAACCTGAAAGCCAAATTGGAAATTTACCAACTGCAGGGTAAAGCCACCCTTTGGTTGGAAGAAACAAAAATGGTACATGTACTAGATGAAAAAAATGATACCTGGGAAGAGTTTCAAGCCAAATTTAAGTCTAGGTATCTGAATTACATATATTATGATGATAAATCCAAATAATTTCATGAGCTGAGATTGGGACAACTCACAATTGAGATTTTGTGACCAAATTCACTAACTTGCTTCACTACGTTCCTTATATCAGAGAGGAAAAGGTGAAAGTACAACGATTTTTAAATTTCCTACCTACTATCTATAAAGAGAGAATCAAATTTGAAAATCCAAAAACAATGGATGAAGTTGTTCATAAAGCAGGACTATGTTATCAGCAGTTTAAAGGAATAAATAATCCGCTGAAAATTTTGCAAAAAAAAGAGAAGGGGAAGGGTGACTCAAATGTAAAAATAGTAAAACCAGCATATTTGAAAACTTTTGGGAAGAACCACCAAAGGAAGAAATTAATAGAAGTGGATAAAACCAACCAGCACAGTCACATACTGGGTCTAATAATATGGATACAAATAGAAAAAAGGAAAGTATTGTAAAAATGAAAGAACCATTAAAGTGTTGGGGATGTGGAGAACCTCACCTGCTACATGATTGTCCTCACATAACAGTTTAGAACATTCAAGTGTTATGAGAGGCAACTACAGTAAATGACATTGTTAGAAACATTCCTAGGATCAGTGTTGCACTTGAAGATTTCCAAGCTAAACACCAATAAACCATGATAGAAATCAAAGGTACCGTTGTTGAAAAACCTGTTTCTATTTTGATGGATCCAGGAGAAAATTTTAGTTATGTCAGTCCACAAACTGTGAAAAATTGTAAGTTAAAATCAGAAAAATTTCAGCAAGCATGGTTAGTGCAGTTAGCTACAGGAACAAAAAGAAAATTGACCCATAAACTCTCAAAAAATACTGTAAATTTAAATGGATATGAAACTTAAATTCATTTAAATATATTTCCTCTAGGATCATATGACATGCTAGTATGAATGGACTAGTTAGAGAAGTAGAAAGAAATAGTAAATTTCTTAGATAAAACAATACATTGTATAGATATTGAAGGAAAAGGTATGATAGTGAAAGGAAAACCAAAACCAATATCTATCAGACAAGTTTCTACAATGCATATAAAAAGGACAGGAAGAAAGGGCTGTCAAGTGTATGCTATACAAGTGGAGGAATTGGGACAAAAAACTGAAAAGGAGGATGTAGAAAATTTACTAGTGGTCAGAGAGTTTAAAGATGTATTTCCAGAAGAAATCCCCCATCTAACTCCTAAAATGGAAATGGATTTTTCAATTGAACTAGTACCAGGAGCTACACCTATTTCTAGAGCACCCTATAGAATGAGTACTCCCAAACTACTAGAACTAAAACTGCAATTGCAAGAATTTTTGGACAGAGGATACATCAGGCCAAGTGTGTTTCATTGGGGAGCCCCAGTGTTGTTTGTTAAAAAGAAATATGAATTAGGGGAATTTTGAGGTCTAAAATGGGTCTTCTAAGGAAATTATAAAATAATAGTGGAAATAAGAAAATAAGATTTGATGACATCATCAAATTTTAGAGGGAAAAAAGAAAAAACTACTTTTTCAACTCGTATTTTCAACTTATTTCTCAAAGTTTGTACTCAAATTTTGAGAGGGAGTACTCGTTGGATGAAAAAAATAATTCCTCGTCCAAGGAGTACCCATGTTGCATACTTTCGATGGACCCTGCTACACGAAAAATGAGAAATACATGAAAAATGTGATTGCAATCATGTTTTTTTATGTATTTCTCATTTTTTGCGTAGTAGGGTGTATCGAAAGTATGCAACATGGGTACTCCTTGGATGAGGAATTAAATTTTGCATCTAATAAGTACTCTTGCTCTAAATTTGAGTAAAAAATTTGGGAGATAAGTTGAAAATACGAGTTCAAAAAGTAGTTTTATTATTTTATTATTTTTTAATCTTTTTACCCTTTTACTTAAAAAATGGTGAATCATCCCCATGCTTGACATCATCATCTTGAATCCTATTGGTTTTTATAAATTTTATTTTGGTTTTACATTTTTCTTAGGAGGCCCATTTTTTATCTCAAAATTCCCCTAATGGCACATTCAGAATGTGTATAGATTACAGACAATTGAATAAGTTAAATATTAAGAATAGATATCCTCTGCCAAGGATATATGACTTATTTGACCAAGTGAAAGGAGCTACTATCTTCTCAAATATTGATTTAAGAACAAGATATCGTCAACTCAGAATTAAAGTTGAGGACATCAAAAAAATAACATTTTGAACTAGATATGGACACTATGAATTTGTAGTCCTACCCTTTGGACTTACTAATGCACCTGTTACATTCATGTGTTTAATGAATAGTGTATTGCACAAGTATCTAGACAAGTTTGTATTAGTGTTCGTTGATGAAATTTTAGTGTACTCCAAAAATGATGAAGAACACAGAAAACACCTCAAAATAGTTCTACAAATACTTAGAGAACAACAATTATACGCCAAACTAAGCAAATGTGAATTTTACAAGGATAAAATTTAGTATTTGTGTTATGTGATTTCAAAGGATGGGTTAGAAGTAGACCTAGAGAAAATACAAGCAATAATGAATTGGCTTGTACCCACAGATGTACCAACCATACAATCCTTTATGGGTATTGTTGGATACTACCATAGGTTTGTTGAAGGAGTTTCAGCCTTAGCCTATCCTATTATTTCATTGCAGAAAAAAGGAGTAAAGTTTGAATGGACAACAAATTGTCAAAGTAGTTTTGAGAAATTAAAACTGAAATTAACTATTGTACGCATATTGAAAATTTATGATCCAAAAAAGAAATTTGTAGTGTGTACGGATGCATGTGTGGAAGGGTTAGGAGGAGTATTGATGCAGGATAATTGAGTAATAATATATGAGTCAAGAACATTGAAGAAGCATGAACATAATTATACAGTGTGTGAGTTAGAACTACCTGTTGTTATACATGCATTGAAGATGTGGAGACATTATTTGTTGGGGAAGAATTTCATACTAATGACATATCACATAAGTTTGAAATACTTCTTTACTCAACCAGATTTAAATGCTAGACAAAATAGATGGTTATCTTTCCTCAGTGAGTTCGATATGTAAATCAAACATATTATTGGAAAAGAAAATAAGATTGTTGATGCTTTGAGTAGGAATTCTCATCAATTTTTTACCAATGTAGGAAGTAGTGTGAAATTTGAAATAGAAGAAAATATTCATGAAGTGTTGATGCAAGACCAACAATATGTGAAATTTCACGAGAAATTGCAGAAAACTGAAGTTGTGGGATATACTTAAAACGAGAAAGGACTGATTTTTTATAAACAAATCTTGTATATTCCAAATGTGACATCTTTAAATCAAGAAATTTTAGATGAGTATCATAAAAGACCTTATGCAGGCCATCCTGGTTATCAAAAATTGATTTCAGCATTACGGAAGAACATGTTTTGGCCAGGTATGAAAAAATTATGTTTTTTATTATCTAGCTAGGTGTTTAGAATGTCAGCAAGTAAAAGTGGAACATCAACATCCTGCATGATTATTGAACCCTCTACCTATTCCAGAATGGAAATGGGAAGTGGTTTCCATAGATTTCATTACTAGATTGCCTAGAACCAAGTATCAAGATGACTCAATATTGGTGGTTGTAGACACATTAACTAAGGTAGCACGCTTTTTACAAGTACAATATATTTTTGGCACAACTCAAGTAGCTAATGTATTCATGCAAGAAATTGTGAAATTACATGGAATTCTAAAAATGATTATATATGACAGAGATGAAAAATTTATTTAAGTCTTTTGGAAAACTCTGTTTGGAGGAATGGGTACCAAATTGAACTTTAGTACCGCTTAGCATCCTCAAATAGATGGGAAGACTGAAAGAACCAACCATATTTTAGAAGCCATGTTGCGCATGTATGTGATGGACAAATGTACAAGATGGGAAGATTTTCTGCATCTGGCGGAATTTTCATATAATAATAGTTATCAAGCTTCAATTAAGATGAGTCCTTTCGAAACATTGTATGGAAGAAAATGCCACACGCCACTTAGTTGGAGTAAACCAAAAGATAAGTTAATTCTTGGACCTGATGCATAGCAGGAGATGGAAAGAATTGTGAAGAAAATTCAACAATATATTAAAACATCTCAAGATTGACAAAAGAGCTATGCAGACAAAAAGAGAATTCATAGATAATTCAAAGTGGGAGATCATGTTTATTTGAGGATTAAGCCTCGAAAGAGTACATTATATGCTGGTAGCTGTGCTACGTTAGCACCACGCTATTGTGGACCATTTGAAGTTTTAGAAAGAGTGGGGCTAGTTGCTTATAAATTGGCTCTACCTAGTCACATTAATGTTCATAATGTTTTTCATCTTTCCTTATTGAAAAAATATGTACATGATCGTACTCATGTAATTGATTATATTGTGATAAGGGGGAAACCAAAGGGGAATTTCTTTCAGAGCCCCTTCATATACTAACACGGGAAGAAATCGAGCTCCGAAATAGAACCGTAGCTAGGTTGAAAGTGTAATGGAGGCACTTTACACCTAAGGAAGCTACTTGGGAGCAAGAAGAGGAAATGAAAGAGAAACAACCATCATTATTTGAGAAGTGAACTGATATTTTGAAACACCGAGGACAGTGTTTTGTTTTAGAGGGGGAATATGTAATATCCATATTTTACTACTTTTATTTAGACAGTTACAAATCCTAAATTTTAAGTGGACCTAAAGGAAAACTATATGTGTGGACATATTATTTTTTAAATTAATAAATTTGAAATTTTAATTATTATGCAAACTCTAGAGTAAATTGGAGACCAAGATTTCAAGTAATGAGCATGGAATGAAATCCAAATACTTTCCAAAAATCTCCAAAAAACCTTGGAGAAAATAAAATAAAATAAATATATTATATTGGAGATAAAAATCTAAAAG
This sequence comes from Pinus albicaulis, assembly GCA_034641835.2. Taxonomy (NCBI): domain Eukaryota; kingdom Viridiplantae; phylum Streptophyta; class Pinopsida; order Pinales; family Pinaceae; genus Pinus; species Pinus albicaulis. The sequence goes on from CM076581.1 coordinate 561,060,387, forward strand.
ATACATCATTAAAATGTAAAGTTACTGAGAAGAGGTGAAATAAAACTAGAAAGAGGAAAAAGCTAGTTTTAAAGAGATTTTGTGGAAAAAAAAAAGTAAAGCTTAGGCTAAAAGAAAACATCATCCTGATTTAATTGGACGCGGTTATGGAAACATGTTGAGGGAAATCAAGCTTAAATAAGCCATTCCTCGGTAGACAAGAGGTTGTCTATACCCTAGAGAAATTGGTCTATGCTCAGGGGGGGAGTTATGGATGAAACCTCAAGGTTGGGTGGCAAATAGTCTTTACCAGTATTAGTATGCAAAGTTATTAAATTAGGTCTTATTATTATTTTATTATGATGATGGTTGGATAAGACTTAATGTGGTTTAGCTAGTAGGATAAGTTGAAAAATAAGTCTCCTGAATTATAACTCTATGTGATAAATTATTTTATTCTTTGAGAATAAAGTGTCTAATGTATTTAACAGAGAGTTAACTATATCAGGTATAGTTAAAGTTTATGTATAGTTACATAGACTAGTTAAATTAATTAACCACAACAGAATGTCTAAACCCAATTAGAAGGGTTTAAATATGATGTTAGGTTTATGATAATTACTATATTACATATATAAACACATCATTAGGATTAAATAATATTCTAATATGTTAAAAGAAATATGGTAATTAACAACAGTAATGCCTAGTTAATTATGTAATCAAAGAGGAAGTAGAAATGTATACAGTGGGATTTATTATATTAAATATACAAGGAAATATTTTGTACAATTAATATACTTAAACTCAAACTGTACAAATTCATAAATTTGGAAATCCATATACATCTACTCATATTATGGTGGAAAAATAACCTTGAAACCATTATACATAGGGATGCACTATGTATAGAGAAACATTTATACATATAACATACGAAATGGATTTAAAAACAATAAGCTATGAATTATCCATACATATGTATGAATTTTGTAAATGATAAATAAATTATAAACCATGTATTGAAATATTACAAGGATTTAAATTCATCTACTAAAGATGACAAGAAAAACATATTAATATACATGTAAAATTTTAGTTATCACTGTCAAAGTAATATTGACTGAAAGTCAATTGTTATTGATATTAATTACAAATTTTATATATACATGGATAAATATCATTTAATTCAGCTGGTTGCTCTGTGCATGGTAATGACCAACCTGTAAATATAGGAAACCAAATTAATTATCAACTCTTTGGAAAAAGAAACATGAAGTGACTGTGATGAAATTTAGAGATGTGAAGGCCTATATGGAAAACCACATATATCTTAGTTAGATTTAAATCAAGTAGAATAAAATCCATAACCAAAGTGGTACTACTTGAGTAATAACTAAGGTAATAATTATACCTGTGAAGTAAGGCATGAGGGAGTAGAATTTCTCTTGTACCTGAAAATTAAAAATCCAATATTGAGTTCGGGACAATATACTCAAGACTAAGAATAGAATTATGCACTTTAAATTAAGAAAACTGGGTCATTGAATGTCGAACAATAAAAAAAAAAAATTACCTAAAGTGTGGTTGGAAACAAGCTACATGGTATCAAATAGAAAATTACGAATCCGAGTAGTGTGAGGAAATTAGGGGTCTCATGTACATTAAAGGATCATATTATATGGAAGGAAAAGTTTTTAAATTATATATAGCATAAATTGTGCAATTAAAAAGATGCAAATACCTGAAAAAGTCACAGTGACAAATTAAAAAGTAATTACACATATATCATTTATATCTAAACTTGATGCAAATATCAAAGGCATTTATTTTTCAAATGACTATGTTGCACACAGATAATATAAATACATTATAGACATTAATGATTCAGCAAATTTCATTACAGTGAAATGTTGGAATCGACTTCCGATTCGTTATTAGCAACGCTGTAAGTTTTATGGAAAAAGAAATGGAATTAACCTAAATCGTTTTGATAAGAAAATGATAATTAATTAAACTATGAAATTGAGGGTATGTATATGCAATAAATCGAAATTCCAAAAATGGAATCGAAGCATGCTTTGATACTTTTATATGCAGTTAAAGAAAGACGAGTTCAACAAAATTGTCTCAAAGATGAGATATTGTTGAAAAGTCAAATTGGAGTGGTAAAGTCTCCAAAATCACATTTTCTGTGATTGAAAAACACGAAGGTCAAAATTCCAAAATACCAGAACAAATCATAATTAATGCAATACGAATTAGTTGACTGTAATACTATCAATTTCTAGAATTTGAGTCTCGAACACAACCATTCAATTTCTCTTCATACCAAAAAGGAAAATGAGACTTATAAATAACAATGAGAAACCCCTGAGTATCAAAGGTAAATTGAGGATGAAGAGTATTAAATTAAATACGAAATGGTTGAGGAATCAATACGAATTTATCAATTTGGGAACACCCAAACGAATTTCATAACTCAACAAAACATTATGGAAATTGGGGGAAAAATGTTAAACAAATTAATAGTGCATTCGATTGTATAATATTGAGCTCGTACATTCAAATATGAAGACTGATATTATTCAGTAAATTAATAAATATCAATGCAAATAAATAAATCGTAATTACCTAAGGAAACACAGAAAAAGGGAGATGCGTGAACTGTGGGAAGAGTTACATGACTTACCTTCAGTTCGAAGAACCTTGTATTACCTTATGGGTCTGATGTGAACTTTTCGAGAGGAAACCCTCCTCTGGTATTCAACCTGGAAGTAGAACGAAGGGTAAATTTCTGAATATACAACAGGGATAACTCATACATTATAAAAATGAAAAGATTTTTGTAAAAATCTATGAAGGTTAAGTAAATTGCAAAGGAAAATAAATGTGTGCATGATATTACTTGAACTGCTAATTATGACTGTCAGGAAAAATAGGCGGAGGGAATCCATTCACGTTGCCAAGATTATAGTGAATAACCAGAGCTGAAACCCTCGTAATTGAAATGGGCCAAATGAAAAGTAAAACGAGGGAAATCCAAATAAATTAACCCTAACCAAGATCGTTGATGGGAATGAATATGAACTGATCTCAACCGTCGAATGAGAATAGATCCAACAGACAATTGTTGACGAAGTTAATATACCCATGTGACCAACATCAGTCGTGGTACATCAAACTAATAAATGATAACATCGAATGAAGGAACCTTTAAATAATTGCAAAGTAATATGTCATAAAATATTAATTGGAGGTAAGATTTAATTAATAGAAGCATGCTCGAAGTAGATACGTATATCTGAAAATGTATGGCATTGAAAACTTGTGTACAACCATAGAAAGATCCAAACTCTAATCATATAACCTAAGTCACCGTAATTATGTTGTGAAGCCTAATGGCAATAGATAAAATAAATATTCCAATCTTAATAATAGTTATAATCTCAATCGATTTGAAAAAGAATTATGGTGAACGTGGCATAGGAATGAAACCCTTAATGGGATAAATTCACGCGTGTCTATAAAACGTGTTTGAAATACTACATAAGACTTAAAATTAAAACGATTTGAGATACATGTGGTATCATGTTATGAAACTATCTCCAAAAATATAAGAAAAGAGAGATAAACACCTTAGAAATTAGCCACTTCGAGGGGGAAACCTCCAATAAATTAAATAAATGAACAATTTTTAGATGATACAAATGACCAAAACCTTCTTCTATATATAGGAGTCCATGGGTTCACAATATAATCCTAGTCGACCTAACATTAATAATGTAAGGTCACAATAATAACAATATTGGGGTTACAGGGGTACAACAATAACAATAAGGGGGCTACACTAATAACAATAAGGGACTAAACTAGTAATATAGGGACTTGACATGCCCCTCTCCTTCAAAATAATGTTTTCGTCAACGCTTGAGTAGCTCTGCGTGATTCTGTATAAAATTCTCATCCTCCCATGTAGAATCTTCAGTGGGTAAGTTCTTAAACTTGATGAGATACTCTGAAATTGATCGATTTCGTAGTTGTCGAGTTCTTGTTTCCATGACCACTTCAAGTTCCAATATGATTTTTCCTTCCTCATCAAGTTTTCAAAATATTGTTTGAACTGGAAGATTTCACCTATAACCTTATTTAAGCATGAAACATGGAAAACTGGATGCACTTGCGAAGAAGCAAGAAGCACTAATTTGTATGTCATAGCACCAATATTTTCCAAAACCTTGTAAGGACCATAGTACTTTGGGGATAATTTATTATCCTTCTTAGCTTGCTTGAGGGACATTTGTTTGTATGGTTGTAGCCATAAAAATACCCATTCTCCTACATCAAAACTTCTCTCGCTGAGATGTTGATATGCCGATTGTTTCATTCGATTTTGTGCCAAATTTAAGTTATCCTTTAAGAGTTGGAGAAATTCTTGTTAATGCTCGATGTGATCTTCTACTTCTTGAACCTTAGAATTTTCTCTTAAATATGATGTGATGAACGGTGGATGATATCCATAAAGTGTCATAAATGGGGTCATTTTTTCTGCAGTATGGAAGGAAGTTTTATACCACCATTTAGTGAGAGGTAACCACTTGACCCATTATGTTTGTTTATCAAATACAAGACAATGAAGATATCATTCCAAATATTTATTCACTATCTCAGTTTTACCATCGGATTGAGGATGATAAGATGATCTATGAGCTAATTGAGTACCCAAACAAGAAAATAACTCTGTCCAAAAATTTCCAGTAAAAATGGAATCTCGGTCGCTCACAATAATCTTTGGGCTTCCATGTAGCTTTTGAATTATGTCCATAAATGTAGTAGCAAGTTACAACTATACTTGATTTAAATGGATGAGATAATGCACAAAAATGTGCATACTTGGTAATTCTATCTACTACCACCATGATGACACTCCCTCCTTCATTCTTTGGTAAACCTATGATAAAATCCATTGAAATCTCCCCCCAATGTTGACATGAAATGGATAAAGGTTGTAGAATACCCGAGGTCTTAATTGCCTCAACTTTATTTTGCTCGCAAACCGAACATTCAACCACAAACTTTTGAATATCATATATAAGGCCATCCCAAAAAATTCTTTCTTCACCCTATCCGAAGTTTTTAAAAATCCTGAGTGTCCTCCTAAAGGAGAAGTGTGCAATTCCAAAAGAATATTTTGTTTTAGTCAGGAATCCTTATAAAGATATAAGCGATATTTGTAACATTAGGAATAATTTTGCTAACTAAATGTATCAGATGTACTAGGATCTTGCTGCAAATTTTGAATGAGTGTCTGCACTTATTCGTCCTTCTTCCATTCATCCCTTGCTTCGGTTATCCAATCTGGTTGGATAATAGAAATGGCACAAAGAAATATTTCCACCTCTTCATTATTTCTTGAGAGGCCATCTGCAACAACATTTAACTTTGCTTTTTTGTAGATTATTTCAAATTCAGAACCCAACATCTTTGTGACCCATTTTTGTTGCTCTTCAGAAGATAGTCTTTGTTCCAAAAAGTGTTTAAGACTATCATGATTAGTTTTTACCTTGAAATGTCTTCCCATTAGGTAAGGTCATCATTATTTAGTGCATGTAGTATTTCTAACATTTCCTTCTCATAAACAGCTTTCTATAAAAGGTTTACTTTGATTGGACGACTTTCGAAAGAAATGGGTCTTACTTCTTGCATTAAAACAACACCAATTCCATTTCCTGAGGCATCACATTCCACAATAAAGTTTTTTTTGAAGTCCGATGTAGCTAAGACAGGTGCTAGGCACATTGCCTCTTTAAGATGTTCAAAGGCCTTAGCTGCTTCAGGAGTCCATGAAAATTCATCTGTCTTCAATAATGTTGTTAGAGGTGTTGTTATTCTCCCATAATTCTTAACAAACTTGCAATAATACCTTGTTAACCAGAGAAATCCTCGCAATTTCTTTATGGTTGTGGGGAATTTCCATTCCTTAATGGATTTAATTTTGTTAGGGTCTACCTTAACACCCTCGTGAGATACAATATGACCCATATATTCCACCTCTTGTATTCCAAAGAAACATTTGGATATTTTTGCATATAATTGTTTCTCCTGCAATAGTTTGAGCCATGTCAACATGTTGAACATAATCCTTCCATGACATGCTCTAGATTAGTATATCATCAAAAAATACTAGCACAAATTTTGTAAGGAAGGGTTTGAAAATGGAATTCATCAACCCTTGAAATGTAGAAGGTGCATTGGTAAGGACAAATGGCATGACCAAAAATTCATAATGACCCTCATGAGCTCAAAATGTTGTTTTCAGAATATCTTCAGTCTTCATTCTAATTTTATATCCTGAACGAAGATCCAACTTAGTACAATAAATTTCTCCATGTAATTCATCCAATAATTCATCAATAACAGGAATGGGAAATTTATATTTAATGGTGAGATTATTGAGCTCCCTATAATCTAGACACATGTTCCACGATCCATCCTTCTTATGCACCAATACTACTGAAGCAGAGAAAGAACTTTGACTAGGTTGAATTATACTAGCCTCTAGCATTTCTGCAATCATACGTTCAATTTCACTCTTTTGGACATAAGGATATCTAGAAGGCCTAATGTTTGGAGGAACACTTCCTGGAATCAAATGAATAGCATGATCATGATCATGAATAGGTGGGAGTCCTTTGGGAGTTTAAAACACCTTGGAATGATTGTCCAAGAGTTTTTGGAGATCTACAGAAATAGATGATTTTGATTTTGATGATTTTGATTTTGATTACGCCTCGTTGTTCTTTATTCAGAATTTTTTTCATGACATTAGGGCTTATTATCTTTCCTAGCTTCCCTGCGATACCCCGTAATTCAACTTCCTTTCCTTCTGAAAAAAAATTCAAGAAAAGTTCTTGAAAATTGAAAGCTATCGCCCCCAAAGATTGTAACCATTGTACTCCTAGTACAACACTAGCACCTCCCATTGGACTATTCAATACAGATTCCCCCATGGTTAGCTTGATATTATGGCATTTTCTAGAGCAATTTATAGTTCCTCCATTTGCAACAATCACTTGAAATTATGGTGCTGGGTATACGAAACAATTCAATTGCTTTGCTACCTTACAATGAATAAATTTATGGGTACTACCCAAATCAATCAACACCATTACCTTTTTCTTCTTGATATGTCCTTCTATCTTGAGAGTTTAAGGAGTGGTAATTCCTGGCAATGCATTACATGATATGGTTAGACTCATTTATTCCTCTTCTAGGGTTGGTTCCTGGTGTATATCCTCTTCTTTTGAAGATTCTTGTTCATTTTATTCTTCCTCTTCACAATCTATGTAAAATAATTTCTTCTCAGCACACTTATGACCTTTAGTGTATTTGTTATCATAACTGTAGCAAAGCCCTTTTTCTCTTTTTTCTTCCAATTGTTGTGGTGTCAACTTTGTAGGTTGTGGAAGTCCAAGAGTAGCAACACTTCCATCTTTATATATGTGAGTGGTAGGCTTCCTTGTCGCCATAATTTTACATTCAATTTTTCTTTCCAACCTGAATTCCTTTTCCAATGAATCAGGTTCCCAAACGCGAACTTCATGTAGGATGTTATCCTTTAAAGTCCCTATGAAGGCATCAATTCCTTAGGAATATTAGTTACCCTTATATTCAATTTTTGGAAGTCCTCAATGTGCTCCACCACTGAACCCTTTTGTTTGAAATTGTTAAAGAAGGTGTTGCTTTTTGTATCCTCATAATGTGCTATCATTTCCTCCATAAAAATTGACCAAGTGAAATTTTTTTTACGGGAGCAAAGCCATCAATACCATACAAATGTATTTTGTTCTAAATATAAAGTTGCAATGTGCGCCTTTTGTGTGTTTTGCACATTGTTGAGATCAAAATATGTCTCCATCTGTAGTATCCATGTTACGGGATCCTTGCCATCAAAATTCCTCATATCCATCTTTGGAATATGGTGGTTCTTCCATCCAAAACACTGTTACCAATGAAATATGTAACCTGACCTCAAAACGGGAACTCTAGCCCAAAAAGACTCAAAAAACATGAAAAACACCCCAAAAACAAAAAAAATGTATTCCAGAACGCACTTGGTTTTTTTTGAAGGTCAAATTTCAACATTTTATAAAATTATGCTAAAAACAAAATTGTTTCTTGAAAAATGGATTGAAAAAACACCCTCAAAACAAAACCGGTTGACGCTGGAATAACCAAAAAAAAAAAAAAATTGCCATATTTTTGACATTTTTAAAAACAGAAATAACATTTTTTAATTTTTAAAATTCAAACATTAAAAAAAACCTAAAATTTAAGAAAAAAAATAAATTTAAAAAATAAAAACATTTTAAAGCTTAAAATTTAAAAATATATAGGAATAAAAAAATAAAAATAAAAATTCAAACAATAAAAAAACCTAAAATTTAAGGAAAAAAAAAATTTAAAAGATTAAAATTTCAAAATATATAGAAATAAAAAAAAAAGAGGTTAAAAAAAAAGAAATTATAAAAATAAAATATAGAAATTAAATTTAAAAAGAAAAAAGAAAAAGTTTATTAAAAATTAAAAAAAAAATAAAAAATTAAATTTAAAAAAATATATATTAAAAAAACAAATAAATTATAAAAAATAAATTAAATTTAAATCATAAAAAATTATATATATATATATATATATATATATATATATATATATGTGTGTGTGTGTGTGTGTGTGTGTGTGTGAACTTAAATTAAAAATATATATATTAGATTTTATTAAATTTAAAAAAAAATGTTAATATTAAAATAACCAATTAAATTAAAAAAAAATATTAAATTTTAATAAATAAATGAATAAACAAATAAATTTTGAAATAAGCAAATTTTAAATATAAAGAAAAAAAAACATTGTTAAAATAAAAAGTTAAAAAACTTTAAATCAATTAAAATTGAAAAATTGAAAAAAATATATTAAATAAAAAATAAAATAAAAAACAAATTAATTTGAGAAATATTAAGTTTAATTAAAAAAAATTTAATTTTAAATACAAAATTTTAATTGAAATAATATATATATATATATATATATGTGTATATATATATATATATAATAATAATGTAATTCCCCGGATGCGGGTGCTATTGGAGTTGGGAGGATTGACGGGACGCATGGCGCAAGGACGGGAGGCCACCTGCCTACCCGATTGTATCCTTAGCGCCCTCCGGATTTCATTTATTTCCCGGCGCTTGTTCTTAATGACTCGGATATGGAATCGATCCTCTTCAATGCACCAGGTTCTCGAGGCTGCCTCGATTGCTGTAATAGTGTTATACATTCGACCGCCATGCTTAGTCATTCAATGCAGTCTTGGTTTGCAGTCTTGGTTTGCAGTCTGGGTTTGCTATTTAGCATGGAGCCGTCCGCCCCTTTGCCTTTGTCATCGAGCTGCAATCCTGTTCTGGACAAGGCTTTTGTCCGCACCTTCACCGGGTTGCGCTGTTGCAACACCTGCTGCCTGGTGCTTGCGGAGAATTCCCACATTTCCATTACAGGTTCTTGTGTTTCTGCCACTGAAACTCTTGGCTCGTCTCCTGCGAGAAATTCCACCAATTCTCACTGGCTCACTAGCTCCCATTCTGCTGCCAACATGCCTAGAGTCAGACAAAGGATGCGGACCCATCGGGGCTCCTCGCGGGCTGCCAGAAGGCACTCGCCTTCCCCCACTTCCTCTCCGTCTAACTCCTCTGCGACTTCGGACAGCTTGCCCCGTCTCCTTCATGGGCGTCTGCTACGCTCAGGTCGTCGTCTGGACTCGCCCTCTGGCGATGCTCTTCCAGCTCAATCTCACACTGCACTCTTTTCCTTTGACTGCGCTCTCGACAAACCCCGGGTCACCGTCGCCATCTCGGTCGTCTTCCTGGAGGAACCAACGCCTGAGCCTCCGCCTGATATGCTTGCTCAGGACGACAGCGCCAATAGGGACGAGAAGCAACAAGACACACCCTCTGAGAACAAGATTTCTTTGCAGGTCGATGCTAGGGTTGTTCAGGGTCAAGACGCTGCGCCTCCGCCGGCTGGTCAAGCACAGGGCAATCCGGAAGACTTCAGTTGCAAAATTGAAGAAATTGAGCCGGATGAGTAACTATGTCCTCCCCTCCTATCTTTTTGACAATTCTCTGCCCACTCTGAGGGTTTGCTTAGTCGACTTGTTAGTTCTACATGCTTTTTTTCAATCTCAAGCACTATGCATTGTAACTGTGTTCAGTGTCAAGGTCCTGCGTTCTGTGTCAAAGTCTGGTAGCAGATGCATTGTTATTATGTTCAGTGTCCAGTCTAAAACTTATCAGTTCGATCCCCTGCGTGGGATTTTTTCGGATTTTGGCTCTCATGGCTGGTTTCCCTCTCGTTGGGCAGCCCTTTTTCAGTCTTGGTCTGTTAATATGCCTCCCGGCAGGCTCTGTTATGGCCACGGCCAGATGTAGATTATTTTTCTTTAATTAATAGATTACTCTAACTTAGAAAAAAATATATATATATAATGTAATTAAAATAATAATAATAATAATAAAATATTGAATTCAAATTAAAAAAAAAATACTAAGTTTATTAAATTTTAAAAATTAATTGAAAACTAAACATAAAATTTAATAATAAAAAAATATGAAAATATTTATAAAAAAATCAATTAAATAATTTAAAAAAAAATACAAAATTTTAATTATAAATCTTCTAGGAAATCACATAAGGAATTTTTGGAAGATTTCAGTGATTTCCCAGAAGATTTATAATTAAAATATTATGGATCACAGAAGCTTGCACAGTCAAATACAAAATTTAATCAAAATTATTAACAAATTTAGAAAAAATAAATAAATAAATAAAAACAAAAAAGATGAATAAAATTAAAAAAACAAAAAAAAATTAAAACAAAATAAATTTCAAATATAAAAATTAAATAAATAAATTAATTAAAAAAAAAAAAAATTGAATTTAAAAAAAACAAAATTTAAAAAACAATCAAATTTTAAAAATAAAAAAAAAATTATTAAAAATTAAAAAAATTGAAAAAAAAAAAAAAAAAAAATTGTTTCATCGTCGTGGCGCCGCCAATCGGCCTCCCGCCCCATTTTTTTTAACTTGATTTTTATTTTTATTTTTTTATTTTTTTTAATTCAAAAAATTTAAAATTATTTTTTTTTAATTAAAATTATTTTTTTTAATTTTTTTTTTTTTAGATTAATTATTTTTTAAAATTTAAAATTTATTTATTAAATTTATTAAATTTTAATTTAATTTAATTTTTATTTTTAATCTTTTAGTTTATTTAGTTTTTCATTTTTAAAATTTATAAATTGTTTCATTTTAAAAAAAAAAACAGTAAATTTATGGATATTTGTTTTTTAATTATTTGCACGTGGTTTTTTCATTTTTTTTTGTTTTTTAATGATAGTTTTTTATTTTAATTCTTTTATTTTAATTTTCTTTTTCAATTTTAAATTTTGTTTTTTTTGTTAATTTTAAAATTTGTGTTTTTTTTTCTTATTATTATTATTTTTTTAGTTTAAATTTAAAAAAAAAAAAAAAAAATCTTTTTTGTATTTTATTTTTTTTATCTAAATTTTAATTTTGTAATTTAAATTATTTTTAAATTTTCTATTTTAATTTTTTTTTTTTTAATTATATGGTTTTTTTTATAACTTCGAAAAAATGTTTTTGATGTTTTTTTTTTTTGTTGGTTAATTTTTATTTTTTTCCTCTTTAAATTATGTGTTTTTTTTTTCAAATTTTGGACATTTCTTTTGATATAATTTTTGAATATTTATTTATTTATTTTTGTTTAAATTTTTTATTTTTACTTAGTTAATTTTGTTTTTTTTAATATTTTATTGGTTTTTTATTGTTTATATATATATATATATATATATATATATATATATATATATATATATATGTATATATATATATATATATATATATATATATATATATATATATATATATATTATCTAAGTTTTGTGTTTTATTACCAACATGAAAATCACCACTCTAAAAAAAAAGGTTGATGCTGCATCAATACGTTTCAAAATTAGCATGAAAATCACCGCTTTAAAAAAAAAAGTTGATGTTGCATCAATACGTTTCAAAATTAGCATGAAAATCACTAACATTTTAAAACAAATATTCATACTTCATAAATAAAAATATTAGAGTGTCAAAAATGTGCAAAAAAAAAAGGGTGATTTTGCATCACCACTTTTCAAAATCGGGTGCTTTTTATGCTACCAAAAAAAAGTAGGTAACAGTGTGGTACCTATTTCATCGGTAACAGTGTTCCAACATTAGAGTTTATGAAATCACGTTTAACATTTATTTTGTTCTCATCATGAGTTTCCTCAACTATATTTTTGCCATTAGGAAACATTTCTTGTATCAACTTTGCCAAACCTTCAATGTCTACTTTTAGATCATTCTTCATGTTTTCCATGTTGTCTTTCATTTTTTCTTCAATCTTAGCTTCCATGTCATCCATCTTAGCTTCCATGCCAGCTTCCATGCCATCCATCTTAGCTTCCAATCCATTCATCTTATCTTCCACGCCTTTCTTCAAAACTTTCATTTCATTTTTTGTTGCTCTTTGCGATAACGAAATTTGGTGCACTTGCTCTTGTAATTTTGATATCTCATGTTGCATTTCTTTGTCTTCATGAATCATAGTAGAGCCTTCTAAAGGCTTAATGGGTGTTGAGTTCTTCTTAGGGGGACTTTTCGAACCCAATACTAATATATATTCTTCAATATGCCCTTGGAATAAATTCAAACTAATTTTTTCAAACAAGACTTATGTACTTTGAAAAAAATACACACATTTTTCTTTCTTTTGAAGAGCTATATATTGAAACTGAATTATATTTATGATTTTGGATCTTCAATATCTGAAATTGGGCCCTGTAGTAGCCCTCTAAATCTTCTTTCAAATTCCAGAGGTCTAACCTGATTTGAATTCTTCAAGGCAAAGTTATGCCAAATATCCCACAATGACCTAATTATGGACTAGTTCAGTAAAGCGACCTTGTATGGCAAGCCACATGTCACTGTTTCATCCTTCGACTCTAAAATTAATACAGAGAAAACTACAGTCTGTGTACTTGAGGCCACTTTTTACAGAATTCCAATCCAATGCTATAAGAGAGATTTATGACGATTTTCACATGGTCACCTCTTTTAGATGAAATTCGGGAGCCTGACAAATCCCTAAACTCCACAGATCCTATCTCCAAAAATTTTGCAAATAAAGCTCTGAAATTTTTCAACGATGTTCCTTAGGATTGCAGCTTCGTTCTGTGAAAATTTCAGCTTTTGAACCCTCATATAAAAAAATTTATATCGAAAATTCCACAATGACCTCTTTAGGTTAAATTCAAGAGCCTGCAAAAATCCCTAACTTGCGCAAATCACATCTCTGAAAATATTGCGAACCAAGATCTAAATTATTTTCACGACATTCCTCAAGATTTTAGCTTCGCTCTATAAAAATTTCAGCATCTTAACCTTGGTAGAAAAAAATTTATAGCGAAACTTCCACGATGACCTGTTTGGATCAGAAAAACCCTAGAATCCAAATCTCTGATACCAAATGTTATGAAACCATCTCCAAAAATAGAAGAAAAGAGAGATGAATGCCTTAGAAATCAGCCACTTCTAGGGGGAAACCTCCAATACATTACATAAATGAACAATTCTTGGATGATACAAATGACCAGAACCTCCTTCTATATATAGGAGCCCATGGGGCCACAATATAATCCTAGCCGATCTAACAATAATAACGTAAGGACACAATAATAACAATATTGGGGTTACAGGTGTACAACAATAACAGTAAGAGGGCTACACTAATAACAATAAGGGACTAAACTAGTAATATAGGGACCTAACATAGCAGGTATAATAACACTTATAAGTAGAATTAGGATGTAGAGATATATGTCCTAGTAGGTAATTTTAATATTAATTAAAGTTCATAAAATTCAAGGATATAACTATAAGTGTGGAGTTGGGGAAATTTATAGAGGGAAAAATTCATGAGTTTGATAATATAATAGTAACTAAAACTATTACAAAGGTATACCTTAATATACATTGAAATAAATGTATGAATGTCATGAATATGAAGAGAAGTTATTAATAAATAAAAGGAGGAAGGTCTAAATATAATGATATTAGTATGTATGTAATTATGTTCATAGGTATGAATATAATTATAGCATAATGAAGATACTAAAGACAGAAATTAAATCCTTTAAGGAAATTCTGGAAGAGGTTATACTTTGATGGAATTAAACTAATTAAATGATTGCAAATGCAGTGGAAGGTTATAAATAGAAAAAAAAAATTGGGTAAGTATAGTTGTTACATATACTCTTCATTATATCTTCTTTCATTTTCATAAAAAGAACTTAGTATTGATGGTAAGGAGAAAGAATTGAAGAAAGAGGAGAACAATAACACTAGAGTGACAAATGAAAAAAGAGAGAGAGAAGAGAATTGGTATACCCATAGAGCCAATATCCCACATAAGACATACACATAGAGATTGATGGTCAAGTATTCAGAGTTGTTGAATTGACCTGCAATGCCTTGGAAACACAATGACAATGTTTTGAAGTGGTGAAACAATATTTCATGTGTAAATTGTAGTCAAACCAATATTAAGTTGGAAACTGATATTGTAATAGTTGACATTTTATATAATACAATATATGTGGTTGAAATTATATATAGTTGCACTTGATATTATTTAGTATTGTAAGTAACATATGTAACTTTGTGTTTTCATATTAGATGGATATACACATTGTATGACATATTTTTTTTTTTAAATTTAATTGCAAAATCATATGAATTAATTTATGTTTTTTGAACACATAAAATCAATCTAAACTACTAAATTATTAGTTTGTATTGATTACTCATGAACACAAATAAAATTAACATACGCCTAAATTAGTTGTTTATAATGATTATTAATGAAAATAAATGAAATGAATATAAACGACTAAATTAGGAATTTATATAATGAATATGAAAGTACCAAAAAAAGATAAATCACTACTGCAAATGATAAATTTGTGATTACAAATGATGAATAAATTTTGCATATATGTGGCTATTAGTAGCTAATTTACAGTATCTTATAATATGACCAAAATTTAGTCTTTTTTCTTTGGTCATTAATTGGTTTTAAACGATGACTAAAGTCTGTATATATATGACTATTAGTAGCTAATTTACAATGTCTTATAACACGACCAACATTTTGGTCATATTTCTTTGGTCATTAATTAGTTATATCGAGTGATCATATAGTAATATATATTTTTTGTATATTTGGCCATTAATTGTGGAAATTAATGACTAAATTAATGACCAAATTTATGACTAAATATACTACTAGAAATAAAATTGAGACAACCAACTAATTACTAAGCTAAAAACCACTGAAAGTTGGTCGCGTTATAAGATACTACAAATTAGATACTATTGGTCACCGACCGAAAAATGGTCGTTTATATACAAATTTTAGTCATTTTTTTAGTAACTAATTAACCATTTTGTACTAGTGTGAGGTTCAAAGCATCTTAGCAAGACACCATTTTGGTGCTTTCTAAAAATCACTCCATGAACAAGCTGATAAGATTGAGCTTTGAGGTGAATTTCCCTATTTTTTTTTTGTTTGATAAATGTGTAGACAATGTGTCGTGCGATAGGAATTTTCATATATTTGAGTACCATAGCGTTGTGGAAATTGACCAGGGAACTTGTTCAACATTGTACATCTCTATTTCCTACTCCCATCCTGAAATATATTGCTCCAGAGCATCTCTAGGTTTTGCTACTAATTAACCAAGGCCAGGAGCTTTAATATTATGAACATGCTTAAACTCCAGATCATATTTTTGCAAATAGGTCATCCAATTTACCCTCTTCTCAACTAGCTCTTGTTGCACAAAGAGTGTTTTTATGGTTGGATGAGGCATGCATATGATCGTGTGAGCTTTAAGGAGGTAAAGCCTGAAATGTTTGACTGCATTATATACAACATAGGCTTGTTTATCGATGGCAGGGTAATTCAAATCTGACCCCTGTAAGCCAACACTCATGAAAGAAATATGTCGTTCATTTCCTTCAATATCCTTTTGTGTCAGTATGGTCGCAATAGATGAATATTAGGAAAAATTATAAAGCGGGAAACACTTGCAATAATCAAGACTAAATAATGCAGGCGCATTAGCAATAACTTGTTTAATATGAGCAAAATAATCTCTTTCCCTTTTGTCCCATTTATAGATCACATCTTTATTTATCATCTCCTCTAATAGTTTAACTATATGAGCATAGTTAGAGGTGAACTTGCCCAAGAAATTAATGTTCCCTAAGAAATATTTCATAGCTTTCTTATTTACTAGGAACGAGATATGAGTTATAGCTTTGACCCTTTCGAGATAAAATTTGATTCTGCTCTTTGCAATGACATGTCCTAAGAGATTTCCTTTTGACACATCGAATATGATTTTCTTGGTATTTAGAGATATTGCATATTTGCGATATCGCTCGAATATTATTTTTATATGAAACACATGGTTTGATGTTATTTTAGAGAACAAAATAACATCATCTCAATAAAATACTACAATTTGGTCAATCAGGCCACAGAAAGTAATTCCATTTCTCTTTGAAATTTAGCACCAACATTGATAAGCTTGAATCACATGCAATTAAAGAAAAATGTTCCCCACTTGGTCTTGAATGTGGTTTTGAGACGGTCTGGTTCTGCCACTAGAACTTGATTGTAGCCATAAAAGCCATCTAGCAGCGAGAGCATCTCATACCTAGATATTGTTTGGAGGATCAATTCCATGGATAGAATCGGGTAATTGTATTTTTCGGATGCCTGGTTGAGGTTGTGAAAGTTGACACATAACCTTATCTCACTAGACTTATTCTCGACATGGAACATATTCGAAACCTAAGTATAATGTTTTACCTTAAAAATGATTCCATGATCCAACAACTTCCTCACCTCCACTTGGATTAGGGGTTACAACATCAAATGAAATTTCCTTAAATTTTGTTGAAAAGGTTTCACCACTTCTTTAATGGGAATGTCATGCTAGATAATATGAGTATCATACGTCTTCAAATCTTCGTCAGTCCATGAAAACACATCTCATTACTTTTTGAACAGCCAGATGAATTCCTTTTTTTCTTATGGAGAAAAACGCATAGTGAGGTTTACATAATTTAGATAGTCTTGAGTTCCTAAGTTGAATTGTTCAAATGACAACTTTGAGCTATGCTTGTTAGTGTTAACTGGGCATGTGAAGCAATTTTTAATGTCATATAAAATTTCCAATGACACTACACCCATAGGCATAGTATTTCCTTTCACAGTATCAACTGCTTCCTGCAAATCCTTGTCGTGCTCATAAAATGCAGTATCTTTCGGTCATAATTGATAACGCAAAAATTAGTTACATTATTTGACACAGATGGTTTAAATATAATGTTTATAGAAAAAATATTTTTCAAAGGAGACATTCTAGCAACTGCATTAGCTAATGTGTCTATTGTGACATTTCTAATTTTAGGATAAATAATATCAAAAGCTTCAAAATAAGTAATCAATCACCATACCTCCTATTGGTATTTTTTTTAACTTGTTCAAACAAAATGGATAATGTTCCATACCTATTGAGTAATTACTTCTAAGTCACTGATTACCTTGAGGAGTTCTACCTTCATATCGATGGCTTTCTTTAACCCAATAACAAGTGATTCCTATTCGGTAGTCTTATTAGTGCACTTGGACTCCAAATGACATGATATGATGTACTTCTTATTATGTCGATCTATGAATTCAAATAGCTCCAGAACCATCATGCATTTTTTATTCATCAAAGTACAAAGTCCAAATATTATTAATTACTAAATTAGTTCCTAAACTATTATTACTATGTACATATATGTTACAAGAATCATTAGAACCGGTTGGATTACAAGGAAGGAGCTCCAACTATGTATCCAATGGGATGGGTGATAGTTGTTCTTGATAAAATCTATGATCATTTTCGTAGAAAAAAATTCCAAAGATTATATCTACAAAGGCAACAAGCTTATTATGACTCTCAAGTTGTGTCAAAATATATATCATGTATGGTTCACTCTCCACTCAAACATGGTTGCTTATACCCTTATATGAGAGCCATAAGTGTGACTAATATGTTACAAAATACCCTTGTAATTTAATAGACCAGTCTCTACTCAAAAGTACACCATAGTCTTTAGGGATGTCCACAATTACAATATTTATGTATTTTTGTACCTGGTGATCTGATGATAAGTGGATAATAACATTCCTGAGTCCACCAATGGCCTAGACAAGTGATCTATATAGTTGAATGATTTTTGCATTAGTTTTATCCCATTTAACATTAATTTTCTTAGTGACATATAATGGAATTACATTCACAAATGCACCTGAATAAACTACACAATTACAAACGTTGTAATTGAATATTTCGAAAGTTAGTGAAAACAGGGGGCATAAATTTTTAGCATCTAAGTTACAAAATTAACCACATATTTGAGAGTTCCAGAAGACTTGCTAGACACATTTTTGAGAAGTAGAAGCTTTTTCACCTGATGAAGGCTATGAGAAGGCTTGGACAAGAAGTTCACACTAGCCTACTATCTTTGCAAGCTAAAATATGGAAATGTTGGCACGTTCTCTTTTCAAGTCTTCGTGTATATTATAATAAATTGTTTCCTTTCTAGCAGGAAGTGCTGAAGTTTCTAGAGGTGTATATTTATTAGAAATTTCCATACTGATAGACTTGTTTTTGCTTCCAGTGGAAGTGTTCTTAGAAACAAAAAAATTTCAAGACTTGTTTTGAAAATTTTGAGCACGATTTGTTGGTGGTTAGATCGTTCTTAAAAAAATATCGTTCATTTTTTGTCTTGTCACCTCCTATTTGGAAATGGGCCCTTTGCTCCTCAAATTATAACAAACAATTTTTTTATGAGGAGGGGCTTCACTTTAAGGTGGTGCTTCAATACTTTTCTTTTCAGTATTAAGAATGAAACCAAAATTATTAACTAAATTTCCAATACCTATACTTTCCTCACCTTTAGCAACCTCATTTGCTTCTTTTTTGTGCTTATACTACTCATCTACTAGTAAAGTATCAACAATATATGTTGTCAGAGAATTCATGTTGTGGTTCCACTATGGGAAAGCTTTTTTGAATACCATTTCTGATGGAAGGAACAACATGCCTATATTTTTAACATTCAACACAATATTTGAAAAACGGGTAGATTTAGTTGGTTGATTGTTGTTATTCCCCACTAAATAAGAAATACTTAGGGGGCGTCTTATTAGTAGAAGCCTCATTTAACTTTATATTTAATTCTAGTAATACTTAATTAGTAATTTCCTTTAAAGATTTAGTCAAGCTATCAATATCCAAAGAGTCCTATTATTTAGCCTTACTTGAAGAAGGTTGAGACTTATTTCTAGTCTCCTTAGATTCTTTATATTCTTCATCATCAGTGATAGCTCCCATGGCACACAAGTATTTCTCGACAATGACTTCTTCTACAAATTTTAAAGCTAGTGTATCATTTGTAGCTCTTTTAACATAATCATAAATGGTTCTTGGAAAGGTAGATATATAATACTCTATAGTGATATAATCATGAGGCTGTGTATTTGGAGGGAAATTGTTCAATATGCAGTTGAACCTTTTATTTTCGCCTTCCCCCCATCTCAATATTTCTGAGCTCTTTTTAAAAAAAAGGAAGGAGTCTTATCATCTAAATGAATTTCTACAAAAAAAAATATCTTTAAACTCCCTCCAACCATGGATTAAATTAGCAGGCAGACTATGGTACCATGTTGTTGCTCTACCATCTAAATTGAAAGGAAAAATCCAGCAAGCAACATCATTGTATTATACCTCCAACATTCATAGATGCATCTATAAATCATCGATATGATCTCCTACCTTTGTCTTCTTGTTACGATCAAACTTAGATAACAACTTCTCCAGATGTCTAGGAATTCTATGAAGGTTATCGGAAATATTTAGTGACCCTTGGGCCATCCAATCCAAGTCTTGATCAACCACGTCTTCGTATCATAGCTCCTCCTTCTTTTCTAAATTTTATGAGCCTTCTCCTTCTTCATTTAAACCATCCTTAAAATCAAAATTAATTTTTGTGTGTTCTCCATCAAAAAGAGCAATATATTCCTCGCACTCTTAATGAATGGGTGGAAGTGACTCTTGTTGTAGTGTGTCTTTTGAAGACTCTGCTAATTCCTCAAGAGTTTCAAAGACAAAATCTTCCACTGATGCAACTCATACAAAAATATGAGTTGTTTCTTTCTTCTTAGTTCTAGGGTCCTATATTTCATAGGATCTCAAGGTGATTGAGTTTATTCTATCTGTCAAATTTATTTTGTAAGATGATTTCCAATCTGCAAATATTTTTCTAAAAAAAAGGAGATAACATAAAAAATCAAAAGAGGTTATATGTTAAATAAATAAATAAATAGAATATGAACCCCAACAAAAAGAAGAAAACAATAAATTCTAAAAGTGTTGCACCTCCAAATTCCAATGCTCTTAGTTTAGCTTATTTCTGAAAATAAATTGTGCGCAGCTTCTTTAAAATGCCACAAAAGTTCAATTGAATTCAATCATACAGTTTAAGAATGATTGAATTCAATCATACAGTTTAAGAATGATTGAATTAGGTTTAAATTTATTGTTAATAGGTAGTGAAAAAATGATCTGTCAAACTATTTAATCTTGACAGATCAATAGTTAAGTAGAAAATAAAAATTGGTTCAATAATTTAATCTGAACCAAAAAACAAATAACTCATAGAAGTAGATTAGTTGTTAAAAAGAAAAATGTTGAGTTGCTAGTCTAAATGCACTTGGATGAAAGATAAAATGTTAAAATGTTAGGGTAGAAAAAGAAATGAAAATTCAAGGGTAGGTAGAGAATAAAAAATGACATTGGAGATAAAATAGGATTTTATCCTAAGAATATAACTTTGGACATATGGAATATGTAATAAAATAAATTAACCAAAGTTTAATTGGATAATAGTCATGCCAAATCCAATTCAGACCCCCACCTGTCACATTCATCATTATATTAATATATGGCGGACCCCAAAATTCATCTTTTCACCTAAATCCATAAAAAAAACCTTTGTTTTACAACCAATCCCATCAACTCACATTACATCCGACGGTTGATATTCCCCATTGGCCCCCCTCTGTCGTCTAAAGGTTACCAACCCGGGGGGGTCTGAAGTCGAAGGTTTTAAAAACTGCCAAATTATACCACTACCTCTGCTCTTTGGTTATTTGGGACCTTTCCACCCGAAATCGCCTACCGACCAAGCTCACCCCCGAACGCGGTTTTTCTCTTGTCAAAAAACCATCCTCCACGTCATGCTCCCCTTGTCCCACCATGCCTATGCAAAATTTTACCCCACCTTTTTACCATTTGACATTTAATTTTTTCCCTCCCGTTAATAATTAAAGATCAAAAGCCCATTCCTTAGTCTGATTGAGGATTTAATGATGTTAGACCCATTGATTAATGACCTCGCTCCATAGTTCCCTTAATAAAACCCATGATTCCTCAATAACCCGTCACAGACTTAATTGGCTGTAATACTTTTCTTACTGTGCAGGTTGCATATACTGTCGAAGACAAATATTGCGACACTATTTCATTTCCCCGTCCTGATCACAGTGATCCAATCACTATTTTTCCATCCAACTATTTCTCAGCCAAGAATTCACCTCCTTTTCTTCCTTTTCTGTTTGATAACAAATCACCAGGATGCCTCCCAAAGGCAAGGAGGTTGAAGAATTCCCAAACCCTCTCATCCACCCACCAATTAACCTTTACCATACCCCATTGGCCAACATGGACTTCAAAATCCATGACTCCCTATCTGACCTATACTTATTTGAGATTTATTGTTGGCTAGAGGACCAATTAATCAATCAAATGGATGAACTCAAACTGTGGGACTCCAATCTACCTTACTACATTTTCCCTCAAACTCATAGAGCACCCGAATTTATCAGAAAGAGTCATTCATTCTATGATCCTAATCAAAAGGCTATCATTTCCTCAACAGGAGAAATCCTCTTTGCTATCACTGCCAAAGAATTAATCAAATGTTGCAGGCCCTTGTTATTAAAAACACCACTCCTTTCTCCCATGAAATCCTCACAGAAGCCTATCAGAAATTGGAATTTTCCAAAAGAGCCAAAACATTGGAATTATTTCTAGCTGCAGATACTCCTTTACCCAAAAGGAATCCTCCCTATCCTTCCACCATGTTCCCTAATAGAACCATGCATATTATCACAATTATTTCCTATCTTCTTGGTTACTATTCTGATTAAAGTGCAGATGAATCTATTATTGGTTTCCTCTCTATTTTTTTTGTTGATTCTAAATCTTCAGTCCTCTTTGATTTCAGTCAATTTCTAGCTGATGCTATCCATGACAAATTTTCTAAGTTCCCTACTGAAGAAGTTTTCGAATATGCATCAGTACTAGTATATCTTTTTATATATTTTCAAGGAGATAGGTTTCCATTCACATTGCAGAAGCTAGATGAAGAAGGGAACCAGTAGTCAATTATTTTTTGGACTTCCATGGGAATGAAAGACAAAGAAGAGTATTCATATAAGAAATTTATTGAAATTTTTGTATATCCAGCAATGTGTTGATCAACGGTTGTCATTGATGTCAACCCAAGTAGCACCAAGGTCTACCCCAATATTTCATGTGAATTTTTACCTACCAAATTAATAGATTTTGGGTCAAGAATTCTTTTGATGGTTTCTACTTGTCGATATGTTTCCGTTTATATATGGCACGCTACGTAAATATTCTTCACGGTTTGAGAGATATTCATGTTTGAAGTTTGTAAACCTAGTTAGTGGCTAAAGCCCCATGGGGTTGTGTCATGGGTCATTGAAAAGTCATAATTAATATTTTTTAAGCTCCTAAAATACCTCTCACATTCACTTGTTGAAGCCCCTCTCAACCTAAGCATTTATATAAATTGTGATCCTCATATCCTCCTTATGCAAGGGATTTAGTCATCTAAAACAGGTCATCGTGGAATTTTCACTCTAACTTATTTTCTACGAAGGTTCAGAAGCTGAAATGTTTATGAGGCGAAGCCGAAATCCTGAGGAAGCTACTGTGAAAATTGCGGATCAAGGTGCACAATATTTTCGGAGATGTGATCTGTGGAAGTCAGTGTTTTTGCAGGCTCCTGAAATTCATCTCAAAGAAGTGACCTTGGGAAAATCGTCATAACTCTCTCTAAGTATAGGATTCGATTTTGTAAAAATTGGTAGATAATTGTACGGATCTGTCAATTTTACAAAATGATAAAGAAACATGGCCGCTTCGTGGCATGTTGTGGAATTCTCTCTCTTTGAAGCAGGTCCATAACTAGGGCATTGTGAGGAAATTGGGCACCAATTCTCTCTTGAAGAATCAAGGAGAATTGGGTCAGACCTGTGGCATTGCTTGGAAGGAAGCGACTCGGAGGAATACTCTGAGGACCAAAAATTAGATATTGGGTATCTAGAATAACAGAGAGATAAACCCGATTCAATGTCGACTCCTAAGAAGGAAAGAGAAAAGGCGAATCTACAAACGCGACGTAAGGAAATTGCAAAGGGCAGAAATTTCTAGGGTAGAAAAAGAAAAGCAAGGTGCGATGAGAGGGTAGCATGACAAGAGAAAAAAACCAAGGTGACATGACAAGAGGTTCATCACATGAAGTCTTGAGTAGAGCATGCACATACGATCCAATGTAAAGGTATCATTGTACTAAGTCATTGTAAATACATTATTGTAAAAATTGTTCTAGTATCTATCTGCCAAGAGTTGAAGAGGCAGTTTCGGGAGGTCTAGGATCATCATTAGGTCGTTATTTCATAGTTTGGGTTATGTTCTAGTATGTCTTCTTCTTCTACATCATTCTATATCATTGTAAAGTGGACCATTTTCCCTGGTACGGGAGTCCATTCTTCTTTTATTCTTCTATAGGGTGGTAGGGTGGTGCTAGGGTGAGTTGTAGCTCATTGGGTGTTGAGGCATCCATTCAGTTGACTACTGAAGAATCCCGGGAGTTGGAGCGTCCATCTAGTGGGAGCTGGAGAAGAATGTTTTTCTAGATTCTAGGAAGTTGGAGCTTTATTTTCAATTGGAGTTGAATATTAAAGAATTATTAGAAAAGCATTAGGTGGTTTTTGTCCCGGAGTGGGTTTCCACCTTAAAAACTGTGTGTATTTGTGTTCCTTTTGTTTACTACTATCACTGTACCAACACTGATAATAATTGAAGATTAACTAATGCTTTAATTGAAAGGAAAATTGATTCACCCCCCCCCTCTAAGTGTTTCAACGATTCAGTATGGACTTGGTAATGTTCTAATACTTGGGTTTAATAGCTGGAAAGGAGGTCATGGAGCATGCGAAATGGTATACCTCTGTTCAATGAAAATAATTATGCACTACGGAAAGGAAGAATGGAAAGGAAGAATGGAGGTATATCTCTTGGCGCAAGGTTACAAAGTATGGGACATTGTTCAAAATGGATTTACATCAACCGTGGATGAACAAGGTAAGAAGAATTTGGTAAATGATGCAAAAGAAAAGAATATTATTATCAGTGGACTTATTGAATCTGCTTATCATAAGGTTTTAGGTTGTAAAACCACCAAAAATGTATGGGAAAAGCTTGAGAATATATATGCAGGTGACTCAAATGTCAAAGAAGCAAAGCTTCAAATCTATAGAGCAAAATTTGAGCAACTCAGAATGAAAGAAGATTGCAACATTGTTGCATACTTCCAATATGTTGATGAAATAACCAATACTCTGGAAGGATTGGGAGAGCTAGTTAACGAGAAGACTATTATACGGAAGATTCTTAGAACGTTACCAAGGAGATGCAACCCAAAGGTATCGGTATTAGAATATAGTGCAAATCTGGACAAACTGGAAAAAGAAATTTATGAGTTCTCACAGCATATGAAAATGAGACACAGTCGGGAGAAGAGAGTACTTACGTATCTAGAAAGCGCATTTTGTTTGTCTGAAAACCAATAAGGACAAACAACCTTCAATTGAAAATACATGCACCTGCAAGTGTGAAGAAAAGGGAGATGATGAAGAAGGTCTTTCAGATGAAGAATATTCTTACATTACGAGAAAACTAAAAATTGGTAAGGAAAAATTCAAAGGTAAACTTCCATTGATATGTTTCGGTTGTGGTGAGGTTGCACATTTCACATCAAAATTTTTGAACATAAGTGATGGCAACTCAAAAGGAAAGAAAGGCTTTTATAAATTCAACAAGAAAGGATCCAAAAGGAACTTTCTCTTTAAAGAAGATAGCTCATCATCCGATGAAGACAATGACAACGAAGAAGAAGCCAATGAGAGAGTACAGTTTATGACCAAGAACAATAAACAAGAAGTATCAAACAACGAAGAAGAAGGATTGACCATAGAAGAACTTTCTAAGGAAGCAATCAAACTTATAAAAGAGCTCAAGGCAGAGAAGATCCATTCCAATACTCTTGAAGAACAAGTTCAAGGTCTCAAAATTGAAGTTGAAGAACACAAATGCATTCAAGGGACACTTAAAAAGAAGTTGGAAGAAAGAAACCAAGAAAAGGAAGAATTATAAGCCAAAGTAGTCTCACTGCGTAAGGAAGTCAAGAAAGGAAAAACTATCCAAAACTATGCCAACAGCTTAAGGGCATTGGAAGAACTCATCAACAATCAATGATCTTACAATGACAGAACTCGCATCGGTTAAAAAGAAGAAGAAGAAGGAACTTTTACAACAAAATACTATGAACCTATGAGATATGACATGCATGTAGACTTCGTTGGACAAGATTCACAAGAACAACCTTAGAAGACATTTCCTCGACGAAGATTTCCATCCAGGTACCAACATATTTTTTATGGCTACTGTTATTCATGTGGAAAATTTGGTCATAAATATATAGAATGTCCCACGTACCCCAGGAATGAATACAATTCCAGGAGATATGTAAAATATGAACCTCATAGGACTCAGCAAAACATCAATAGATTTGAACATTTAAGAAATAATATTGAATGTTACAAATGTCGAAACTTTGGACACATAGCCAGAGACTACAGACTTGAAAATCCTCCAAAAGAATCTTCGAAGCCACAGAACAAACAAACATCGAAGAAGAAGAAGACTGATAATTTTTCTCTCGCTCTCAAGGCTCAAAACCACAAAGATGTGTGGTATGTTGATAGTACTTGCTTAACACATATGACTAGAGATAGAAATAAATTTGTATCTCTAAAAGATAAGAAGGATGGAACCGTGTCCTTTGGAAATGATGGATCTTCAAATGTTATAGGATCAGGTACTGTCACTATCGGAAGCAAAGATGCTCTAGCCAAGAATGTGCTATTGATGCAGGGGCATTAGGCACAATAAAATACTTTGTATTTAAATATACATAGGGGGGTCTTATGTTTTTAAATTCTTATGTAATCCTTAAATAACTAGAGTGATTTTAATTATGGAGAGAAATTGTAAATGTTCTTAAATCATTGAGAACATGAAGGAAAGTCGATTAGCTAAGAATGTGAAGAGTCAGTTCAGTAAATTTAGGGAGTTAGGCTAAATTTAGGACTTTGGGAAATCCAAGAGTTTTTTTGAGTCATCGAAGGAGCTGAATCAGTTGATTATCAATTTGTATAAAAATAAGCCTCAGAGGCATTAAGCAAACAGATCAGACCTGGAGATCTGGAGGGACAGAGTTAGAATAGATTCAGGAATAGAGTTCCTGTAAGCCTACGGGCATTTGAAAGGGCCATTCGATTTTGAAGATATAGCCAAGAGTAAGAGGTTGTAAGTGATTTCATTTTATATGAATGAAAGAATCTGTTTCTGTCTTACATGAGTAGTAATTGATTTAAATTCTGTGTGGTAGGCTATAAGTTTCAATAACAAATAGTATAAGAAACAGTACGTGATAACTCTGTGTTGAGGTTTAATTCAAATATTATGATCTAATTTAAATGCAATAAGGGTTATATAAATCTTTGAGAAGACTGTGGGAAGGTTGCAGTCATTGATCACTGCAAGGATCGATGACACAACAAAGGAAATGCGTATTTTCAATTTGTAATTGAATACAGGTTGGAATCGAAACAAATAGGAATAGAGGATTTGTTTCAATGAAGAGCAAGGTCCCTGTTGAATTTGCAAAATTTGAATTGAGGTCGAATGAGCATGAAACCTAAAGGCACAATTTTAAAACAAAGAAATGGAAATCCTTGAATTTGTCGAGAGAGGGAAGAAATGTTAGAGAGGTTCAAATACTGAGTGGGAACCTGATTCTATTAAACCGTGGAAGGGAACCAGTCTATTTACATTCACGAATTATAGATTTTGTATTGAACTGAAAGCAGGTCTCCCAATAAAGAAGAAATGGATCGAAGGCACAGTGGAACACGATTCAAAATCAATGAAATCATGAAGGAAGTATCGAGATTATGAAGAGGGTTTCGTATAAAATGGAAGGACCAGCACAAAATTTCAATTTTCTGCAGAGGATGTAGAACCATGAATCGGTTGGAACTGAGAGCGTAAACAATAAAGGCAGAATCAAAGAGAAATGGAATTGTGTTGTGTGGAAATATGAGTCAACGGTGACCAGAACAGTAAAGGCGGTTATGAGAAGACAAACCGGCAGTATCACACAATTTAAAAGTGGTAAGTTGTTTTTTGTGAAAAAAATGCGATATCATTTGTTGGAGGGCACGTGGCATAAGGTGGTTTTCAATTACCACCTATTTCGCATTTTTTTAGCGTTAAAGTTTTGTCTTGAAAAAAACATGATTACCATCAGATTATCGAAAGGGAGTGCGATAAGCTATCCACCGTTGGATGTGAATGGCAAGTTAAGTTGCTATGGGACCAGCTAATATGTCAGCATTCAGGTTGACAAGAAAGTTATGCTGTGGGTCGTATTACTCATTTGGATAGTTGGGTTCTATTAAATTATGAACTGAAAGTATGAACCGTAAACATATATGTGGTTTATTTAAGGTTTAACCCATAGAACCAAATGGTAAGGAGTTGTGATACTTACGTTGGTTAGTAGGTTTGAACCATAGGGGCGTAGATCTTGAGGATGTATAAAACCTTGTGGGCCAGGTATATATATATATATATATATATATATGTTGGACTTAATTGATATAAAGTATGCTAAGGGCTTGTTGGTTATGTCATATTCAAATATATAGTATTTGATACGAAGACAAGGTTCTTTTTGTGGGAAATAAATGTAAGGAGAGAAACCTTTGATAAAAGGATTTTCTCATGGTCTAAAGCGCATTTTATAAATAGGAACAACTTCTATGCATAATTTTGTATTGATGGGGTTTTATAACCATAGGATGATTTTAATTTAATATCTCAAATCTCAGATTTGAGATATTAAAGCTTCCAGATACAGTTTATTTAAATTTCCAGTTGAGATTATTTGGGGCAGGAAATTTGAATGCGTTTTGTATGCACATAGAGAGTTTGATAGTGGATTGAGAGGTTAGCCTGGGCATTAGCTATTGGTTGAAAACATGAATCACAATCTGCTCATTGTTGGACAAATGTGTGATCAAGGGGAAACACAATACTATTCAACTCCACAAAATGTGAAATCAAGAAAGGCAGGTATGGTGAAATTGTGGCTACAACAAGTTGAGCTCCAAACAACATATATGTTTTGGATGAAGCAACTAAAGTATGTCTAATAGATAAAGAGGATGATATAATATTTGGTAGCAATGATGATTGACTAAGTAAGAAGTTTGCTACAAAGATGCAAAGTGATTTCGAGATGTCTTTACTTGGTAAGCTGACATACTTCTTAGGGCTTCAAATATTTCAGCAAGAGAAAGGAATATTTATATGTCAAGCCAAGTACATCAAGGAAATGCTTTAGAAATTTAAATTGGAATATTTCAAACCCATCCTTCCTCCGATGGTAACAGGTTGAAAATTGAGCATAGATGACTCATCTAAGGATGTGGATCAAAGGTTGTACAGATCTATGATTGATAGTCTTCTATATGTAACAGCCTCCTGGCCAGATGTTATGCAAGCAGTTGGACAAGTAGCAAGATTCCAAGCAGCACCAAAAGAATCACATATTATTGTCATCAAAATAATTCTTCGATATCTAAAGGGAACAATAGAATATGGCTTGTGGTATCCCAAGGGTAACAATCTCATTATTCATTCCTTTACAGATGCAGATTGGGTAGGAAGTGTTAATGATCATGAGAGTACTCATGAAGCATTGGAATATCTTCGCCAGAATCTTGGGATTCTCCCAAGTTCTCATTAGATTTTTCTTATTCAGAATATAAATGGGGAGTGGAAGTGTGTACAGGTCCGCAAGATGATTGTATGTCTGGGGGAGTGGAAGTGTGTACAAGTCCGCAAGATGGTTGTGTGTCAGAGGGAGTTACCCTTTTCCATTAGTGTCAAAGGGGGATAGAATGTTGTAGGAAGAGGTGTCATGATTGCAGGGGGATTACTTGTGTTGCCATCAATGCCAAAGGGGGAGATTGTTGATCAACGGTTGTCATTGATGTCAACCCAAGAAACAACAGGGCTACCCCAATGTTGCATGGGAATTTTGACCTACAAAATTAATAGATTCTGGGTCAAGAATCATTTTGATGGTTTCTACTTGTCAAGATGTTTCCGTTGATATATGACACGCCACGTAATTCTTCACGGTTTGAGAGATGTTCATGTTTGAATTTTGTAACCTCAGTTAGTGGGCTAAAGCCTCATGGGGTTGTGGCATGGGTCATTGA
Source organism: Pinus albicaulis (assembly GCA_034641835.2). Taxonomy (NCBI): domain Eukaryota; kingdom Viridiplantae; phylum Streptophyta; class Pinopsida; order Pinales; family Pinaceae; genus Pinus; species Pinus albicaulis. Next base: position 561,090,385 of record CM076581.1, read on the forward strand.
AAAGTCATAATTAATATTTTTTAAGCTCCTAAAATCCCTCCCACGTTCACTTGTTGAAGCCCCTCTCAACCTAAGCATTTATATAAATTTTGATCCTCATATCCTCCTTATGCAAGGGATTTAGCCATCTGAAACAGGTCATCGTGGAATTTTCGCTATAAATTTTTTTATACAAAGGTTCTGAAGCTGAAATTTTTATGAGGCAAAGAAAAAATCCTGAGGACATGCTTGTGAAAATTTCAGATCAAGATGCGCAATATTTTTGGAGATATGATCTGTGGAAGTCAGTGTTTTTGCAGGCTCCTGAAATTCATCTCAAAGAAGTGACCTTGGGAAAATCATCATAACTCTCTCTCTGAGTATCGGATTGGAACCCTATAAAAATGGTAGATATTTCATGAACTGTAGGTTTCTCTCTATAAATTTCAGAGCCGAAAGAAGAAACAGTGACACATGGCACGATGTACAATTCTCTCTACTGAAACAGTCCATAACTAGGGCATTGTAAGAAATTGAGCATAAATCTTGCTTGAAGAATCCAAATTGGGTCAGACCTGTGGCATTGGAAGGATGACTTAGAGGTCTACTACAGGACCAAAAATCTGATATTGGGGATCTGAAATAATAGAGATATACCAGATTCAATATCGAGCTCCTAGAAGGCAAGAAAAAGCTAGGTCATGTGTTGTCAAGGGATGCAAAGTACCAGACTTTCTAGGGCAGAAAAGCAAAGAAAGGTGCAGCGGAGGGTAGCATGATAAGAGCAGGAACCAAGGTGCATAACAATAGCAAGAATTTCATCACATGAAGTCTTCGAGTGGGTAGCACTGCATACAGTCACTGTAAAGGTATCATTGTACTAAGTCATTGTAAATAGATTATTGTAAAAATTGTTCTAGTGTCTATCTACCAAGAGTTGAAGAGGAAATGTCAGGAGGTCTAGGATCATCATTAGGTGGTTGTGTCATAGTTGGGGTTATGTTCTAGTGTGTCTTCTTCTTCTACATCATTCTATATCATTGTAAAGTGGACCATTTTCCCTGGCACGAGAGCCCATTCTTCTTTTATTCTTCTATAGGGTGGCAGGGTGGTACTAGGGTGAGTTGTAGCTCATTAGGGGTTGGGGCATCCATTTAGTTGACTATTGAAGAATCTCAGGAGTTGGAGCATCCATTCAGTGGGAGCTAGAGAAGAATGCTTTTCTACATTCTAGGAATTTGGAGCTTTATTTTCAATTGGAGTTGAATATTAAAGAATTATTAGAAAAGCATTGGGTGGTTTTTGTCCCGGAGTGGGTTTCCACCTTAAAGACTGTGTGCATTTGTGTTCCTTTTGTTTACTGCTATTATTTTACAAACACTGATAATAATTGAAGATTAACTAATGCTCTAATTGAAAGGAATATTGATTCACCCCCCCTCTCAGTATTTCCAACCCAATGCATCTTTTGAGCAGCAGTGCAGAACCAAGGATTATTGAGGAGATTTTGAAGGTTTTACATCTATTAGATCAAGCCAGAACAGGAGACTGGTACCTTTACCATAACTATACATAAACCAGAGTTTATGGTTGTGACCTTCCACCTTACAAATTCCCGAAGATCCTCCCCATGAGGATTTTTGCATTGGAATATATCAAACAAATTCTCAGGGAAGATGAAGTCCATTTTGTTGCTGGAAAGAATAAATCACAGTTCAAGATCAAAACTTAGATTGGTCCATTCATTTGTAACACTAGAGCATTTGGGGAAGAAGCAGACAAATTATTAAAATAAATGAAGTTTGGTCTCAGTTTTACTTGGTTATATGACCCATTGGGAGTGATTTCAGGGATCAGTGTGGAAAATAAGTTCACTCCATATCATCACACAACAAGACCCGATATTGAAAAATATAAAAATTTGTTAGAATGGAAAGAAAACACTCTCCAAGAAGCAGAAGAATGAGAAGTATCTACTTCAAACATGCACACTCTAGTTACACAAGTAAGCACAAGGAAAAGAGGCAGAGAAGAAAAGTCATCCCCAATGACTAAAGTATCAAGTCAAGTTTTCAAAAAGGAATACAGAAAGAGACCTAGACTCTTTTCAAAAGCTAGTACAACCAATGAGTCAGAGAAAGAAACATTTGGAAAAGTTGGAGATACATCCATTTTTACACAGCTTGGTGGAAAAACTATTCAGTCTCCCACTCATTCTACCACTTCTCATGAACAACAAATAATTCAAACCAGTAAAGACAATCAAAAGCATAAAGAAGAGGATATTTTTCATATTTCCAGAGAAATTAATAAGAAAAACTAGGTGATGAACTTAGACACTTATAATCAATTCTAGAAACATTCTTCTAGTTCTCAGGCTTGAATTCTCTTATTGTTTGACTCCGAGAAAGGCAATATGTAGTTGGCATTTTTGTAAGTTCAGATTCCACAGCCTAGTACAACCTCATATTGCAAGAAAAATACATTTTATTTTGATGAAAAATGTGTGCATCAAATTGATCAAATTGAACTGCACAAACAGACTCACCAAATAATCTCATATACTTTAACTAACATTGCTCTAACATTATGAAAATTTCAGGTCACCTTGGCCAACACTCAGTCATAGCTCAATATTGAAAGGGTCTCTTTAATGGCTAAAGACACCAGGATCAAAGCTCTAGAATATCTGGTAGTAAATATTGGATGTGACTCCTCTAACATTAATATTGCAGAGGAAATGATCAACAAGAAGAATATTGATATAGCAACATTAAGAAAGCAACCCAAAATTCCAACCACTGAAGATCCAATGACCAAATAAATTGAGGAAACGGAGTCCCAGAAAGCTGACATGATGAAACTCATCATGGAACAGAATCTACAAATAAAGCAGAAGGAAGCAGAAATGGAGAAACTAATCAAAGAAAAGGAGGAAGTTGTCAAAAAGGCTGAAATCCCCATGGATGTAATCCCTATTGCTATTGTCCACATCACTACTGCTTCCACCATAGGTACAGTAGAAGGATTTGAGCATCTTACTGAAGTTGTTCAGAAATTATCCATTGAAATAGAAGAGATTAAGAAATTGCAGGATCAGTTAAAAACACTACAACATCAGAAAGAAATTGGAGAGAGTGCACATGCAGTAGAGCTACAAAGAGAAAGAATACAAATTGAAAGATTGCAGAAGTAAGTCAGAGATTCTTATCTTGGGAACACAATGGGGTTAGTCAAAGAGAATATATGGGGAGCGATTATTGAATATGTGAAAGAGATCTGACCTAGCATCAAGATTTTTTTTATCAGAAAGATTCACTGGAGAAGGCTCAAGAAGCTATTCTAACTATTACAGAACAGCTTGAGGACAAGCCTGCTATAGCTATTGAGATAATTACATTTCTAAATTCTAAGGACAACAGTGAACTTCAAGATTTGGGTATAGATGACAGGATAGGAACCATTTTTGAAGGAACTCTTCAGTTTAAAGAAAAATGCAACAGTGTCAATATCATAGTTCAATTTTTTTCAACGGGCTATAACCCTTGAACAACAAGGGTTTTCCCTCAATGTTAGTGATAAATGACAAGTTAATTCCCCTTTAAGACTACGTATGAAAACTCAAATACATTTCTACTAATACAGCCAAAGTTTCAAATATTCAGGGTACATTAACAACAAGGCTCATAAAAAATGCACTCCAAGATACATTATTTATCCTGCATGAGATAAAACATATCTTTTTAGTAAAACCTACTTTTACTAAATATACAGAAATGGATGAAGTCTATTGTAGGGTAATAAAACTATCTATCCAGGATGAAGAACATTGGGAACAATTGACTGGTTTACTAGATTAAAAGAGTAAAAATCATACATAAAAGAATCTACCAGTTCATCTGCCAGTACACCAGTAAAATGTGGTCCACGTCCTAAATGTCCCACTACATTAGCACCTGCTTTTCACATCGCATTCTACCGAGGCTATAATTTGGTAGCAGTTAGAGTTTTAAATTTAAGTCTAAAAATATCATGTCTGTTAGAGACTGTTGTAACCTTTTGTATGAATACTCCATTTTTGGAAGTATCAAAGTTCTATTGATTAAGATCAAGATTATTTTCTCTTTGGAAGTACTATAAGTTTTTTCAAAGAACTGGAGCATCAATAATAATCAGATCATTCATAGGATTATTGTGGCTTAAATACTGGTGATGTTTTTCTTCTGTTAGTATGTTTCATTGTTATCTTTCATTGTAATCATCTGAATTCCAGTTGCAAAGCAGAAAGTGTGATGAATAGGATTTACTTTTGAGTAACTTATTCTGGCTACGTTTACAATCATAATGTTTTCCACTAAAGGCCAAACTAAATAATTCTTAATTTCTCTTTAGTTCTGCTGAATGTTTTCATATTTCTATCCTAATCCATTTATAAATTTGAAATATCCAGTAATTATTCCTAACTTTCCCTGTGTTTACTCTATGAAAAGTTGATGCAACTATCCAGTTATATTTTGACTCCATTTCCCAATAGACATTAATCAATTGAATACAATAAATCTTCCAAAATCCAAAACAAAATTCAAAACCCAAGTGCAATAATAACTAGCCTAAAAATTTATCCAAGCAAAATTAAATCTTAAAGAGAGAGCCCTCTCTGAAATTGGCATGGTTAGATCCCAGTTTCCAAATTTGGTTTGATGTTGGCCTATGTGATTATTTCTCACAATATCTAGTAAATTACAGAATGCTAGCACTTGGGATGCTGAGGAAGATTATGGGCAATGGGAAATATGTTGAATTTCTGGGAGTTGTTTGTAGATAACTTTGTAGGCCAACTCTGGACCAGGTCTAACTCAGGAATAGGATTTGGGGTGGTACTTGAGATTATTCTACCTTATCTAGAAGATGAATGGTTGGGATGTGATGAGATATCAACCATAAAAAATTGGTTTCCCTTCTTCTAGCGCCAGAATGTTGATGGTGTTGGATCACACCAACATTCAAGGTATCTCCCCAATATGCGGATCTAATTAGACCTCACACCATTTGGTGAAGGAGTCTATTAGGTCCCTATAATACTAGTGTAGCCCCCTTATTTTTATTGTTTGTGTAGACCCCTTATTTTATTATTGTTCCCATGTAGCCCCCATATTGTTATTGTTGTGCCCAATAAAAGGACATTATTTTTATTATTGTTCCCATATATTACTATTACTATGTAGGCTTTGATTATATTGTGACCCCATAGAATCCTATATATACAACAGACATCTTGTCATTTGCATCATCCAAGAATTGTTCATTTATGTGATGTAAAGGAGTTTACCCCTAAAAGAGGCTATTTCTCAAGTCGTTGATCTATATTTTGTTCCATTTTGTGAGTTGGTTGCATAATAATTGGTATCAAAATTTTGATTTTAAGGTTTCACCACTTCAAAAATGTCATTTGTTATTTTCGTTACATTTTTTTTTTTACTATGCTTCAGAAGATTAAATTTCAACCACATGGAGCTAAATAACGGTGAGCTTATTGTAAAAAAATTAGATATTGGTTCTCTAAATTTTCTGTGATATGATCTAAAGAAGTTAGGGTTTTTGTAGACTCTATAACTCAGTCTCAAACATGTTACCTAGGGAAAATCATCATAACTTTTCTCTGAGCATCAGATTTGAATTTTGTAAAATGTGACTCATATTTCACAGACTGTAGTTTTTTGTGTATCATTGTTAGGGAAGAAGCTCGAAATTGTGTCACATGGCATTGTTAGGATATTCTAACACATAGGAAATAGTTAAGTATAACTTGGTCTAGCATAGAGTTAGATAAAGTGTGTTTATTTACTATGTACTTTTGTAGCTTATAATCTGACGGTCATAATATGTAGTGATACGATGGTTCATTCTCTTCTTGGTATTACCGACACTTGATCCGTGGATTAACCTCCGATTGGTCCATGATTTCTATTTAAAGATCATGGAGTGTCATTTGTCCTGTGACCGTTTATGAGATAAGCTTATGTAAATTTTCTTTCTTTATATTAATAAATTACGTGAAGCTGCCCCGTTGGCTCAAGCCATGGAATATTTCCCTATTTGAGGGTTTTAACCATCTCAAATACTAGTGTCCTGATCTGTGATATGTTTTTGAGTGGTAACCTTTGGTGTTTGATCTAAGGAACTTACAATGTGAATTCCTACATGGTATTAGAGTTTTTTTTAGGGCCACATCTATTGTTGATCCCAATTTGAATCCGGTTTGACTACATGTGACTATCGTTTTCCATTTCTACTGTTTCTAACCACTTTCAGGCTAGGAGAACTAATTTTTTGTGTTTGGAGCCTCTATTACAGTGAGGAACCTCTTTCGTTTCTTATGAAAAGGTTTTCGGTTGCCCAAGTTATGACATTTTAGATATGGAGGTATAAAGTATTTATTTTGTAGTTACATTTATTTATCCATCTATTTATTTCGGTTTATAGTCTTTTTTTTATTACCGGATCTATATCCTCTTCTCTGTCTATGCTCTTTGCTCTGTGCTATGTGCGATCTGGAAAACTAGAAACAAAAATACTTTTTCTACTACGTATGCTCTTTCCACACAACTTTGTGCGATCTCGAGAAATCAGAAATAGCGAGAAAAATATATAGTTTCCGGATGGACTAACTGGAGATCTAACGTTCTATCGTAAGGCTTGTATTTTTGTTGTTGTTTGCACAGTTTTTTTTTGCAAGAAAAGGACACACAACTCGAAGAGAAAAAAAAACCCTTCCTCCTTTCAAACAATTACAAAATCCTTTTACTAGCTCACTTGTTGTAAAGCTACTTTATGAGTATAGACGTCTTGGGTTAAATTCTCTTTGTCAAGATTCTTTTTCTAAATATCTTTTTGTCAAGTTCCTTTTTCTAAAAAATCTTTTTGGAAAGTTACCTTTTAAAAAAAAATGGTTTTATTTAAAAAGCACATGTAACTTATAATTTAAAGTTACTTTATGTAATAGTGTTTCTCACCCATTATAAAAAGTGAGTCACATAAATAGTATTTTTAAAAAAAGTGAGCCTATTATAGTAAGTTTGGAAAAGGTGGGGGTGGGGGGTTTGAAACAAAGTACAACTTCATTATCAACTTTAAACCAATGATGTAACTACGTGGCATCTATGTTGTAAATATTCTCATTGATGGCAAACGAGCATAAAGGAGTAGCACCAGAATTATCATTAAGGAAAAAGGACCATATCGGGATCAGATGCAGTATAAAGGATCTATAAGGCAAAGAAGCCAAAAGTACATTGAAGGAGAAGAAAAGAGGAAGATGAGTGGTAAAGTGCCAAAGGAGCCGCATTAGAGGCAAAGCAGTAAGGCAGAGGAGCAACAAAGAGCCATGGATCAATACCAGAATTATCATTAACGAAAAGAAGTAGAGAGGAGCAGTAAAATGGCAAGGAGTAGCATTAGAAACTTTATCAAGGAGCAAAGGCAGCAAAGGAAGCAATTTTGGGTCAAGTCGTTCACAAGTGGGCCGAGTTGTGAACATGTTAAGACAAGTAATGAATGCATTCAAATAGTGGAGAAAGTCGTGAACGCATGGGAAAAGTCAGGCTAGTTTACGTTTAGAACAATCCACGAAGGCGCATGCAGCACGTGCAGTTTTGTGGGTAGATTCGAGTAAATTTCCAGAAAAACATAATCAGAACACTGTTCGGCGGAGATATCGCAAATCACAATCGCAACAAAAGGCCTGATCACATATCGCAAATCGCAACGAAAGGAGTATCCAAAACAACAGAGAAACATAAATTGCGAAATGTGAAGTGCGGAAGATGATGTGGCAGTGACGTGGCGATGTCGTGGAAGCGATGTGGCAAGGTGACGTGGTGATGACGTGGACATGACCCGCATATCGCACATCTCTAGCTCAGGAGGATAAGAAATCAACAATCATGTTAAAATGCCGAAGTGCGAAATGCAATAACAGTATCGAATGTGATAAGCTTCAAAGCTAAAAAATAAATGATTTCAAATCCAGACGTATAAGGTTTCCCTTTGAGAAACTACATCAGGGTTTCGAAGAGTTATGCATAACAAGAAACACATGAGAACGTTGAAGTGTGAAGTGCAATAATGAAGCGGATGTGATGCAAGTCAACACTGAAGCCTAAAGGATTTCAAGTCTGGGTGTATGGGTTCTCCCTTTGTTAAATCGCATCAGAGAGCAAAGGAGGATTGAAACAAAGGAAACACTAAAATGTGATAAGTGACCGGATGCGATATCATACAAAGGTAAATATTAATATATTTTAGGTCGAGATTTAATGCGGTTATGCTTATTTACAAATAATTAAAGCTAAACGAAGAGGAAAGACTCAGGCAAGTGACTCGATACTTGTGCAAGGTTTGTGCGTCTATTTAATAACAAAGTTTGAACGCAGCTAAATTGAAGAATGAGGAATTGAATGGGTGGAAGGCATAGTGTCAGGCCTGTTCACTCCGTATTCCCTGTAGAATTCAAGCAGTCAGGGAGTTATCTGTATAAGATGTGTAATATCAATGTGGATAGGAAGGTTAGAAAGCTGCAGAATGGAAGAGAGCGGAAGAATGTAAGAGAGCCGCAGAAGGGAAGAGAGTGAAATAATCAGGGAGAGATGATAGAGATGTTGTTCACATCAGGAGTTGATATGAAGCATATATTAAGGCTGAAGAGGCGGCAGTGGAGATGGAGTATAACAGAGTTGATATCCAGGTAAATCGACATTTTAGTTTCATGCTGAGTGATGGGATTGTAGTCTCCTTTCAAGTTTTAGCTTGATAAATTTCCCGTTGGATTTGGGTGAGGTAGAAGCCTCCTGTAGGTTGTAGCCTGCAAAAAATATTTAGGATTTGGAGCTTCCTTGCAAGTTGTATCTTTCATAACTTGAGGTAGGAGCCTCTTGTGGGTTGTAGCCTGCAGAAAATATATGGGGGTTGGAGCTTCCTTGCAAGTTGTAGCTTGTATAACTTGAGGTAGGAGCCTCCTGTAGGTTAGAGCCTACAGAAAATCAGTTGTCAAAGGTTTTAGGAGCTTGCCTTTGCATCACAACAATAATAATATGTGGTTTTCTCTCTTATGGGTTTCTACTTATATATGTTTTCTATGTGCATGATGATTATGTGTTGATGTGTTGTTTTAATATGATTATTACTTGCTGCCCACAAATTAAGTTTGCTGATTAATTATGTATTAAGCTGCTCATAAAATGAATTTGTTGAAGATTTTAAAGAAAAGAGGTCTAATTTCCATGAATGTACTAAACTTATCCACCCTCCCCACCCCCCCTCCCCCCCAAGTTTAGCTAAGGGTTCATCAATTGGTATCAGATCTGGTTCCTTTAGTAACAGTTTAAAAACTAGAAGGAGGTCCTAGCTCCCCAAAATGGCTAGCCTAGAAGGATGCTCAATAAATAAAGCCCCATTTTTTACTAGCACAAAATATGATTTCTAGAAAATAAGAATGAGGACATACTTAATGTCTCTAGGAATAGAAGTTTGGGTTTATGTGGAAGAAAAATATGCACCAAAGGAAACTGACACTGAGAAAGAAGCCAAACAAAATTTCATAGCTAATGCAAAAGCAAAGAATTCACTCTTGAGCAGTCTGAGTGAGTCAGAATTTATCAAATTAATGCATAGTAATAATGCCAAAGAAATTTGGGATACATTAGGAAATATTCATGAGGGAGATACAAAGGTGAAGATGGCAAAAGTACAAGCACATAGAACTCAGTTTGAAAACTTAAAAATGAATGAAGATGAAGATATAGTTGCATTCCTCTTAAGAGTTGCAGAAGTTGTGAATATCATGATAGGCCTAGGAGAAGAAATTAAAGAAATTGTTGTAGTAAAAAAATTATTGAGATCTCTACCACCCAGGTTTAATCCTAAGGTCTTTGCCATAGAAGAAACAACAAACTAGGAAACCTTGACCAAGAACCAATTACTTGGAAACCTAACAGCATATGAGATGACACTTCCTAAAGGGAAGTCAAACATGAGGGAGGCTGCCTTTAAAGCATACAAGTGCATAGAAGAGAAGGAAGGTACATGCTCATTATTTGATGAAGAAGAATCCAAATTTATTAGAATATTGTATAGAGGCATAGGTAAGTATAAAGGTAAAATTCCATTCAAGTGCTTTAATTATGGAAAAGTGGGCCCCTATGACTCGAAATGTCCCAATAAGATAACAGAGAATTAGGCTAAAAGGAAGAGAAAAGCAGCTCCTATAATATGTATAAAGGGAATAAATTTAAGAGAAAAACCTTTTTTGCCCGACAAGATAGCAGTCCATCTGAAAGCTCAGATGAATCCCCAAATGAAGATGGAAACTCAAAATTCGCACTAATGGGTATGGATGATCTTGAAGATGATCTCCTGGAATATGAAGAAGAAGGTGAGGTAGACCTTCAGGTGGAGTTGATGAGTTCCCTAAAGGAAATTGATAGACTCAATCTCAAGAATAGAAAGTGGAATGAAATCCTTCTGAAATATGTTAATGAATAACCAAACTCTGAATATTTTATTAAGTTGAAGATTGAACTAGAAGAAGCAAGGAAAGTAGAAGATATTCTGATGCAACAAATAAGAGAGAAAAGTCAGGAATGTGGAATATTGGAAGAAGATATGGTGAGTCTAAGGAAGAAATTGGAAAAGGCTCAAATTGATTTAACAATGAACATTCAGCAGTTAAAAGTTGTTGAACAATTGGACAGGATATTGAATGCACAAATATATTCTCTTGTAAAGGTTGGGATAGGATATGAAGGAGAACCCAACAAGTCAAAGGTAGAGGATAAGAAAGCTATTACTTTTGTGAAAGTTGTAATAAAGGAAAATGATAACTCTCATCAATCTGAGATTATTTCAGCTAGAAGAATGATAGAAAAAAGGAGCAAGTTGTGTAAGCAGCTCGAAAATGAGATTTCCTCCATGGAGAACTCAGAAAAGGCATACATTGAAAGGGATGATGAAGCAGCTCAAAAAGGATCCATAGAAGCAAAAGCCAACAAGAAATTTATTTGTAATGAAACAAATAGAAACAAGCAGCAACATCAAGAGACAAAGAATGAGAGGAAGAAGCAAGCACTTGTAAAAATATCAATTGTTCCTAAAGATCAATTGAACAAGTTTGGAAGATCTCAAAGGAGGTTCTTTCCTCCTATGAAAAATATCACATGTTTCTCTTGTCATAAACTAGGACATATTGCAGCACTTTGTAAGAAAAGGTATATCAACTTTAACCAGCAAAAGATGCAGCAAATTGGAAGACCCCCTCACGCAAGAAAATGGAAAAGACAACCTTTCACCAAGTACACAAATCATTTCCGTGGCTACTATTATTCATGCAATGACTTTGGACATGTAGCATCTCAATGTAAGACAAAGAAAATCAAGTTTAACTAGTAACAGAAGCAAGAAATGAGAATACTACCTCAAGCAAAAAAATGGAAAGGACAACCTTTCGTGAGGTACATAAATCATTTCCAAGGCTATTTTTATTCATGTAATGAATTTGGACATAAATATATTGAATGTAAACTATGTTCAAAAAGGAGCACAAAATGTTATACATCAGCTCAAACGTACCTAGGTAAAATAAGATGTTATATATGCCACAAGCTTGGACACAAAGCAAATGATTGTAGGCTTCCATATACATTAAAGGACTCTAGACAGATGATGGAACCAAATCAAATCAGACCAAATCATGAATCAAAAGGAGATGCAGATATTATGAGGAACCCTAACAAAGTACGGAAGAAGAAGAAAAAGGGGGATCATGTTACTTCAATAACATAATGAATCCATCATAGTGTTAGGGGGGAGCTTCTCTAGGAAGCAACGCAGATATCCAGTCATTGATAGACAAGAAGCAACATCCCAGGGGGAGAGAAATTCATAAAAATTCCACATAAGAGCTGTCAAAGAATAGTTTCTTGGAATAAGAATAGCTAAAAGTTCAGGAAGGGAAAGGAAAATTCCTATGGCAAAGAACTATAGAGGAAGAAGGACACCCGAAGCATTCAATAGCCAATAGGATGATGGAAGAAGAGAAAGCAGCAAAAATCCATGGCGATAAAGGGAACATCAGTCATGAACTTGGAAACTAAGAGGATGATTACATTGTGTGTCCCTCTGCAAGTGTTGATAATGAAACAAAATTATTTTAAGAAGGATGAATAAGAAAATTTTTATTATCATTATATCATTACAAATATCCATCCCAAGTGTTATTATTGGAGCAGTGGTATGATACAGGTCCTCGAGATTGGAATATTATGGTATGCATCATGGTGGTTGTATGGTAGAAATACATCAAGGAGGTAGTCCCAACATTATCAGCATTATGATATGTGTGGATTAAGTTATGGTTGCTCTGATAGTGTAAAGTATCTTCTAGTTTCAAATGTTGTAGAATGTCGAGCTGCATTATCAAAACATGGAAAGGTCAGTTAAATGTCAAAGCATCATTATCTTATGTCTGTTGATGTGTTATATTGAGTGCTAAAGAATCACATAGTATTGGATATGAATTTTTACCTTTTCAAGTCAGTATTGTTATACTTTCAAGGCCTCTTTCTTAATTCATCCATAAGCTTGTTGAAGTTTGTCTGATGAAACTTCAAGTAGCCAAATTGAAGATGTTTCCCGAATAGCATGGTGATAAAATAGTTGAAGTTTCTGAAGTACGATGGGTTAGTTGTGTTAAGCTTACTATTGAAGTTCAAGAGTCTATTATTGATTGATATGAAACTTACTTCGACAGAAAGTAATAATTGATATTTCACCATTGTAGAGAATTGATCATTGAACTACATACCCCCTTGTGTCATAAATAAAAGTGTATAGTTGATAGTAATATTGTCGAATCCATGGAATGTATCGAGCCTCAAGGGTTTTATGTTTAAATATGTAACTATTCATTATTAAAGTCATTGGGCCTTTTATATTGAAGGATATTGTCTAATCTTACAATAATATGTAAGCTCTCTTTGAACTGATTGTTCACATCAACATCAAGGGCTTTTGACTTGTAGTGATTAAATCTTCATCAGAAGTCTAGCACATATCACTATGATCAAGAAGCAAGGGACAAAAGAACAGAACATTCTATGGTGACATGCCTTCCAGCATTCTCATGAGTTGTGATAGCATCAGTTTGTTATGTACATTCATTTAATAACAAAAGAACTTAAATAAGAATGCCTATACTAAACTCAAGAGGACCTTCTCTAGGAAGCACCCAAACATTATTATTGGAGCAGCATTGGTATTAGAGCAAGCATTACTAATGTGTTGAGCTTGCGTTGAATTTGGGCATGTTTTTGTTTTGGAGGTAAGAAGATAGATGAATGATAAAACTGTGAACAGTCTGTCTTTAAGATTCCAACTAAATAGATTGAACAGTTCTTTTGGAAATGCATTGTGATAAAACAATTGATTCATCCCGCATCTCCACCAGTACAAAAGGTTAATGATGCTAGAATAAAATTCTATATATTATTGATTCTTGTTGAGAATAGTGGAGAGCTCAATGAAAATAACTGAGAGTATGAAGGGTATCGTAACTATGGCTTTATGTGCGAGCCGAAGTGAAAATTACCGCATGGATTATCAATGCATATCATATTATCTCGTGGCCTTGGATGCATAGAGACTTTTGGCATAAGTGTATAATGTAGAGATTATATATATCAAGCTCTAACCATTAGTCTTCCTTAAGCATGTCTTAAACCTAAAAGTTATGTAACAGTGGTACCTGGGTGAATTTTAGAATCCCTTATAATAAAGTATCAATGCCTAGCCCATGAACCAAGTTATGTGCAAAGAAATCCTTGAATTTGGAACGAACTCACTGTGTAATCTGGTAGTAAAGGCGAAAAGTGGCTGCAAAAGATGTATTGGCATCATCACATTTGAACAAATGTGTAGTGCAGATGTGTATTGTAGAAGAAGACATATTCCATCTACAATATTCCTCAACATATATGTATCTCAGATGAAGATAATAATATAGACTGAAGTATATTTGGAGCAAACTTTATATATCATATGGAGAATTCTCAGTATTTTAGTATTATTCCAATGATGCATTTCAAATTATATAAGTCTGGTACAGTTTGTTCTATGGAGTGTCCTTATCATCACTTTCATCATTATACAAGTGCAAGGCGTCTGTACTTTGGGATGGTATCAGCTTACTGTGTATATACATACAAGTTCAATGATTCCCAAAGTGTTCTCCCAACAATTCTTATACACCAAATGGAGTAGGAGTCCCAGCTAGGTATGTGGATGTAATGAACAATTCTTATGCAAAACTCTAATAAGGAAATGATGGAAAATACACTGGAAAAAGGTGTAACCATTTACCATTGATGTCAAACGGGGAGGAAAAGAAAGTAGAGAAAGATAGACAATTCTCAGAATGAAAGGAGGAGGAAGTGTTGGAGGAAGTGTTTCCATCAATGCCAAAGGGGGAGACTGCTGGAAATATTATCATTGATGTCAAAGGCGAAGAAAGGAGCAGCACCAGAATTATCATTAAGGACAAAGGAGAAGATGAGGATCAGGTGGAGTATAAATGAGATATAAGGCAAAGAAGGCAAAATTATTGTGGAGGAGAAGAAAAGAGGAAGAGGAGCAGAAAAGTGTCAGAGGAGCGGCATTAGAGGCAAAGTAGTAAGGCAGAAGATGAGGATCAGGTGGAGTATAAATTAGATATAAGGCAAAGAAGACAAAAGTATAGTGGAGGAGAAGAAAAGAGGAAGAGGAGCAGGAAAGTGTCAAAGGAGTGGCATTAGAGGCCAAGCAGTAAGGCAGAGGAGCAACAAAGAGGGATGGATCAACACCAGAATTATCATTAAGGAAAATGAGTAGAGAGGAGCAGTAAAAAGGCAAGGAGCAGCATTAGAAGCTTTATCAAGGAGAAAAGGCAGAAAAGGTAACAAGTTTGGGTCGAGTCATGAATGAGTGGGCAGAGTCATGAACGTGCTAAGACAACTAATGAATGTGTTCAACTAGTGTAGAAATTCATCAACACTTGGGCAGATTCGGGCTATTTTTCATTTAGAATAGTGCACGAAGGCACGTGCAACATGTGCAATTGTGCGGGTAGATTCAGGTAAATTTCCAGAAAAACATGTTCAAAACAATGTTCGGTGGAGATATCACAAATTGCAATCGCAATAGAAGGAATATCGCAAAATAGCAGAGACACAGAAATTGCAAAGTGTGAACTGCAGGAGATGACGTCGCAAGATGATGTGGCAATGATGTGGCAATGATGTGTTAGTGATGTGGCAATGACGTGGCAGTGATGTGGCAATGATGTGGCAATGACATGGCGATGATGTGGTAGTGACGTGGAAAGGTGACGTTGCATGATGATGTGGAGATGACGTGGACCTGGCCAACATATCTCACATCGCAAGCTTAGGAGGATAAGCGTTCATGAATCATGTTAAAATGCCAAAGTGAAAAATGAGATAAGGGTATCATATGTGATAAGCTTCAAAGCTAAAAACTAAAGGATTTCAAATCCAAAGGTATAAGTTTTCCCTTTGATAAATAACATCAAGGTTTGGAAGAGCTATGCATAACAAGAAACATATGAGAACGTTGAAGTGCGAAGTGCGATAATGAAGAGGACATGATGCAGGTTAACGCTGAAGCCTAAAGGATTTCAAGTATAGGAGTATGGGTTTTCCCTTTGTTAAATCACATCGGAGAACAAAGGAGGATTATAACGTAAAACAAAGGAAACACTAAAAAGCGATAAGTGACTGACTATGATATCATACAGAGGTAAATATTAATATATTTCAGGTCCAGGTTTAATGTGGTTACACATTTTTACAAATAATTAAAGCTGAACGAAGAGGAAATAATCGGGCAAGTGACCTAATACTCATGCAAGATTAGTGCAGACGTTTAATAACAAAGTCTGAATGTAGTAGAAGGATACTCGGGTAAGTGAGCCGACACAGAGAAAAGGAGCAGGTGAAGGCTAAATGCTGGAGGTATGAGCAGAAGAGGCAGAGTCCATAAAAAGGAGCATATGGTGGCACTGTTGGAAATGCAACATATGGATCGAGTCGGGCCAAAAATGAAATTATGCAAAATTGTGTTGAATGTAACAGCAAAAATAGAAAAGACTCTGACAACAGCAGAAAAGACAAATGCACAGCGAGCAAAGCGCTGAGAGGGCTGAATGAATATTTTCTTAAATGTAAATGTATTAATTAATTTTGTATTGTTTGTGATGCAAAGGTAAGTCTCCATAGGCATAGGCAAAACTCCATGAGTGTTGTAATGATTATTTCTAATGTAATAATCTGAACTAAAGAATGAGGAATCGAATGGGTGGAAGGCATAGGGTCAGGCATGTTCACTTCTTATTCCATGTAGAATGAAAATAGTCAATGAGTTATCTGTATAAGAGATGTAATATCAGTGTGGATAGGAAGGTTAGAAAGCTACAGAATGGAAGAGAGTGGAAGAATGTAAGAGAGATGTAGAAGGGAAGAGAGTGAAAGAATCGGGGAGAGCTGATAGATATGTTGTGCACATCAGGAGCTGATATGAAGCAGATATGGAGGCTGAAGAGGCAGCAGGGGAGAAGGAGTATAATAATGCTAATATCTAGGTAAATTGGTATTTTAGTTTCATGCCAAGTGAAGGGATTTTAGTCTCCTTTCAAGTTGTAGCTTGAAAAATTTCCATTTAGAGTTGGGTGAGGTAGAAGCCTCCTGTACATTGTAGCCTGCATAAAATATTTGGGAGTTGGAGCTTCCTTGCAAGTTGGAGCTTCCTTGCAAGTTGTAGCTTACAGAAGTTGAGGTAGGAGCCTCCTATGGGTTGTAGCCTGTAGAAAATATATGGGATTTTGATCTTCCTTGCAAGTTTTAGCTTGCAGAAATTGAGGTAGGAGCCTCCTATAGGTTGGAGCCTATAGAAAATCAGTTGTGAGGGAGTAGGAGCTTTCCTTTAGATCATAACAATAATAAGATGTGGTTTTCTCCCTTATGCATTTCCACTTATATCTGTTTTCTATGTGCATGATGATTATGTGTTGATGTGTTGTTTTAATATGCTTATTACTTGCTGCCCACACATTAAGTTTCATGATTCATTATGTATTAAGCTACTCATAGAATGAATTTGTTGAAGAGTTTAAAGAAAAGAGGTTTAATGTCCATGAATGTACTAAATTGATTCACCGCCCCCTTCTTAGTTTATCTAAGCGTTCATCAATCTACTACAACTTTTTTCCAAAAAGGCATAACTTCTTCATCTGGAAGTTGTTTTTTTTAAACGACCTAATTTTTCGAGATCTTTCCATTTGAGAAGTTAGTTTCAACCTTTACAGTTTCAATTTTTAAAGATAGAAAGTGCATGCCCGGTTATTCTTAACAACACCAATTATTTCCAATGTTATCCTACATGGTGGAATTTCTTAGAAGTAAAGGGATTTATAAAATAGCCTTAAGACAAGAATTTAGACCTAGCGATGCAGATAAAAAGGCTAAATGGGTAAATACATAAGATCAAGTACGAGTGTTGATAGGAATGTCCATTTCTCAAGAACTTAGATTTCATATCGAAGAAATTGACTCCCCTGCTAAAGCTACAAAAAAGCTAAATATTGTTTTTGTCGTTCAAAATGAAATCAGAGCCCACCAGCTTGAAAATGAGTTGCTTACTTTGGACCCTAATAATTTCTCCTCTATTGAAGATTTTTTGTCCAAATTGAAGACCCTTAGACTTATTTTAGAAGGTTATAAGGTCAAAAAGGAAAATGTTAGTCTTATCTATTCCATTATTGCTAAGCTAGGCCCTGCATACTTTGTATTTTTTCCCACCTTCCATTCCACTATAGAAGCCCTAATTTATTAGGGAACAGCCTATAATTCCCCCTCTTTTGATTCATTTTGTGATTCTTTGATAAGAGAACAAGAAAAATTCTTACACCTTCATCTTATTATACTAGAAGCTCTTCGAGTAAAGCCTTAGCAACCCAACAACAACCATATCCAAATAATCATAAGAAGCAGCATCCTAAAAAGAATGGTCCTAAACCAAACAGGGGTATTAATAAATTTTAACAGAAAACTAAAAAAGAAACTCAAAAAAATGATAAGGAAAATAGAAACAAAGGGAAGAAGACAAATGGACATTACAACTTTTGTAATCATGATGGCCATGTAGAGTCAAAATGTTTTAAGAACATGGAAGACTTGGAAGTAGCAATGAAGAAGCACAACATCCATTTGGAGAACTCTTCAACTTCATCTTCGGAAATGGAAATTTTTTCTTGTGGTAGTCAAGCATCAAGATCTGGTTATGCATTGAATGTATATTCTTCTTCTCATTCTCATAAGTGGCTCATTGATTCTGGAGCCTCTTACCACATGGCCAAAAATAAAGCCATGTTTTCTTCTTTAAAGGATTGTAACACCAAAAACATTTATGTTGGTGATGATAGATATGTTAGTGTTGTATGGTCTAGAAACATTCATCTAGATAATGGTCATTTTAATGATGTATTATGTGTTCCTACCTTGTCATGCAACCTTCGATCTATTTATCAGATAACTCATTCAGGTGAAGGGAAAACAATAGAATTCTCACCTCATGATGTTGTAATTAAGGACCTAAGAGATCCTAGACATATTTTAGCTATTGAAATTTCTAATTATTCCACAAGGTTGTATAATTTTGACAAATTTGGGTCATCATGTGTTCCCTACGGTTTTGTTGCTCATAATGATGAAGTGAGAAAAAATTGGCATGAGCGATTTGGTCACTTAAACTATCGCTCTCTTCAAACTCTATGTAAAAAAAATATCATGACAGGTCTTCCTATGGTATCTTTCCGAGATGGGGTTTTTTTTGGTTGTGTACCTAGAAAACATCATCGGCATAGTTTTGACAACATGCCTCTTGGCACACTTCAGCCCCTTTGTAGCTTGTGCACAGTGATTTATGTGGTCCACTTCCAGTTGTTTTTTTCTCTAGCTACAAGTACTTCTTAAATTTCATTGATGATTTTTCCAGACGCACTTGGGTATACTTCTTAAAACTCAAGAGTGATTTTTTTAACATGTTCTTGGCCTTTAAGGCCTTTGTTGAGAAATAATCTAGACATCACATTCTTAAGTTAAGATCTGACAATGGAGGAGAATATCTTAACAACAAATTTATCAACTTTTTCACTGAGCATGGCATTCAATTGCAACATATTGTTATTTATACTCCACAACAAAATGGTGTAGCTAAAAGGAAAATTTTCACTTTAAAAGAAATGGCCAATTGTATGCTTCAATCTAAAGGAATTAGTCTTAATTTTTGGGTAGAACCAATTAAATGTGAAAATTACATATTATATCACACTGCTACTAATTTTTAAGGAAATTCACTCTAAAATAGGCGTGGAGCTCAATCAAACCAGATGTAAGTCACTTTCATGTTTTTGGAAGTGAATCTTGGGCCCATATTCTCGATGAGAAAAATAAAACCTTATAACCTAAGAGTGGAAAATTCATTTTTGTTGGATATTCTGAAGATGTTAAAGGATATAGACTTCTTCAACCAAAATCCAAAAACTTAATCATTAGAATATATGTAAAATTTAACGAAAATATATCAGCTTGTGAGCCTATTTCGATGGGTGTGCCACATTTGGCCTGCGAGGTTGATTCAGGATATGTGCCACCTATCTCTATCTCTTATACTTCTGACACAATTCCTTCTACTTTGAATGATGACAATGAGGATGAAAATATTCCTCCACCTCCTCAGGATCTTCCTCTAGGTCCAGAGCCTCCAAAATGGGTCTGATCTACTTGAGATGCAATACGTTCTCTTACAGGTGACCCTACAGATCAAAGTTGTACACGCTCTCAGTTCAAAAGAGCCTATTCCTTATTGGCTCAAGTTCCAAAAAATCATGATCTAGATACCTTTGAAGAAGATTCAATTCATCCATATTGGAATGCAGCTATCAATGAATAATATTGTTCCTTATTGGAAAACGATACTTGGGATCTTTTTCCTCTTCCAAAGGGAAGAAAACTTGTTAGATGCAAATGGATTTACAGAACAAATTTTGGATCAGATAGAAAAGTGGATAAACATAAATCTCATCTTGTTTCTAAAGGATTTTCATAAGTTGAAGGCATTGACTACACTGAAACCTTCTCCCATATTTCCAAAATGAATTCTATCTGCCTTTTTATTTCCCTTGACGCCTCCTTTAAATAGGAATCTCATCAGATGGATGTTAAACCCACCCTTCCTACATGGGGACTTGCATGAATAAATCTACATGAAACGACCCCCTCGCTTTATCAAAAATGACTCTAGCCTTGTTTCTTTCCTTAGGAAGTCTCTCTATGGTGTCAAACAAGCCCCTTGGGGTTGGTATGAAAAAATGGATAAATTTCTCTTAGATAATGGATTTTCTATATGTCATTCCGACAAAACTGTCTACACCAAGAAAGTGGGTAAGTCTTTATAATCCTTGTTCTTTATGTTGATGATATTATCCTTACTGGTAGTGATCCCAACCATATAAACCATGTGAAGTATAGCCTTAAAAAGAAGTTTGAAATGACAAACTTGGGGCACTCGCATTATTTCCTTGGTATTCAATTCTTGCAATCCAAAGAAGGTATTACCCTTTCTCGTTCCAAGTATGCATGTGATCTTCTACGCCACTTTCACATGGAAGACTGTAAGCCATAACATTCTCGCTTTCAATATGGAGTCAAGATTTTAGTCACTTGTACTTCCCCTAAAGTTGATGCTATCTTATATCGTAAAATTGTTGGTAAACTTATGTATCTAACCCATACTCATCGTGACCTTTCCTTTGTTTTTCATCTAGTTTCTTGATTTATGCACAAAACTCATGAAAGTCACTGGAAACCAGCTAAAATAATAATTTGATATATTCTAGGTATAGTTCAATTCAGGATTCATTACAGTGCATAAGCATCTTCATTATTGATTGGTTTCACTGATTTTGATTGGGCTGGTGACCCTGATGATCAAAAGTCTACTTCAAGTTATCTATTCACTCTTGGTTCATGACCCATTACATGGTCTTGTAAGAAACAAAGTGAAATCTCTCTTTATTCAGCAAAAGTAGAGTATAGTGGTGTTTTTGAAGGCAACAAGGAATCCATGTGGCTTCATCAGATCCTGTCTAAATTTGGTCTTCATCATCAGTATCCAACTACACTTTGGTGTGATAATCAGAGTTCCATTCAGCTATGTAAAGATCCAGTTCAGCATCAGCACGTGAAACATAATGAGGTACACATACACTTCGTAAAAAAAGTCATTCATGATCTTGTTCTTGAAGTGCAGTATTGTTCAACCAATGATCAAGTTGCTGATATATTTACCAAGGCTCTCACAAAAGCGAAGTTTACCAAACTTCGATCTATGTTTGGAGTTCAATAAAGTTATCATTAAGGGGGGATAGGCTCTAATGCCTCCTTCCTTCTTTGATTGTGTCATCTTTGTAAATCCTTTAATCCTATCCCAAGTTGTTCTTAAGGGGGATGTTAGGATATTCCGACACATAGGAAATAATTAAGTATAACTTGGTCTAGTTTAGAGTTAGATAAAGTTTGTTTCTTTACTATGTAATTTTGTAACTTATAATCCAACGGTCATGATATGTAGTGATTTGAAGTTTCATTATCTCATCGATATTACAGACACTTGATATGTGGCTTAACACCTGATTGGTACATCATCTCTATTTAAAGAGCATGGAGGGTAATTTGTCCTGTGACCATTTATGAGAGAAGCTTATATAATGTTTGTCTCGTTATACTAATAAATTTCCTAAAGTGGTCGCATTGGCTCAGGCCGTGGATTGTTTCCATCTTTGAGGGTTTTAACCACGTCAAATATTGGTGTATTGATCTATGATCTATTTGTGAGTGGTGACCTTTGGTGTTTGATCTAAGGAGCTTACCCTGTAAATTCCTACAGGCATGCCATAAAAGTTTTCTCTACTATTTTAGCTACCATGATATGAAATTTCATACCTTGGAGATTCAAAATTACAATGATACTACAATTTCAATATCGAGCTCCAAAAAAGCAAGAAAAAAGTGTGTATTTTTTAAAAATTTGCATAACTTTTGTTTGAAAAATGAGTTTGAAGTGATTCAAAGGGCATAATGAAATACAGATATTGTTGTTTGATTCTAAAATGTCTTGAAACAAAAGAAAAAATTACACATCTATTAAGCAACCAGAAATATCTTCTATGATGCATGAAAAAGAGGAAGAAATGCAACATGATGTAAAAAAGTTACGATACCAAGTGCAAAAAATTTCGCTCTCGCAATGAGTAACCAAAAATGATCTCGAAGCTAATATGGATGATATATAACAAAAAAATAAAATAAACATGGAATATTTGGAGAATGGTATAAAAGCAGACATGGAAGGTTTGAATGAAGGTTTTACAAATTTACAAGAAATTCCTCCTAGTGGTGATAAGGTCCGCCATGAAAATCAGGATGAGGAAAAAATTAATATGAAATATGATTTTAGACACTCCAAGATGTTATGATATTTCGACACATAGGAAATAGTTTAGTATAACTTGGTCTAGCGTAAAGTTAGGTAAAGTGTGTTTATTTAGTATTTACTTTTGTAACTTATAATCCAACGGTCACGATATGTAGTGATCTAATGGTTCATTATATGAAATATGGTGGATCGATGGAAAATTTTGGTATTTCTCTCTCCTTATTTAAGCCATCTGATTCTAGATTTCTATTTCCAGAGGAGTTATTCTTGCTTCCTTCTATGTTCCAGTTGCTCAGTCAGCATAGCTTCCAGGGCGGCTGGGGCTTTTGATCATCCTTCCAGAATGATTTTTTGCTGGAGGCTTTCCATTTTATTTTCGATCTCTATTTGATTTTGGAAGAAGTTTCCAAAGGAGGTATGATTCCAATATTTCTATTTGACCTTGAGCACTTTGAGATTTTGTTGAAATTGATACATTTTCGCTTCGCCGGGAGGAATTGGAATGTGCCACCAATTAGTGACTAGTTCTTTGAATCCTGAATGTGTTATCCATAATTTCTTAAAACAGAACGACTTGTTTATTGAAATTTCAGGTTTATAATAATGTAGCTGAATGGGCCTATGTTCTATCCATAGGCGACAGAATGGTTGCATAAATATCTCCTCCAAGGTGGATAGAGTTATCTGAGATCAGGAATCTGTCGAGACGTGTAGCAATTTGATGAGATCAACTGCATCGATTGTTCCATGTGAATATGTCATTGGAGGTGTTAAGTTCCATTAATTGGTTGTGTTGGATGAAGTATTTAAATCTAGAGCTGTCCAACTCAAGCCGAGGACGTCCTCCTTTCCTTTCGTTCAAGCTTATTATCATATTGAAATCTCTCTCCAACACCCAGAGGGGGCTAGAGCGCTGAGAATTTACATGATCAATGGTACCTATAAGGTTCATTTTTTGCACCATTGGTTGGGGGAAGTAAAAATTTGTGAGATGCCCATGGATGTTGGTACCCAAGAGATGGAAAGTAGCCTAAACGAAATTTCTATAGGCATGAAAGTCATCCAAAGCCACCATAAGCGGGTTCCAAATGATTGATAGGTCACCTGAGGCTCCACATGCATCTATAGCCATAGTGTGACATCCTTTCCAGATTTTAGAGAGAATCGTATCCAGGGTGGAGCTGGAGTGTTTGGTTTCTTGCATAAAGAAAATTGTGGGGTTTTCTTGGGAAATTATTTTCTTGATAAAATGGTGCTTGGAAGGACTGTTTAGCCCTCTTATCTTTCATGAGACCAATTTCATTGAGAACTAAGGGGTATAGTAGAATAGAACCGGGTTAGCTTTGGATACCATCCAAATTCTACAAGTTGTTCACCCAAAAGGACAAAGCATTGCCATTCAAAGTGCCTACCTCTTTTATTGGTATCTTTTGTAATTTTCTTGGTATCCAGAATGGTTCCCACCTATATTCCAAGAGTGGGAAGATGTTGAGCATGAGATAAAACCTCATATAAACATTATATCTATTGATTAGGGATTGAGTGGAATTATTTACGCTTTCATGCATCCTCCAGGCTTAGGATGTCGAGGTCGTTGTAGTCAATTCTTTCTAGTTCTTCATCCATTGCTATGTGTACTTTTGTTTTCATGATTTTTCCTTTATCAATGGCTGCTTCTTGAGAGTCACTAGGTACAGGTTGCTCAGAGGACAGAGGGTCATTCGAAAGACTGGAAGATATTTGAGAGATTTTCTCTTCCACGAAAGCTTGAGATGCCTTCAAAGGAGGTTTTGGGGGCTGAGGGGTAGCCAAATCCTCCGTGTTTTTCTTGGCCAGTACATCAAGGTTGTTGGTGGTTGTTGGTTGAGAAGATGTTGGGACCGTAGGTGGATTTCTGTCTTGTCTTATTCTTCTTGTGAGTCTCGTGAAACCCTTCGAATCATGAGCTTCTGATTCCTTGACTCTCGTGAAACCCTCTGAATCATGAGCTTCTGATTCCTTGTTAGTTTTTTTACTTTGTTTGGGGGGGAATATTTGAAGAGATTCCCATGTTCATGACATTTGCAACACCTGATAGAAACATGTTCATAATCAACAATTTGAACCCATTCAAAATCATCATGGAGAAGACTTACCGAATTAGGAAGGAATTTGGCAATGTGCATGTAGATGCAGATCCTTGCATAAGATATATAATGGTTTTTCCTTGTCTCATCAGCGACTTTGATTAATTATACCCGATTTTTCCCGATCTCCTTTAGGGTTAAATCATCCCAATAGACTTGAGGGAGAGAATAACCGTACCCAGACTGGGGCATAGCTAAATTCTTCTTTGTCAAGATTGAAGAGTTCGATCCATTTTCTGAGAAGGAGACCTACAGAGTTAAAACAATAGGGTATGTCATCCATATCTCTATTTTTTTCCTCGATGCATGTGAAAATGATATTGAAGAAGCCTTTGGATCCAAGCTAGAGATCGATGTGTCCTTTGGGCTTCCATTTTGACGTGATCCATCCAAGGAGGGATTTCTCTGTGGGCCAAAAATCGATAAAATTGCAGATTAATGCATGATATTTCATGTATTGTATATTTCCATTGATTCGGTGTGCCGAGTGTTGTATTCTTGGTCTCTTCGTCGCCTTGGGGATGCAAGTGGAGGAGATCGCTTTCTCTAGTGCAGATTTTTCTGTTTTCTTGCTGGTCAAAGGGTCTAGCAACCTTGTAGGGCCTAAATGCGAAGCAGAGGGGGACTGACAAACGGTATCATATTTTGCCACTGCATTATTAGGTGGGGTAGAAGGGGGGGGGGGGGGGGTCTACGATCCCGCAAATGGGTTCTTCGATGAGTTGTGTACCCTGTTGCATGGAAATGGACGGGAGGCACAGATCCAGAGGGGTCTTCAAGGGCAACCTGAAACACTCGACTTGAAGAAAATTTACTAACCCTCATGCATCCCAATTGCAACCTTCCTCAATTATTCAAATATTATTAAGTATATATTACCACTTTATAATTGTTTATACAAATTAATTATTTTATAATTAATAAAAAAAATCATTTTGACAATCATTCCTTTTAAACATGAAATTAAATTGCAATTTTGGATAAAATGATAGTGTCAAAAATTACTATATTATATATGTTGAAATCACAGTTTGTTATTGGAGTAAGATTTAAAATTATTTTTAATTGATATTTTCTCATATGTAAAACTATATATTTTTAAAATTATATTTTTTCAAATATAGAGAAGTACGTTAATAACCTTCTTACAACCTTAAAATATGAAAATGCACAAATAAAATCCTACCTCTTATTATTTTAGGTGATATAATTTTCAATATATAATCATTTCTCATTAACAAACAAATCATGATAAATTTCTCCACTTTAATGAAAAATGATACTCATTATTAAATAAATTAATTAAATATAATCTATAGAAATATCTATCTTTTTTATCTTTATATATATTACATAAACTTAACTTTTACATTTGATATCATAATTTTTACACAATATTATAATTAAAAAAAAAAAAAATCTTTAAAAAAAAAAATTATAAATTTTATAAAAAAAATTAAATAAACCAATTAAAACAATATATAAAATTAACTAAATTAAAACCACAAATTTATATACATAAACATAAAACATATTAATTTTAGAAGAAAACTAGAGTTTAATTGAAACTATGCAACATATGATAATTCTTAAAAATAAGAATGATAAATGTGGAAACATGTGCCCTTTCTAAGATTAAGCATAAGATCATTTAGTGTCTCTATATTCCATTATATATTCGTACAAAATAAGCATTAACCATACAATGAGAATTCATCGAAAGTCTAGACATATTTACTCAACAAGGAAATCAAATTTTAAGCAAATATTACATTATGGAAATGATCATTTACTGTCTTTATACTCCTTTATATATTCGTACAAAATAAGCATTAACCTTGCAATGAGAATTCATCGAAGGTATAGACATATTTATTCAACAAGGAAATCAAATTTTAAGCAAATATTACATTATGGAAATGATGTGCAGTGATTTATTGAAAATGAAATAAAAGTGACCAATTATTATACCTGTCAAGGTAGGTATATAGTGATCACTATGCTATTGAGCACATATTAATTGGGTTGATTTTTTTTATATCATTTATTTATCCAAAGTTTTTCACGATACTAAGAAATGCAGGAAGGATTGTAAAATTAACTAAAGTTTTTATTATTGTTTAATTGGGCAATCAAATGAACCTCTTAGTGCAACATAGTTTTAATTACTGTGAGCAGTGTATTAACTTTACAACATTATCCTAACTTCTATCTATCATCGGGGATAATTTTACAACATTATAAGTTTGATAACATTAGTACATTATCCTAATTTTTATTTTGAGGCCAGCTTTTAAGTATCATTATCTTTTCCTAAGTTTTAATTTGAGATTAGCTAAACTATGTTATCCATTTTTCAAGCTTCAACCAATTGTTGGCATGTTAGCCATCTGTCAGGCTTCCTACAACTACTAAAACAACACAAGCTCCAATTCTTTGCTCCTTTCATCGCTTTGGGTCTCTAATCAATAGGTTCTATGGTACTCGATCTTCAAGTGCACTCCTTTCTTTGTGTTCTTCATGATAGAGGTAGCCCCAATTAATTAGATATAGCAGCCTCCACTGGACAATTTCTATCATTTCTATTGGTTATGAACATGAAATAACCTTGTTCTTTAGTGTGGTTGGTACGCCCTTTCCATTGTTGATGCATATAGAGTAACAGTTTCAACAGCGCTTCCAGCAGTTTTCTTGAGGGGAAGCACCAACAGGTAATGTAGGAGAGGTCAAAGCAGGTCCCACTCCATAACCCATTTACCAAGTTGAATCAATATCGAGGGCTGAATAAAACAAACTCATGATAGAATATTGTCTATAAAAGCCATAATAAGATTTGGTTTGTCTGCTCTTGAACTTTCAATATTTTCTTTTGAATTTTCAAGAATATTGAAGCATTATAAATTAATATTGAAGCATTATAAGTTTTTTCTATGTTTCATCTAAAATTTACTCATGTTTTCTCTTGAATTTTCAGGTTTTTAATTTTCAAATTTATGTCTATGATTGGTCTAAAATTTATTCATGTTTTTTTGAATTTTCAGACTTGAATTTTCAAAATATAGGAGCATTAAATTCTAGCTATGTTCTTCTCTAAAATTTACTCATATTTAGCCTCATAATTTTATTAAATAATTTGTTAAAATACAAACATTTTTAATTTAATTCTATATTTAATTCATAATTCCATGCTTAATCTTAAAATAATTGAAGTACATGTAAAGCTCAAATACAATTGAAGTACATGTAAAGCTCAAAAACTACAACTTCAAAACCCTTAATAAAAGGTGTTATGAAAAACTCAACTCAAGCATATTCACAATGTTGAACAAATGACAATTTAAATGAAAGGAATTTTAACTTCAATATCCTTAATAAAAGGTGTTGTGAAAAACGCGATTCAAGCATATTCACAATGTTGCATCCACGGTGATTGAATTTGAATTTTTCCTGATGAAACAACAATTTCAACTCAAAAATCACTAACATGGAATACCTTCATTGTCAAGATGAAACAACAATTCTAGCTCAGAAATAAATAGCAGGGAGTACCTTGTTTGTTGATGGAATTTCATATATAGTAGTTTGAATTTCATCATGGAAAAATAACAAGGGTAGATTCTTTTGCTCAAATTTTCCTAACTTTCCATAATGAAAAAAGCCTTAAATATGCAATTTCCCATCATGTATATCAATGTTTCTTGAAAATCCCATTTCATTTTATGCCTCGGCCTTCAAGTCTAATTCTTAGTTCATATGCTCCAGGTGCCTTCTGCACATTTTCTTCTTCCTTTATATCCATTTCCTTTTTTGCAACCTATGTTGCTTCAGGTGCCTTGTGCACATTTGCTTCTTCCTTTCTACCTATTTCCTTTTTTCCAACCTCTCTTTCCTTTCTGTCTATTTTTTTTTTTTCAAAATTCTATTATTTTCTTTTTTCCAACCTCTGTTGCAAATGCCTTTTTTTTTCCATTTCCTTTTTTCCAACTTCTATTTATACCTACCCACTTATTATATCTAAAGTGGTATGAACCTATCTTATTATTATATCTAAAGGGGCATGAATAGAGTAGTTGGTTATTGTATCTAAAGGGCATGAATATAGCAGTTGGTTGATGATGTAGTGTTATTGTATCTAAAGGGGCATGAAAAAAGAATCTAGTTGATGAAGAAGTGTCTATGGCTGATGATGAAACAACTATGGCAAAAAAAGGATTTGATTCCTTAGGTTTCTCCTTTATAATTTTGGAGCCAACAATATTCTGCATAGATGTCCACTTGTTTCAATGGTGCTTTGCATGGATGCCCGACCAATAATGCCCTGCTTGGATTCCCATGTGTCAATCCTTTAATACAATGGATAAGTTATAATGTTGTATGCCCATGTGTCAATCCTTTTATACAATTCATACATTGTAATGTTCTAATAGGGATCCGTTAAAACAAAAAGATATGGTGGTGGTGCGATATGTTATAATGCAATATAGTTGGCTCTTTCATTTGAAATAGCATTCAATAGATCTTTCTAAAAAGTTCCAAAATTCAAAAATCAATGCTAACTTGGAACATTGATATAATTAAAAATTAATGCTAACCTACGTGCCCACGTTGGGCTCTCCAACGCCACAACAACCATCTCATTTTATATGTTTCATTATGAACAACTTCTTTAGCATCTTATATCGTGTATTTCATAATGAACAACAAATTCAGTGACTAATGTGGAATGTGAAAGAAACACTGAAATTAAAATGAAAGGAGTTAGCCTTGAATTAAAATGGATTTCTAAATGTTTTGAGGGGAAAATATAATCATGACCTGCTAAAAAAGACTTTGATATAGATTTTCTTAATTGTTTTTTAATATTATTATTACGAGTTGTCCACGGATCCTGGAATTTCACTGATGTAATTGGATCCTAGAATTTCACTGACAATTATAGGAGTAAAAAGAAAGAAAATAACATTTTCAATTTCTCATCAATGTCATATCTATTTAGGTTTTTAGATTCATTTTTATGCAGCCATTGCTCTTATGATAGAAGGTTACTTCTTTATGAGAAATGGCCCCTACTTTCATGATGGAGGGTTACTGATTTCGGAGCAATAGACAGACATCTATTAATTAAAACATAAAAAATTACTCTTACTATTTCAACATTGTACTACAAATTCAAAATCATTTGAAATTAATTTCATCGATTTTGGTAGTTATGCTATCTACAACGTATATCTTGTTCTTTTATAAAATAAATACAATGAAATAATATGTTTACACACTTGACGGGTAAAATATAAAGAATATGTAAAACATTTTCAAATAACAAATCCTTCTAGAAATTCATAAATGGACCATTTGAAAGTATAAATGGTTAAATGAAAACTATATTGTTTGCAACCCAATGGGAATAAACGTATTGTTTGCAACCCAATGGGAATAAACGTATTTTTATATGTGCATGCAGATGCCATATACTTATTTATGTTTGCTACAGGTAAAGGAAAGTGACAGGTAACAAAGACATTTTTATATAGATATGAAGGTTTAATACAAAACACTCTAAAAACTAGAATGTGTTCCCTGGAATCAATAAATTGAAATGTTACGAATATGTGTGTGTAATTCAAGAAATCATGTGGTTATGCCACGGTAAGTTGTTCAGGCCTATTAAGAACAATAATGTGTTCTTAGGCTAAAGTATAGACACTCGTGGAGAAAATAAGAGATAGGGCACAAAAGATTAGGTCCCTGTTATAGAGGTCCACTAGGTTTCTGGACTAGTTGCTACATGTAAACTAAATTTATAATATTACCATGCTAGAAAGAAAAATGATATAGTACATTTAGAATATTTTGCAAGGTTATGATAAATAAACATATACAAAAAAATGGGTAAAGCTAGCAAAGTAAACTATGTTGTTGATTTTCAACAAAATTGTAAAATGAATTGGTAAAATGAAAAATGAAACATACTTTTGTACAACCATTTAACACAAAAAATATTTTCAAAATTTATTCCTATAGGCTTGAGTATCATTTCTTTAAACTAGAATAAGTAAATTTCCAAAGTATCAAAATTTATATAGCATTCAAAATATAGTTATAGAGAAAGATCTAATTATTGTTCTGAAAAATATGGTCGCAACCATACAAGTCTCATTTGAGCACTAAAATAATTATATAATTTTTTGTAAATAATAACCCTGAAAGGGAGGGGGAAATCCCTTATACATTCAATTTCAAATTACAGGAGATGTGAAGCAAATAGTTTATATAAAATGGGAACTGCCCTTAATAATGTTTACAATTTCTTCAAACAAAGAGGAAGTAGTCCACAACTAGAATAAGGCCCCCCAAAGTAAAAAACCTAGAATACATTACAACTAAATAAGAACAAGTTATAAGGTCATTTTGGTGCAATAGAGCTGACAGAGAATTAAAAGGATTAATAAGAACATGTAGCCATTGAATAAATAGCAAGATGAAGGAAAATAAACCCTCAACGCCCTTCGAGTAAGATTTCATTAAAAAAAAAACCTTGTTTCCATTGAAGCATACCTGCAAGAAAACTGAGTAGAGTCAATGAATGTTCCATATTTCTAAAAGCGTTCATCAAAAGGAAAGAAATTAAGAACCCGAGGTTTGAATAATTATACCTATGGATATAGAATAGATTCATCGTATTCCTGTGAAAGAAAAAAAAAAGGGAGAATATTTTTCCTCTTTAACAAGCCATACGAAGAGTTAAATAAAACCCTTGAATATTATAACATCAAGTTTAGGTTTTTTTATAAACTTACCATGAATAAACTTGCCACAATAAATCTCCTAGAATAATCGAAGTCGAATCGAAAAACCTATAAAAGTTTAATGTTGTAACCAGAAAAATATTCATGCAGGCTATGACGCCTACAAACACAACTAAGTGGTGGTTAAAGATTAATTTGAGGATGCTTTAGCTAGTACCTAAAAAATTCCATACCGTCCTAGTCACAAATAAATTGTTGAAGTAAAAAACAGACCAACTGTTCCAAACAACATCAGATACTTGCAAGTTTTTGGAAACGTTGAAAATAATGAAAAAATTTTGACATCAAAGGATGAATTTGAATGTGCTAATATAGATGTAGGTTTTGATATAGAAGATAATGTAGAAAAGAATGTAAATAAAAGTGTGAATAAGATAGAATTGAAAAAAATAGATCAAGAAAAAGAAGAATATGAAATCTTACAATTTAAAGATAATATTTTACCAAATGCTATGTGATCTCATTTGGACCTGGATGGTTTATCGAAGTGAGGCTAACCAAAATTTGATAGTAATTCCTTCAAGAAAAGTGTAAAATACCCCTTGAATATAATAGGGTTTGAAAGGAAATGGAAGATCTCACTTCATAACCAGTGCAACAACACAATGAGATAATGATGATGGGCTTGGTAGGGTATTTACCCTAACCATAACCTAATCAACCTTCACAGTTTATCAATCAAGACAAGATCTTCACCGTTGAAAATACCAATTGTCTAGGGTCCATGCAGGTAGTGGGGACCCCAAGCCACGAAACCACACCATATGATGATCTCTTATGTCATGAGCATTGTGGATGAGGAGCATAGGTTCAGACGCATATGCATGACATGTTTACAATCCGTGGCTTAGAAATACTTTGGTGAGTGTATAACATTCCAAAACAAACATTATAATATTTTTTATGAATATAAGTGTCATGTTGGTGATATGTATCACATTAAGATTTAAATAATTATGTGTTACATTAGTACGAAATTCAAGTAGTGAATATTTGTATGGAGGGCAAGAGGTAGGATATAAAGTTACACACATTAATATGACATATATGTATATATATTGGAAAGGGTAGAAGTAACATGGGTATATATTTATCATTATAGGAAATTTTAGCCTAAAAGTGGCCTCCTAAGGAAAAATAATAAAATAATCATTAAAATAATAAAATAAGAGTTGTATATTTTGGAGGAAAACACAGAAAACTATTTTATTAATTGTATTTCTAGTTTATCTCCTTATTTACTCAAATTTAAAGTGTAGACACTATTTGGATGCATAATTTAATTCCACACCCAATGAGTACCCATTATGCATAATTTTGAGAAAATCCACATTGATAAAAATTTAAGATACATTTAAAAAATGTGTTAAACACATTATTTTAATGAATATTTAATTTTTATCAATGTGGTTCTTCTCAAGAGTATGTTTAGTGAATACTCTTTAGATGTGCAATTTAATTTTGCATCCAATGAGTGTATACACTTTAAATTTGAATAAACATGTAAGGAGATAAGCCAAAAATACAATTAAAAAAAATAGTTTTTATTCTTTTCACTCCAAAATATTTACATGTACCTATTTCTAAATTTAAATGATTTTGATTTGCTTACATATTATGACATGGAAATTACATGAACATTTCATGGGAAATTTTAGGTTGAAATTTCCTCTAATGAAATAACATTCTTGGATTTGACAATTGAGGAAAAAGGGATCTCATGTCTTAGTAAACTAGGAGCTATAATTTATCGTAAAATATTGAAAAAATATACCCATAGTAAATAAATATTCCAAAACCGTTTTGCAATGAATATCACGGGAATTGAATAGGTATCATAAATGTTACATGTTTGCAATAAGTAATGCAACAATTGGTAACCCAAGGGGTGACCTTATACAATGACATATCATGTAATTTTGAATGACATTTACCTTATCTCCTGTTAAAAAAATTTACTATGTCCAATTTAACTAGGAAATTTATATACTTTTTTGTGTAAGATGTGAGGGATGTTACATATGGTATTAGATCAAAATGGGTTACAATATTCTTTACTTTGAGTTGACTGCACTTTTTATTAATTCAATGAATGTTTCTGTTTACAAAGAATAAGAGAAGAATTGTGAAGGAAGAAAAAAATGAAAAAACCACAAGGACGTACCCATATTGGAGAAGAAGAAACTTATGTGCATTTAGGACAGTAAGAACATTAGAGAAATTTTGAGGTCTAAAATGGGCCTCCAAAAGAAAATGTGCAACCAAAATAAAATTTATAAGAACCAATAGGATTCAAGATAATGAGGTCAACCATGGTGAATAATTCACCATTTTTAGGGTAAAACGTAAAAATATTAACAAATAATAAAATAATAAACCTACTTTTTCAACTTGTATTTTCAACTTATCTCCCTAAGGTTTTACTCAAATTTTGAGTGGGAGTACTTGTTTGATGCAAAATTTAATTCCTCACCCAAAGAGTACCAATGTTTTATACTTTACTTGAACCCTGCTACACAAACAATGAGAAAAGCATGAAAAAACGTGATTGCGTGTATTTTTCATGTTTCTTTCATTTTTCATGTAGTAAGGTCCATTGAATGTATGCAACATGGATACTCCTTGAATGAGGAATCAAATTCCACATCCAACGAGTGTTCCTACTCAAACTTTGAGTAAACCCATAGGAAGAGAAGTTGAAAATATGAGTTGAAGAAGTATTTTGTTTCTTTTTTCCCTCTAAAATTTGATGATGAAATCTAATCTCATTTTATTATTTCCACTATTATATTGTAATTTCTTTAAGAGACCCATTTTAGACCTCAAAATTCCGCTAATTGGAAAGTAGCTACCAGGTATTTATTCAACATGATGAAAAGTTTACATAGACATAGATGGTAAATCTACGTGCAGAATATGAACAACTGCTAAAACCTAGCGTTCAAAAAAAGTTTATTATTAAGAATGTAATTGATAAATCCAATCCCAAAATGGTAGAAACAATGAGGGATGAGGAAAATAGAGGGGAGACATCTAAGCAGAAAACTATTGAATATATGGTAGAATGTAAGGAGGAAAATTTGAAGAAGGAAAGGAGCATATTTCATCAAAAATTCATACAAAATTGGGAAATAAACCAAAAATAGAATTCCATGGAGAATTAAAAAATATCAGACCCCCAACCTATAATGGAGATATGAAAGAAATGATTGAGGCATGGCTACTCAATATTAACAAATACTTTCAAGTTTGTGACTATTACATAGAGTTAAAAGCCAAGTTGAATACTTATCAGTTGCAAGGAAAAACCTCCCTCTGGTGGGAGGAAATGAGAACATTCCATAACTTAGAAGGTAGAGAAGCTAACTGGGAGGAATTCCAACATTTTTTAAAGTAAAGTATTTTATTGAGCGTCATTTTGACGATAAGGTTAAAAACTTTCATGATCTAAAACTGGGTGATATGTCAATGAATGCATTAGTAACCAAGTTCACTCACCTTTTACAATATGTGCCATATATAAAATAATAAAAAACAAAAGTACAATGCGTTCTAAACTTCCTTCCACTCTCTTTTCAAGATAAAATCAAGTACGGAAACCCAAAAACTATGGATGAAGCCATTAGGAAGGCAATAATTTGCTAACAATGGGGAAAGCAGAGAAATGAAAATCTTAAATCTTGCTCTAATAAGAAGAAGGACAAAATGGATTAGAGTGGAAAGGGTGGAAAATATGGAACATTTAAAAAACCTTGTAAAAGTGGTTAGAACCAGAACTTTAACAAAAACAAAAATCAAATACCAAGAACACAAAACATGACCCAAGTTGGGTATAAATAGCAAGAAATTAGTGGTAAGGCGGTTAATGTAAAGGATAGGGAACCTTTAAAATGTTGGGGTTGCATAGAACCCCATTAGTTGTGTAAATACCCCTATAACACTAGATCCATGAAAAACCTGCGAGACCTCCAAGTGGCCTACACTATCAATGATGTGGCCAGAAATATATCGAGCATCAATGCAACTTTAGAAGGATACCAAATAGAGCATCAATCCATCATAGTGGAGGTAAAAGTTATTATTTTTAACCAATCTATTTCTATATTAATAGACCCTGCTGCTAGCTTGAGCTATGTTAACCCTCGGGTTCTATAAAATTGTAATCTAAAGTCTAAAAAATACAAAATTATGTGGCTAGTCCAATTAGCCACTAGAATGAAAAAAATTTACTAATTGGTGAAGGAATGCCAAGATATATTAAATGGAAATTAGACTACCGTGAATTTGAATATACTACCATTGGCCTCATAAGTCATTCTGGTGGGGATGGATTAGCTAGAGGGGAATTAGGTAATCATTAATTTCCTTGAAAAAATTTTACTTGCACATCAGAAAATGGAGAAACTAGGATTATAAGGGGCACACCCATGCCCATTTCTCTACATCATATATTTGCACTACAGATAAAGAGGGATGATAAATTTTTTATATTTAGGTGGAGGATCACTCATTAAAAAAAAATTATGTAAATGAATTGGAAGTTGTCCAAGACTATCAGGATGTGTTTCCTAATGAAATTATTTGTTTACCACCTAAGAGAGAGAAATAATTTTCCATTGAACTATTAATGGTGGCAACACCAATATCGAAGGCTCCTTAAAAAATGATCTTATCAAAACTAATGGAGTTGAAGATGTGATTACATGAATGACTAAAAAAAAGGTAACTCAGACCAAGTGTGTCACCATGGGCTGCATCAATCCTTTTTATCAAGAAAAAGGCTGCAACTTTTAGGTTGTGCATTGGTTACCATTATCTGAACAAGCTAACTATTAAAAATAAATATCCCCTGCCCAGAATAAATGATTTGTTTGACCAGGTAAAGGGAGAGACTGTGTCCTCTAAAATAAACCTCAAATTTGGCTAACACTAGCTAAGAATTAAAGAGGAAGAAATATGAGAGACAACCTTTCATGACAAGGAAAGATACCTTCTAGCAAAGGTTATAACAGAGGTTTTTAGTGTTATAAAATTGGTAAAATTTGTCATAAATAACTCCTCTAAAACATATTTTTCTGGTAGAAGAGGTTTTAGCATATATTATAATGAAACTTCATCACAACTACAAAAATATGGGCATCTGAAGGTTTTAGCAGATGTTTTTTTAGCAGTGTGCTTCATGGAAACAATAACAATTTTTCTTTAAAAAAATATAAACTCTGGAGCTATATACATAACCACAATCTTTGAGGTGTTTAATACAAAGAAAATCAGTGCCTAAAATTTAGACAATCCCGGTGTGTATACATTAACAAAACACCTCGGATCATTCTTTTTAGGAACGGCATCGGGGCAGGGAAAAAATATTGTAGATCCAGTGCTTTAATTTGAAATTGCAACTCCAATGTGTATGATTTTCGTAAAAGCACTAGTGCACTAATCATATAAAAGAACCAGTGTTGTTAATTTGAATAATGCACCGGGGTTGGAAATATTATTTTGTAGCATCGGGTTGTTAGTTCTATGAAATAACTAGTGCTTTAAGAATCATAGTGCACCAAGGTCTTAAATGCAAAAAATATCGATGCTTGAAGAATATAACATGTTGGTGTTGTTCTTTTCAGAAAGGAACCAACCTTGCAAAAAATATTGAAGTAATGGTGCTTTTAGATAAAATAACACACCAGTGCATGTTTATGTTATAGATGCACCTGTATTTATGTTTCAGAAACATCGACTTGTCACAGTGCAGTTATTGTGATTTTTAAAATCCATTATTCATCGAAAAATCGACATATATCTTATAATAGTATTCATATAAATTAGATTTTGATTAGTGCATTTTTATGCGATACTTGGATTAATTTGTTATATCATCAAAATTTACATCTCTTTATTATAATATTTAATCACCCATATATTTAATTAATGGTGTAACATTTCACAGGGACAAATAAAACTATAGAATAAAATAAATTTTATTTTATTATATATCAATAATAGGCTCTTTATCATACAAAATGGGATATTTATTGGTAAACCCTAGTATTTTAATTGGGACACCATGTCCATTACATTAAACTAAATGTTTGATTTTCACAGACAATTATTTCAAAAAATACAACAGCTTGCAGTGATATCCAAATAGATCATCATTCTTCACTAGAAATGTTGTCACTGCTCATGGTACTTCCATGAATTGTGTTATTTGCATGAATATTTTGTCGATTTCATCGATTATTTTCCTTTTCTTGATCATGTTCCATTTGTATACATAAAATTAAAGTGTAATGAGTGTCTCTACATTAGTGAGAATAATAAAAATTGAAACAAATAATATACATAAATGTAAATCAAATAAAAATGTACCATAGCAAGAAGTGACTCATGAACTATATAGATGGTTCCAAAACCAAGTCTCATGCCTTGTTGCAATAATTCTCTTGTTGGCGTAGTTCCATACTTTGTTTCAAGTAAGTTTTAAACCCCATTATAAATCATATACTTAATATAAAGAACTTTTTCATTATATTAATTATAAAATCAGAGAAGTAAAACAACATAGATACTTACAAATTCCACAATTAATTTTTGATATGCCAACATATACTCACAAGGCATATTTAACCCAATGTTAATAAATTCTTCCAATGGCTCTTCTTTGTATGTTAGAACCTATTTGAAGGAATTGAAGCATGGTTGTTGTAAAACAAGTTAAAATATACAAAAGTGAAACATTGAGTTGTTATAAGAAAATATTAACAATTACTCACAAACTTTGATATCAACCCTTTTCTTCCTTGTCGACCTGTTTTATGTGTTGAATGAGTTCCATTTTTTCTTCTTCTCTACAAGAAAATACTTGAAAATTAATATTAAATGCTAAATTATTTTTTATATGTACAAATTCAATCATTATTACATTTAAAGCACGTTGTTGTTGAGATGACTCTTCTTGTGATGCAATTATGTCCATTTATTTGACCATATCCTCGTACACTTTTTTGAACATTCCTACAACATGTTTCACATATCAAGTCATTGAGCCTTTAGTATTTTCATAATCTTCCTGAAAAAAAAAATAATAAATTAATTTTATATTGATATGTGAAAACTAAATATAACAAAACTGATATTAATAAATGAATGGTTTGTAGTAATATATACATATAATTCTAGAAAATAATTTTAATTACAAATATTACATTTTGTGTGATTATTATTTTTTTGTTTTATGTTTTTTCTATTGCATGTTTGACAAGTATCATTGACCACTTCTCTAGAAACACTTCCTATAGTTCAGATATAGTTTGGTTCTTGGAATCATTGGATTGCTTTTTTTATTGTAAGTGAAAAGTACATCCATACGTTCATTCCACTATATCCCTCATAGTTTTGTAAAAAAAAAATCTCCTTTCATTAAGGTCCAACACCACTCTAGATGAGCTAAGGACCAATTTGTCGTTATTTATGTCTTCTGTAATTTTTTTTTTCTGAGGACATTATTGATCTTTTCCTTCGTTGTCACTCCATGTAGAACATTAAACATATATGAATTGATAGATTTTTTGAAATGTGTTATATAATATTATTAAGTATATTATTAATAAAAATTTAAAAAAAAAACTCATATTTAATATTATTTTTTCATTCACCTGATTCATCCTTCTGCAATTTTTCTATCAAGATTTTCTGCTCTTCTACACTTATATTAGAAGTAATCTTATCGGCCTTCTTCATTTTGTGGCTCTACATGATGCACGCTAACCAATGCATATTATTTAAACTTACATACAGTTCAAACATATTAATTTTGTAAATAATTTACAAAGAACTTTCATTTTCTTCTTTTTTGGATGTCATATCATTATGTCGATCAATATTGTTATTACTTGACAACATCTCAAGAATTTTTTGTCAATCTACAACCTGTACCACCATTACATAATCCATTAAATATACTTTATACATAAATCAAATAATTTTCACCAAAATAGAGTTCTGGAAATTGGTGTGGTTATTTGATTAAACAGCACAGTGCATTTATTCTATTAAACACACAATGCATTTAATTGTTCAACAATGACAGAAAAGATTTTTTTTAAATAATTTTAAATTATGACGATGTGATTTGTAACGATAAAATCACCACCATCACAAAAAAAAAAATGAAAACATAAAAAAATTAAATGCAAGTCACTTAATGGTGTTATGTGGAAAAGACGAGTGAATGTCTTATATTACACTGATCACACCGATAAACAATTGACGTTTTTAAAAACAAACAACTCCAACATGATTCGTTGTGATATGTAATGATAAAACCACCACGAGCACTAGTGTGTTATATTACACAAGGCACACCACGAAAGAGACGTTGCTTTTTAAGAAAATGGACAAAGCCAACATGGTTTAGATATAATTCAATAAGTGGTCCATCTACTTTACATGTTAAAATCCATATATATAGTAAGTACACTAACTCATTCAATCTAAAATGCCTAAAATGAAAACCCCAAATTGTGAAATGGTAGAGGGTGTTAAACCCTAAGGTAAAATTTTGCAGAGTCACATAAGTAAGAAGAAGCAAGGGTCTAAGGTAAGTATCAACTTTTTTTTTCTGAATTTTAATTAAATCTAAATGGGAATAGAGTTCATAAAAAATTTTACTATTAAAATCAATAGTAAAATTTTTATTATGCAAGGTTTTAATTTTATTTATTTATTCTAAATGTTGAATAAATCTATGAGAAATTGTAAAAGAAAAATTAACACTAAAATCAACTGTAAAATATAAATTTTTTGCTATGCATGGTTTTGAGTGAATCACCACACCTTTCAGATTCTAATATTTCTACAATTCCAAAATAGTTTGATGCTCCATAGTACTCCCAGTATGTTTCTCTTGAAAATGGTCTCTCTTTTAATTAAACCTAACAAAAATTGTAAAAAAATTGATTAGTAAAATAAACAATAAAATTTGAAATTTTTACTATCAAGGGTTTTGAGTAAATTGCCATACATTTCAACTACTGATATTTTGAATACTTTTGTTGTTCCAAAGTAATTTTTTGTTGCAAGGTGCTCCTAGTATGTCTCTCTTGCAAATCTCTCTCTTGAAAATTTGGGAAAAAATAATGAAATAGTGAATAAATTAATACTATTTAAAGACTTTATGAAATTATATTTTGAAAAATAATTGATGCTCCTTTTTTAATTTGAAAAAAAAAAACCCAGCCTTTTGTTTTCACTTTTTCTGAACATCGGTACATTCGATAGTAAACAACATTGGGGCATTTACAAGAAAAATGCAACAAGAAATTACCAGTGTGCTAATTTTTCTAAATGCACCAACATGATAGAATTCTTTCTTCTTTTTCTTTTTTCAAAATCTAAGAAGGAGTGCGCTTAGTATTTTAATGCAACGATGTGGTTTTTATTTAAATGCATCGATGCAGTAGTTGTTAAAAGAGCACTAAAATGATATATTTCTTTTCTTTTTGTTTCATCCCAGAGATATGTGTTGATCGATGTTGCTTTTATTTAAAAACATTGATGTTTTCTTGTTTACAAGAGAACTAATATGATATAATATTTATTTATTTTTCAAAATATCAGAAATTGTTGTTGCTATTATTTTAACGAATCGTTGCAGTTGTTATTAAAATGCATCAGTGCCATTAGTTTCATAAGAGCACCGATATGATAGAATTCATTTTTTTAATTGTCGAAATTTTGGAAACAAGTGTGTTTTTATTTTGAAGGATCAATGTAGTTTGTTTTAAACATCGGTGTCTGTGGTTTTACAAGAGCACCAATATGATAGTTTTTTTTTTTTTTTTTGAAATCGTGGAAATCAATGTGGTTATTATGTTAACACATTGGTGCGCTTATTATTTAAACACATCGGTGATGTTAGCTTTGATCATGGGGGTTTCACTATGGGATCAATACCATAGCACGTGGGTTCACATTGGGGGATATATATTGAGGAAACAATGACATAATATATTGGGGGATATATAGGGGGTAAAGGGTTTTTATATTGGCAGCTATAAAAATTTGAGCTCAATGTTAATGAAAAAATATAAAAGGATCTAAAAAATGTTAATGAAAAAACAAATAGCTACAATATATAGTGAAAGTAGGGGATTTTAAAATTATTGGTGCATTGGTTCTATATTGGTAGGGGGTTAAATAATGTGATTTTTAGAGGTATTTTCCAACATGTACTCAAATTAAGGGTATTTTTTAATATGTTATGATCAAACATGATATGTTAGAGGTTCATTGAGTGAAGCCCCCGTGGGTTTGATAAGATCACTGATAGAGTTTAAAGTTATTTGAAATTCTATTTTCACATAAAATGGCATATTCATCTCAAATTATCTTTTAGAACACATGCACATGAGTTACAATAGCTCATAGTATACATTTTCTGCTTAAATCATCTTATTCTTGAAAATGGTTTGAAAACTTAATTGAAATTCAAATTGTGGTTATATGGTTCTCAAAATTATTTTTAGGTATGTACACAAAATTTTATTTATGATTTTTCTCAAATGTGGGAATAAAATTTGAGTAATATCAAATGGCCAATTCTTCAAATTCCATCTCGTTCCATATTGCTCAAATTCCTTTGCGGAGTTCTCCATTTCCATCTCCAGTACGTTCAGATTTATCTAGATTTTGATTATATAATTGATGCAGGAGCATCAAGCTCAATTTTAATTATTTAATTATCTAGTAAGGGGGGTGAGACATTTAATTATTTTATTAATTATTTTATTCATTTTAATAATTTAAGAGAGAAAAATGTAAAGGTGAGTATTATTGTATATATTCTTTTAATAATTAAAAGGATATGAGTGAAATAGAATTAGGTAGCAAATTTAGGGAGTAGGAATTCTATGTACGGGACATTGTTGAGTCCACACCTAAATGAATCTAATTTAGATTTAGTTGAGATTTGTGTGGAGAGAATTTTGGAATGGAGTAAATCCATATTTTTGTATAAATAAGAGAATTGTCTGAGAGTGTAAACAGAGGAGTGAGAGAGGTGAGAAGTGAGGGATTAAGAGAAAGTGTGAAGTGATTTGAGAGCTTAAGTAAGGGCCAAGAGCTGAGGGAAGCTCTCCATTGTAATATATGGCCGAAGGTTTCTAATGTTATTTTATATCTTTGTTTTATTTGTATAAGCTCTCTTTCAATTAAATGTATATTTGTTTGAAGCAAATATCATTTTAATGAGTTTTTCTTGTGTTTAAGAAAGGAGGAAGAGTTCATTGTTCTATATGCGGGAATTTGATTTAAACCAGAATCCCACCATCATTTGGTATCAGAGCAAGGGGTAGAATCAAGTTTATGTTTTACCCTTGGAATTTTTTCTAAAGAACACCACAGAGAATATTGCCGGAACCTAGGTGTATTTGGAAGAAAATGTTGGAATGTTGAGGTAATTCCGAAGTCGAGTTGTGTTGAAGCTTTGAAGCAGAAATTGGGCAGCACATGAGGAAGTCAAGCTGTATTGGAGCATTGAAGTAAGGGCGAGTCGATTGGCAGCGTTAATGCAAAGTTGAGTGACAGCATTCACGTGAAGCATAACGCAGTTCATGCGATGAGTATAAGGCGTCCATCGAAGGAGGGACCGTAGTTACAAAGCAGGCAAGTGAAGATACGTTCTGCAAACACATTGCCATGGCCGTAGACAGAGCCACAGGTCAACGCAAATGCGTTACCGTGCTGCGTGATAGATGGAATGTCGTGGTTGATGGAGCTCGGGGCACCAGCAAACATTACCATGGGTGTTGAATGAACGAAGTCACATTATTTCTGATGCAAATTTGAAGAACTGTCATACTTTGTTTGCAGAGTCGTGACAGCAAAAGAGTGAAGAATGAACTTCACGTTGTGATTTGGTTAGAAGCACCACCATCTTTTCACAGTAACCATGCCACGATGACTACGCGCATCAACAACCTGCAATTCATTGCGATGAGGCATACATATGACATGGTTGATATATGGTTCCAATGTTGGAAGCTTCAGGTTTGATATATGGTTTGCGTAAACATTATATATGTGGTGTAATTTTTATTACATATGTTGTGGTTTGACATTACATTTGCGTGGGAGGCACTGCGTTCCAACTTTGTCGTGTGTCTAATACGATAGTGACAATGTTGTGTCACAAGCCCGTATGACATTTGTGTGGGTATTACATATATTACATGGGTTATGACATTAACGTTGAAGTGTTAACATTGAGGTGTTGAATTAATTACAAGTGGTTTATGCAATGGTTTATATGGTGACAAGGTATGAGGTATGATGCAGCACATATGACATTCAATTAAATTTCTATTATTCAATGAATTCAATGGATTTCACTTATCCATGATATGTTTTAAGTGAGATCTTAAAAACCATTAGGTTGAATAATAGTATGTTGGTTTGTGACACTTATATCATTTGTGTTGGAAATAAGGGGCATTCTACGTTGGTTGACATAGTGGTAATCTGGCATATTTAGACCAAAAAAAGGTAAATTAATCTCGTCAAGTGGACAAATTTGGGCCTTGGTAAAATTACACATTTTACTACAAAGATTTGATTGGCAAGAATTGTGTTTGGTTTTTCCTACATTATTTGGTATCAGTACACAGCCTAGGCATTCATGAAAGTGAGTAATCTTGAATTGATTGTGTGAATAATTTTCCAAAGAAAGAGTTGTTGTAAATCTACATCATTGTGGGAGCCTGCAATATTGTTGACAAATAGATAGAAATGAGGGGCATCCCTTTCGAGCTGGTGTTCGTACTATGGAGCAGTAAAACTGAAATTGCAAATTTACAATTCGCATGGACATAAATGTTGGAAGAACA
The DNA here is from genome assembly GCA_034641835.2 of Pinus albicaulis. Classification (NCBI taxonomy): domain Eukaryota; kingdom Viridiplantae; phylum Streptophyta; class Pinopsida; order Pinales; family Pinaceae; genus Pinus; species Pinus albicaulis. The sequence goes on from CM076581.1 coordinate 561,134,776, forward strand.
TGTGGAGATATTTCTTGTGAAGGGACCAGTCAATGGGATGAGAAGGGATTCATTCGAACAAATTATAAAGGCACAGAAAATCGCAAAGGTATGTTAAGTGAGCATGTTATGTGTTGACATTTCAGGATTTTCTTAATTGAATTTATAGAAAACTATTTGCGGAAATGATATGTCAGCATGTCATTCAACATTAAAGTGAAAAATTTTCAAATGTGGAGGTATAAATGAATGCAAAGTGAATGGAAAAAGGGAAATGTGCTAATCCTGGGTGATATATGGGGGAAGATGCATTTTTATGTGAGACAGTTTTTATGCATAATATGTGGGTTTTGACATTTGTGTGAGTGGAATTTGTGTGAAGGAGTGTGAATGATGTACCATTTATAATATGTAGTTGTATGGTGCATGAAAGTACATGTGAGAGATGGAACAAGATCACACAGAGATCTTTAAGATGAGCTGATATGTTTTATTTTAACTCTGGGTTTGAAGATGATATTTGAAAAATACAGGTTGCAGATAGTTGAAGGAAATCTCAACAAACAAAGATCATAGTTTTAAAAGTACTGTTGAAAGAGACTAGAAATATTTTCTGAAGGAAAGCAAAGTGTGGAGCAAAACCTTGAATAATTCCAACAGAGATTGGATAAAAAGGACAGTTGTGTTCTTAAAAATTACAAGTGATTTGAAGCCTAGATGGAGCAAAGAGGATGCTCAAGAGGTTCCAAAGAATAAAGAATCGATGCTTTCTAAAATACCAAGTCCAGAGAGAGGATTGGTGAGGTAAGTGGCAGCAGGGAAGACTTATTGTTGCAGAGGCTTTAGTATAGCTCATGATGAGTGAGTAAGGAACTCATGAAGATAGAGACAAATATGACTACTGAAGTTCATTACAGGGGTTCTGAAGAAGACCATAGCAAAGGAAATGAGAAGGAATATGCCATGTCAAATGGCATTAGAATGAGTCAAGAGCAGATTGACAGAGAGAGAGCTGAGATAAATTTCCGTCCTGAGTTGTTGATGGAAATGTTACGGAGAAGTAAAGTAGACCAGATATGTGGATGGAGTGTGAAGAGGAAAGTCACATGGCATAGACTACAAGTGAAGTGGGAGCATAGAGTGAATGTTAAATTGAAGGAAGAGTTACTCAATTTAAAGGAAGATTTGATATGTGAGCCAGCGTATGGTCCATTACTTTTTGAAAGTAATGATGTGACAGAAAAGAAATCTACAAAAGAACTGAATCAAATGAAGGATTCAGAGCAGAAAAGAGACATGTTGACTGAAGCATCAAGTGAGACCACAAGGTCTTATGTTTTTAAGACTAATTATTTGTGTGTGATTGCAGGTACATCACAGGGTGTTGAACAAACATTGAGGTTTGTTAAAGAAGAAGAGTTGAATCTGAAATCTATTCAGAATGATGCTGAGATAGCAAGATCTCATAAAGAAATGAAGACAGAGGGGTCTCATGGAAATATTCAGCAGAATATTGAAGCAGAGGAAGAAGGACCATCTGATGATTGGTCAACAGCAAATGAAGGTATGGAAAGTTGTGTAAAGTTTCCAAGTTGTACTCCAATTGAGATTTTTAAGTTATATAGAAAGTTAGATCTTCATATAAGAGAATTGGAAAAGCAGAGGATCTATACTCAGGGTGCATTGCTGAAAGAGAAAGACAAAGAAATTATTTTGAATAATAATCAAGAAACAGAGAGTAAGGAGGTAGGAATGATTCAGCAATTCGAAGAAGTTCATTGTTGTGAACCAAAACAGGGAGACATTCTTGAAACAGATGATATGGAGGAGGGACTAGCTGACAGTCTCATGGAGGATTTAAAGCAGCATACTGATGTGCTAATGGAAGAAGAAATTTCAAAGCAGCATACTGAAATGTTTCGAGAGGAGAAAGAGTCAATGAGGCCTTATGTTTTTTATTTTAATAATTGTTTTGTTAGTATAGGTTTTATTGCATATGCTGGAGAAGATCGATTGGATAGAGAAATTATACTGATAAGGAGGATAATGATGAAAGTATCTCGGAAGTAGCCAGCGACAATAAAACAAAGAAGAAGCAGCAAGAGGAAGACAACAAGAGAGTGTGAAAGCATAACCAATGGGGCAATGCAACATAAAGTGTGGAGACCTGGAGAAACACAACAAACAAAAGCAACAACAAATGGAGAATTGTAGCACAAGATATGGGATCCAAGAAAACAAAGATCCAAAACACATGATCAGGCGATCATGGCTAAATTTAAACCTTGGGAGTCTAATGCAGGAGCATCAAGCTCAACTTTCATTAATTAATTATGTAATAAGGAGGGTGAGACATTTTAATTATTTTATTCATTTTAATAATTAGAAAAATTTATTCTATATATTCTTTTAATAATTAAAAGGATATGTGTGAAATAGAATTAGGTAGAAAATATAGGGAGTAGGAATTCTATGTAAGGGACTTTGTTGAGTCCACACTTAAAATGAATCTAATTTAGATTTAGTTGAGATTTGTGTGGAGAGATTTTGGAATGGAGTAAATCCATATTTTTGTATAAATAAGAGAATTTTCTGAGAGTGTAAACAAAGGAGTGAGAGAGGTGAGAAGTGAGGGATTAAGAGAGAGTGTGAAGTGATTTGAGAGCTTTATAAAGGGCCAAGAGCTGAGAGAAGCTCTCCATTGTAATATATGGCTGAAGGTTTGTAATGTTATTTTATATCTGCGTTTTATTTTTATAATCTCTCTTTCAATTATATGTATATTTGTTTGAAGCAAATAGCATTTTAATGAGTTTTTCTTAATTATTTAATAAAGGAGGAAGAGTTCATTGTTCTATATGTGGGAATCTAATTTAACCCAGAATTCCTGCATCAATAATTGATTTTTTTTTATCCATGTAATTTTGAAAAAAAATCTATCCCAATCTGTAGGATCCTAATTCATAATCAAGTTCAAATGCAAAAAATACTCATCCATTTCATAAATGTTATAATCTCTTATCAAGAGCAACATATTGTAAGTAATTCGTAGATGAAAATGGACAATCGCTTCACCATGCCAATTGGAACATTGAATCTTCCAGTTGCAATACTAGATCAATGATGGTAATAAGTGTTTCGTATAATGTAATTTCAAAAAATCAATTGCATTGTGCTTACTAATATAATTGATGTACTGATGTTCAATATTTTCTGAAATCAGTATTCTAGTGATGATGAGAAACCCCACCTACTCTCTTCCGGTGCACCCCACTACAATTTAAAATTGAGAGAAGTTTCATTAAGAGCAAGACTCAAAGAGGAAGAATACAAATAATAGATGAATCAACCACTTATTCAATTCCCACTATGTCTAGATTCACCAATTTGGAATGACTACAACAATAGTAGTTCTTCATCAGAAGTTGTAAATGGAGGAAATCAAATAGAGGTTGGTATGGATGATTTCTTACTCGATACGACTCCCATGGAGGAAATGCTTTTAGATTCATTCCATAATTATGAGCTAGGGGATGATTCTCATATCACTAATACTTTGTACAAATTCCTGGAATCTGCTTCCACCACCCCTCTCTTTGGACCTTGAAACTATTCAAATTCTACTTATATGGGGATAATGATGTTACCATACAACTTGAAAGAAAATTCTGGTATGTGGAATGCATGTTTCCTGGAAATATTGAGGTAATTGAGCAGCATGATCAATCATGTCCCTTCGATTTTGAGAAATCTTGTCACACAATCAACATTAAAAATGGTTGATTTTATGAACGTTAAGTATTGCACTGTACATTTATACTTCCCACCAAGTACAGGTTATTAAAATATAAGTCCCTTCTAAGTGATAATGTCTTTTCAGGTATATACGAAGAGGCAAAGAAATTGTTGAAAATGTTGGGTGTTGAGTACATTCTTATCATGCATGTCCAAATGACTATACTAATATAGAGGAGAATATGTAGAAAAATGGATATGATTGAAATGTGGGCATGATAGGTATCGTAACTAAATAAAAATGGGTAAATCATATGGTACTCCTCATAATATAATGAGGCACATGCCTATAATCCCAAGGATTGAAAGGCTCTTTCGTTGCAAAGAATTAGTTATGTTGCAGGGATGATATGCCTCACACAGAAGTGAGTTGGGAGTTATGTGAATCCAAAAAGATTCAATAGCCATGAAGCATATAGAGGATACATGGCCCAAAAAAATTCAAGCATGAAGTACGAAGACTATGACTCAGCATAGCCATGGATGACATCAACCCATATTCCGTCCATAAAAACAACTATCGTGTGTGTCCTGTAGTATTGATCAATAACAATGTTCCCTCGTGGTTGTCAATGAAGAATGAACATCTTGTGTTGCCTCTCATAGTCCCTCGTACCAGACAAGTGAAGAATATGGATGTCTACTTACAACCATTGGTAATTGAAGGAATTATGGGAAGGTATACATGTATACGATGTATCAAGGCCGATCGTAACAAAGAGGAGTTTTACATTGTATGGAATATGTGTTTACACCATAAATGATTATCTTGGATTCAAATTTTGCTCTGGTAAATTAAATTTTTATTATTTATTTATATACGTAACAATAATTTTTTTCATATTAATTTAATTTGCTGCAATTTTTCTTATCTTCATGATCACTAACGTGCCTTCTACAATACAATAATTTTGCAGATCTTCTAACAAAAGGGCATCATGGATGTAAATGTTGTGTACCTTATCTGAAGGCTAGGTGATTCGACCACCTACAAAAGCCATTGTATGACTGCTTTAGGGTTCTCCTCCCAGGAGAACACCCTTACAGAAGAGAAACATCTACTTCCAATGGTAAACCAAAGAAAACCCAAAGGCCTATAATACTGACACCAATTGAATGGCTTATAGCATATGAGAGAGAGAAGGAGAAGGAGTTTGCAGAAATGTTAAATTCAAATGGGGAGCCTATGTTCAATTGTCTATAATTATTTGACAACTACATTGAGAAATTTCCCATTGGCATGAAAAGGAAATTTGTCTTTTGTGAGCTCCCATATTGGGAGCATCTAAATATTTCCCACTTAATATATCCCATGCATATATTTAAAAAAATTTCATGTTATTTGTGGAGGAACATATCATCGAACGAAAATGACACATTGGCTATTAGGAGAGATCTTATTTCTTCATAAAATAAAAATAAATATTGGCCAAGACAATAAACTAGAGGAGAGGTTGGTCCCTCATGGTCTTTTAAAGAAGGTGATGCCCCATGTATTTTAAAGAAATATGAACTTTAATTGAAAAAGGAAGTAATAATGTGTGTGAGGGTGCCTTCTTTATATGGGTCTCCACTATGACATTGCTTCATTGTTGAAGACCATTTTTCGGAGTTGAAATCACTTGACCATTTGAACCTTATAATGCTACGTATGTCAAACACATGATTTTATTATTTTTTATTGTTTTTATGCAATGGGATAAAATACAATTAATTTTTGTATGTGTTTAATTTGCATTGTCATTATCTTGTGCTCATGTGTGGTTTTGTGAACCATGACTTCCCCCAGGACCTATTACATTCCATATGTAAATTATCTGCATTTGTACATTGGATCACATCAAAGGATATTCATATGGCTAGCATTCCATAGTGGCATAAAGAGATAGATGATATTGTTTTTTTGTTTGAGAAGAAATTGACAACAAGTTTCATGGACTTGTAGTTTCGTCTTCTAATTCACCTAATAGATGAGGTTGAATTAGTTGGGGTGGTTTCTTGTTTTTTGGATGTTAGTATTAGCGAGGTACATGAAGAAATTCAAAAGTTTTTCTCTAAAAATGGCTAAACCTGAGGAGTCTATGGAAGATGGATACATATCATATGAGTCTTTCTACTTTTCCAATAAGTACATCGAGTAGATCAGCAATACATCAGGTGCTATGATTTGGAGGATGAAAGGGATGAAGACATAAGATAAGGGGAGCTTCTCAAAATCAATTGAAAAAGGTGCATGATAAAGAGTAATTGAAGTATCAATGGTCAAATTTATACACATTAATACTCACATTTAACTTCGTATTAATGCATATTTTGATCATATGCATTATATATTTTTGTTGATTTCATTAACGAATTCAAAATTGAAGCCATCAACAAATTCATTCTTTACAATATGGAATTTATACAACCATGGGTCGCATTGTACGAACAAAAGAGGAGGAAATGGGATAGTGACAGGAAATAATTCAAAACAGTTGAATGGTAGAATTTTGCCTTATCCTAATCATTTAAAGGAAAATGTGCCAATGACATGCTCTAATAGTTGGGTTGTTTATCAAGTCATAAATAAATACAATGCATCTTTTCATTACCTGTGTGCTGAAGAGGATGCACTAAACATAGGGATAGGGTGCAATAACTCGGTAATAATCTCTTTCGGTGCATTTTAACTTCATAATGTTGTTGAATTGTAACATCTATATTTTCTATGTTATTAGACACATGAGCTTGTAATTTTTTCACTTTTTTAATGGTGAATTTGTTCCCATCCATGTGGGCACATGGAAATCATTTTCGCACAGAGGATTTCGATGATGGATGCATGACACAAGAATTTGGAGTAGAAGTCAAGTTCAACCAATCTAGTCATGCTAGGCACCATGATCAAAACCTAGTACATGGGAAATTATGTTACATCAGAAAGATACAAGTATAAAACACCAACCCTACGTGTCTACATGCCTAGACTGCTTTGCATCTAAAGATGTGTCTCACCCTTTGGGGCCTCACCCATCTCTGCATCTCCTTGTGGTGGGGGTGGATGCATGCCCCCAACAAAACTGATTATGTCTACAAAATGTAGTGCACAATAGTAATTAGACAATTTCATTAAATAATGTAATAAAGCGAGTTAAAGAACATGCTAAAATAAATTTTATTCTAATTAATTATGAGAATAAAATGAAACTAGATTGATTTACAAAAAACACCAATATTACATCTATCATTTGCATGCTCATCCTATGTGAAGAGGATGTTGGGACACTGTCTCCAATCCATCCTCGCATACAGACATGGCACCAAGACAAACATGTGGTCATCCTCATTGGCCATTAGCCCTAGTTCCTCAACGGAAATCCTCACCAGATACTCTGGCAGAACCCTCTTGGGAATCATCTCACCCCACATACATGTTGAAAATGCAGCAAGAAATTCCTAATTTATTTTTACTTTGATTAAATAAGGATAAAATGGAAATTGCACATCAATAGACAACATGAATGAGCTAACTGAGTTGGAATAGTTGCTATCACTCAGTTAGCTTATTTAATTCAAGTTGGGGGCCTGAAATTGAGTTGTGTGTAGCGATTCCTAGATTTTAGGAGCCTTGGTTGAGTTAATTTCAGTTGTAACAGTGAAATTTAGTTAAATTAAGTTATGGTCAGTAAAATAAGTTCCAACTATTGGAGGAACTACTCGGAGGTCTAGTAGTGGGGTGTAACTTCAGTGTTTAACCAGTTAATTGATCAATTAGCCTAAATTAACTCATGCATGCATTAAATTCGAGTTACCCAGTTAAGATTGGAGTTAAAGGGAAATGTATTGTTAGTTGTATAATATTTCAAGTTGTAGGTCATGCGTGCAGTTAGAGAAGGGCCTAATGGAATTGTGTAATCTAGATTGAGAAATTTCCTAAATAATAGTGGTTAATTCCTTGAGGAACAATGCAAGGAAATGGGGGCTTGGAGGCTCATAATTTTGGCTAAGTATTGGCCAAGGTTAGATAGCCAGGAAAAGGATAGAAGAAATAGGTGCAGGTTGAGCTCAAGGTGGAGTAGTGCATATTGTATTCATCCATATTCTTTTATTAATGAAATATAGATAGTGAGGGGTTTGGAGTAGTTGATTTCCCCTAGATATATATATATATGTGTGTATGTGGGTTGAATCTTGACGCCTGTTAATGATTTTTGTTCTCGATCATGAATTTAATTCCACAAATTGGTAGAGTAGATTCTATTCTTGTGATTCAGTAAATTTCATGAGAATTTTAGGATCTACACATAAATTTCTACATGGTGTCAGAGCTAGATTTGTAGTAGGGAAGAGAATTCAAAGTTGTCATTGCAGGAGGTTCGAATTTCAAGGTCAATGTTTCAGGTTTTCTCCAGAAATGAGAATATGGAGTTCAATGGACTTGGGCTCAAGTATGCTTTGGAAGGAACCACAAATTTTGTGGCATGGAAGATCCACATGGAGGCAGTATTGGATGGTAATGGAGTGCTAGAATACATCAAGACATATGTAGCAAAACCCCCAACATATGATTCACGATATCTTTCTCAATGGAAGAAGGATGTGGCTAAAGTGAGGAGAATCATATTAGAGGGAGTTCGAGATCATATTGTCATGAATAACCATGGGAAAGAGACTTCATTCGTGATGTGGAAAAAGGTGACATATTTTTTTTAGAAGAATATAGTGACCACATGAAGCTGGCACTCAAGGAAAAGCTTCGAAGTATTAAGATTCAAAAAAATCAAACAATTATGTAGTACCTGATAAAGTTTACACACTATCCTGATGAACTTGGTCGGGTCAATGTTCTTGTACCTGAAGAATATTTGGTAGCTCTAGCTCTTTTGGGCCTCCCTAAGAGCTTGAACAATTATCAAGATTCGGTAAATTTTAGAGATAAAATACCAAGTTGGGAGAGGTTATGATCGGATCTAGTGCAGGAATAAATAAGGAAACGAAACAAAGACATGATTCATCCAAACTTGAGGATGAGGAGAACTATGCCTTGGCTGGAAAGAAAAAGAAAGGGAAAGGGAATAAATCCCAATCCAAAGCATAATCTAGTCAAGGGGGCAAGAAGAGAGACTTGTCTAAAATCAAGTGCTTTCACTGTTAGGAATTCAGGCACTATGTCATGAATTCCCACACAAGAAAACAAGAAAGAAAACCTGAGGAGGAGTGGAAGGTGAAGCTCTAGCTTCACAATATGAGCTTGACTTTACCCTCATTGCATGCATGGAAATCACAATTATGGGAAGTGTATGGTATCTCGATAGCGGTGCCTCATTCCATAATACGAGGAACAAATATTTCTTCAGTGACTTGGAGGAGAAATACCTCCAGATGCACATTGAGATGGGAGATGATGGGAGGTATAGCATGACTGGTATCGGTAAAGTTACTCTTAAGAGGGATTTTGGCTCACCTCTCAGGCTCAAGGATGTGATGTGTATTCTGGTTCTAAATAATAATTTTGTTTTCATCATGGTGTTGGAAGATTGTGGCTACGATGTGATTTTTATAAAATGAAAGGAATTCTTGAGACACATCACCATGAGACAAGTGAAGAAGATCAAGGTTCGAGTGAAGAACCTCTAAAGGTTAGATGTCGAAGATTGTGCTTCTTTAATCACAAAGGTAGAGAAGGTGTAGAGCCAAGATGTCACGGAATTATGGCATAGAATAATTGGCCATCTACATTATGGAGCTTTGAATATCATGCAACATATCACCACAAGCCTCCCCAACGGAGCACTAGAGCAGCAGAATACATGCATAGGGTGTACCTTGGGGAAGTACACAAAAGACACCTTCAATGATTGGGATAGAAGGGCGCATGCAATCTGTGAAAGGATCCACTCTGATGTCTATGGACCTTTCTCATCAGTCTCCATGGGAAATCACATGTATTATGTTATATTTGTAGATTATTTCTCACATAAGTGTTGGATTTTCTTCATATAGAAGAAAGACCAGACATTTTCCAGATTTGTTGAATTTAATGCACTTGTTGAGAAATAAATTGGCATGAAAGTGAAGGCTCTTAGGAGCAATAATGGTGGTAAATATGTGTCGAATGAGTTAAAAAAATTCTATGCAATGGAAGGAATTCGACGGGAATTTCTAGAACCAAATAACCCACAACATAATGGGGTGGCTGAGAGGAAGAGAAAAATTATTGTGGGAGTTTCATGGTGATATTGCATGATCAAGGCCTACCTCTGAATTTGTGGGACGAATCATGTGACACAAAAATATATGTGCAGAACAATATTCCTCATCAGATTCTTGGGATAAGTACACTAGAAGAATATTTTTCAGGGAAGAAACCAGATGTGCCTCACTTTAGGATCTTTGGATCATCAATATATTTCCATGTTTCCAAGGAATTGAGAAAAAAGCTAGATGTGACAGTAGATTTTGGCATATTTGTGGGGTACAATGATACACCTCACAACTATCGGGTGTACCTTCCATCTCTCAGGATGAAAATTGTTTGTAGAGATGTGAAGTTCGATGAAGAGAAGGAAATGAATTGTTCCTTGAGAGGGAGCTTCTATTGCATGCAGATCAGGAGATTTTGACTCCAAAGGAATAACCTCAAGAAGATGTGGAGCAGCCACAATATGAGGAGGAGACAGTCAATACAACCACTCAAACATATACATCTAGGGAAGGAAGGAATCAAACAAGGAAATATGACAAATTATTTCAGGATGATAGAGAGAACGTGGGAGCACCCACATCATAACACTGGCAAAGGAGATCACCATATCCATACACTCGATACATGGCTCTGATGAGTGATCTAGAAGAGACAAAACCAACCTAATTTGAGGAAGAAGTAGAGCGGTCGGTATCGGTTGATGCTATGGTAGAGTAATATCATTCTATTGTTAGGAACAGTGTTTGGGAAGTTGTCCCAAGACTTGCAGACAAGTCAGTGGTGGGTTCAATATGGATTTACAAGGTAAATCATGCAGCAAGCGGAAACATCAAGAATCACATGGCTATATTCATGGCCAAGGGGTACTCTTAGGTAGAAGGGATTGAATATGAAGATACCTTTTCTCCTGTAGAAAGGTACTCTTCCATGAGATCAATTCTCTCTCTAGATGCACAGATGGGGTGGAAGATCCACTAGATGGATGTGAAGACAATATTCGTAAATTGAGTTATTGAGGAGGAGGTCATTAGGAGAATTTTGAGGTCTAAAATGGGACTCCTAAGAAAAATGTACAACCAAAATAAACTTTATAAGAACCAATAAGATTCAAGATGATGATGTCAGCCATGGGGGATGCTTCACCATTTTTTGAGTTAAAAAGTAAAAATATTAAAAAATAATAAAATAATAAAACTAATTTTTCAACTCGTATTTTTAACTTATCTCCATAAGTTTTTACTCAAATTTCAAGTTGGGAGTACTCGTTGGATGAAAAATTTAACTCCTCGTCCAAGGAGTACCCATGTTGCATACTTTCGATGGACCCTGCTACACGAAAAATGAGAAATACATAAAAAACGTGATTACAATCATGTTTTTTATGTATTTCTCATTTTTCGTGTCGCAGGGTCTATCGAAAGTATGCAACATGGGTACTCATTTAATGAAGAATCAAATTATGCATCCAACGAGTGTTTTTGCTCGAAATTTGAGTAAACCCACAGGGAGATAAGTTGAAAAAATAGTTCTTTCTTTTTTCCCTCTAAAATTTGATATGTAATCAAATATTATTTTATTATTTCCACTATTATTTTATAATTTCCTTAGGAGGCCCATTTTAGACCTCAAAATTTCCCTAATGGTACATTGAATACCCTAAAGGATTTGATACCTTTGACAGAGAGTGACATGTGTGTCGAATGAAGAGAGCGTTGTATGGGCTAAAGCAATCACCCTGTGCTTGGTACACTAGGATCGATAACTACCTCAGCGTGTTGGGCTTCACCAAAAGTGAAGCAGATGAAAATATTTACCACATTCTGGTATAAGGTAAATTGTTGATTATAGTCCTTTATTTTGATGACTTGAGTTTTACCAGTGATGAACAACTTATCAAGTCTTGCAAGGAGGACCTTGCAAGACAGTTTGAAATGAAGGACATGGGGTTGATGCACTATTTCCTTGGTTTGGAAGTATGGAAGAGATAAGGGGAAATATTTTCCTCTAAGGCAAGTATGCCAACATTATACATCATAAGTTCCATATGGAAATATGAAAACCCATGGAGACTCCTCTAGCGGCCAACTTGAGGAAAGACGATGCCACTTTAGGTGAGGAGGTGGATGCTACCGTGTACACATGTATTATGCAGTCAATCAGTTGAGCCAAGCCATGGTTTGACCAACCAAATTATTTTGGAGGGCTACTAAACATGCACTATGGTACCTCATAGGCACCACTCAGTTTGGAATTTGGTATGGACGGGAAGAGGGAGTGAAGTTGTAAGGCTTCATAGATGTAGATTGGGCAGGAATTCTATTATATCATAAGAGAACTTCAAGAGGAAATTCCAGTGTTGAGTCAACAACATTTTCTTGGTATAGCAGGAAGAAGAGATCAGTTGCACCCAACTCAACAGAAGCAAAGTACATGGAAGCTCGTCAAGCATCCTGCGAACCTATCTGGATGAGAAAGATTCGTGTTGGTTTATTCAGTCATATGATTGATCTTACTGTGATCTACTATGAAAATCAGAGTTGTATCAAAATCTCTAATAAACTAGTTTTTCATGATCGATCCAAGCACATTTATATTTGGTACCACCATATATGATATTTTGTGCAGAGGCAGATCATGTTGTTGAAGTACATTCCTACAAAGGAACATAAAGAATTTTTTTTTGACAAAAGCTTTGTCAAGGGGTAAATTCAAGTTCCATGGAAGTAGGATTGGGGTATAGGATAATCCATTTTGTGTTGAGAGGGAGTGTTGAAAATGCAGCAAGAAATTCCTAATTTAATTTTTTCTTTGATTAAATTAGTAGAAAATAAAAATTCTACATCAACATACAAATTGAATGAGTTAACTGAGTTGAAATAGTTGTTCTCACTCAGTTATATTACTTAATTTGAGTTGGGGGCATGAAATTGAGTTGTGTACATTGAATCCTAAATTTTAGAATCCTAGGTTGAGTTAATTTCAGTTGTAACAATTTAATTCAGTTAAATTGAGTTATGGTCAGTTAAACTAGTTCCAACTATTGGAGGAACTAGTGGGAGGTCTAACAGTGGGGTGTAACTTTAATGTTTGACTAGTTAACTGATGAATCATCCTAAATTAACTCATGCATGTATGAAATTTGATTTATCTAGTTGAGATTGGAGTTAAAGGGTAGAGTAATATCATTTGTGTAATATTCCAAGTTGTGCAGGTCATGCATGGAGTTAAAGAAGGACCTAATGGAATTGTTCATTCAGATTGAGTAATTTCCTAAATAATAAGGGTTAATTCCGTGAGATACAACACAAGGAAATAGGGGCTTGGAGGCTTGAAATTTTGGCTAATTACTGGCCAAGGTCAATTAGTGAAGCAAATGATAGAAGATACAGGTGTAGGTTGAGCTCAAGGTGGAGCATAACATATTGTATTCATCCATATTATTTTATTAATACAATATAGAGAGTAATGGGTTTTGAGAAATTTCTTTCCCCTAGATATATTTTTGTGTATGTGTGTTTAATCTTGATGCATGTTATTGATTTGTGTTCACGGTCATGAATTTACCTCTGCAGATTGGTAGAGTAGGTTCTAGTCTTCTGATTTAGTAAATTTAATGGGTATTTTAGGATCTATACATTAATTTCTATAATGTGCATTTTCACCTCAGTCATCTGCCTAGGAGTGTATTGGTCAAGAGTAGGACTCTTCTATGGAAATCTCTAAAAATAAAAATAAAAAATATCTGAAGCAAAAGGGAATTTCATCCTCCCATTTATCATGGCATGACATCTACCTAAATCCCTATAAAATTGTCACAAAAGATAGTAGACCATATGATACATTGTGGCGCTTACACCAAAGAATCTACATAAAACAAAATATGGTAAATAATGCATTGTTAATCACTAGTATACTGTGAAATGGTACTTACTAATAGTGAGAGGCACCTAAACTCCTATGCACCAAGAGAAGAAATTTGTATTTGTCCATTAGGGACCTGAAAATATGTTGGAAAAACTACATGAGTCAGAACATATCTCTAAAAGTAGACAAGTTGAATTTCTTCTGCAACACCATAGGGAACATCAGGGAACTAAGGAAAATATCCCCTCCTAGATAAGGAAATGATAAAATATAGGTCCTCCTTAGAGGGACTATACCACATGTTGGGACCCACATATAAATATTTTTGGTGGACATTCCACTAATGGATCAGTTGTGCCAACAAGCGAGAGTGTGCCTCGAGGGATCTAGACACCTCAGTACTTAAGGAGGCCCACATTACTCAAGAGCACTTGAGTCACTACACTAATAGGGAGAGGGTATAAATCCCTCTCTCTCTCTCGTGTCTTTCATGGTTGGAACACATTGTATTAGTCTGCTATGGTCAAACCACATTATATTGGTCTGCCATTTTCTTCTGTTCCAACTGTCGCTTCCTCTATTGAAATATCTACTACATGATTTCCATATAAAATACATCAACCTCATCCATTGTTACACAATAATTTTTCACCATGCTAATTTTCTTGTCCCTGATCCTAAAATTCCCTGTGAGGAATCCTAGGAAATGTTTCCATCATCCAGAAATATGATAACATAACGTAGGTTTTAACCCTGAACAGAAATTATCTACACACGAATCTTATAACAGAAAATAAACAATAGCGAGATCATAGAACATAAAACAGATAAACACAGAGATTTTCCCCTGGATCCCAAATTGGGACAACCAGCTTGATTTTTCATTATTTTCCTTTTAGTGTTACAACACATATATATACATGCCGAAGCATACATAAACCCCAATCCATTAACCCTAGATCAGAACATAACTGTAATTCCCTTGACCGGATCTACAAAATACCAGGGGCCGAAAATGATCGTACCCCAAAACCATGTGCAAACTCATGCACAAAACATGGGTGGGTCCGCCTATGAGTGGGACCACATACCAAAAAAAATTTTGTCGGGGCGCGGCCCCAGACCCCAATAGGGGGGGCTACCGATCCCCCTGTTGCGCCCGGCGCAACATACAGCGCGTGGGTCTAGTCATGGAAATAAGATAACACATACCCAACATTCTCCCACTTGTTGTTTTCTTTCCACGGGGGGCCACTGGAGAGCTTAGTCATTGGGGCAATTCTTCAACACCCATTGTTTCTCTACACCAAGAGAACTTATGAGTGCTTACAGACTCTGTCAATGCATCTGCAACATTCTTCAAAGTGTCCACCTTTACCAGTAACACCCTTTTAGCTTCAACCATATCTCTAACAAAGTGATATTGAACATCAATGTGCTTTGTCTTTGAATGATAAGCAGGGTTCTTAGCCAAGAAAATTTCGCTTTGGCTATCACAGTCTATCCTTATATCTTGTTGTACCAACCCCATACTTGAACACGATCTCTACAACCAAACTGCTTCCTTACTTGCATGAGTGGCTGCTATGTATTCTGCCTCTGTAGTTGAAAGCGCCACTACAGACTGTCTTTTACTCATCCAACTAACTACACCTCCGAATAGGCTAAACACATACCCACTTGTAGATCTTCTTTGGTCCAGATCTCCAGCCCAGTCTGCATCAAAGAAACCATGAATGTCCAACATTCTTTCCAATCCTAGTCTTCCCTGGTAGCACAAGCCATAATCACTACTGCCACGTAAATATCTGAAAACCCGCTTCACTGATGTCCAATGCTCCTTCCCTAGGTTTGACATAAACCTGCTCAATACTCCCACTACATGTGCAATGTATGGTCTAGTACAGACCATTGCATACATTAGGCTACCCACTGCACTTGCATATGGAACACGGGACATATCCTCCTCTTCTTCTTGTGTCTTGGGACACTGTTCAGCAGATAGCTTTACACCTATAGGAATAGGAACATTCACCGGTTTACTATCCTGCATATTGAACCTTTGCAATATAGTCTCGACATACTTCCTCTGGTTTAACCAGAGCTTCCTCTTTGCCCGATCTCTCTTAATTTCCATGCCCAAAATATAGTTTGCAGCACGAAGATCCTTCATGTCGAATTTGGAGAACAGTTGGGTCTTCAAATTTTGGATAATTTCTTTGTCATTTCCAATCAACAACATATCATCCACATACAAGACCAAATAAATAACATGGTCACCAATTAATTTAAAATAAACGCAATGATCCTCCTTGCTTCTGGTGAAGCCAAGTCCCCGTATATAGGTATCAAATTTCTGATACCACATCCTTGGTGACTGTTTTAACCCATACGGAGACTTCTTCAACCTGCATACCAGTTCTTTCTTACCCTTCACCATAAAGCCTTCAGGTTGCTTCATGTAGATCTCCTCTTCTAGATCCCCGTGAAGAAATGTTGTCTTCACATCCATCTGTTCTGTCTCAAAATCAAATGCAGCAGCAACAGATAAAAGTAATCTAATAGAAGTAACTTTGGCAACAGGAGAAAAAATATCACCAAAATCAATTCCTGGCACCTGGGAATAACCTTTCTCTACCAACCGAGCTTTGTATTTATCCACCTTGCCTTCTACATTCATCTTCTTCTTAAACACCCATTTTCTCCCAATGGGCTTCCTTCCAGCCGGCAACTCCACCAGATCCCATGCCTCATTTTTGTGCAAGGATGCCATTTCATCAACCATGGCCTCCTTCCAAATTTTTCCATCCTCTGAATCTACTGCCTCCCTGACAGTTCTGGGATCATCATCAGTTATAGTTAAGGCAAAACCTGAACAAAAAGCAGATGGACTATACCTTTCTGGTTGCCTTCTTTCCCGAGTTGATCTTCTCACAGCTAGAGTTTGTGGCTCTTCCTCTTCTGAGTCTTCTTCTGTTGTAGAGTCTGATTCATCCTCCTTTAGCTCAAACTCTATCTTCTCAAGTTCCTTTGGTAGGACTTCATGTGTAACAACATCTTTCACCTCTCTAAACACCACATCTCGACTATACACAACCTTCCTTGTTTCTGGGTTCCAAAGCTTATAACCCTTTAAACCATCCTTATACCCAATAAAGATGCACCTTTCAGATTTATTATCCAACTTGGTCCTTTTCTCCTTTGGAACATGTACATATGCATCACATCCAAATACCCTTAGATGTGAAAGAGAGGGTTTCTTACCAATCCATACCTCATGTGGAGTCTTATCCTCCAACGCTGATGAAGGTGATATGTTAACTAAGTAACATGCAGTCTCCACTGCCTCTGCCCAAAATTCTTGTCCTAACTCGGTACCACTGAGCATGCTTCTTGCCTTTTCCATCAGTGTTCTATTCATTCTTTCTGCAACTCCATTTTGCTGAGGTGTGTATGGAGTAGTCTTTTTCCGTGCTATACCACACTTCTTACAGAACTCTTCAAATTCCTTCTTGTAGAACTCCTCACCATTATCTGTCCTCAACTCCTTTATCTTCTTCTCTGTCTGGTTTTCCACCAGAGCCTTAAATTCTTTAAATTTGTCAAAGACTTCAGATTTCTTCCTCAAGAAATATATCCATGTATTCCTTGAGAATTCATCTATGAATGAAACATAGTACACATACTTTCCTAGTGATGGAACTGACACAGGTCCAAACACATCACTGTGCACAAGTTCTAATATCTTGTTCGCCCTCTTAGCACCAGAAGGAAAACTCACCCGATTCTACTTCCCATATACACAATGTTCACAGAAATCAAAATCCAGAGAGAAATTAGACATACCTTCTACCATACAATTTCTATGTAGTATCCGAAGGCCCTTCTCTCCAATATGTCCAAGCCTTTGATGCCATAGCATGGTATTTTCTCCAGAGACAGCTAGGCTTTCCGCTCCACTTTCAGGAACCATAGAACTGTTACACCCATTAATAACAGTGCTACCTTGTAGCTTGTACAAAGTTCCAATCCTAACTCCCCGCAATAATACTAGTGGTCCCCGAACCATCTTGCAGGCATCTTTCTTGAACACTGTTTTTACACCTGCATCATCCATCTTGCTTACAGAAATCAAATTTTTGGCCAATGCAGGAATATGCAGAACACCAGGAAGTGTTCTAATCCTTCCACCTTGTAGCTTCAGCTTTAATTTTCCACGTCCAACGATTCTGGCCTTCCTATCATCCCCTAGGAAGACATCACCACCATCATATTCCTCATACTCGCAGAACCACTCCCTATGGGGAGTGAAGTGAAAGGATGCGCCTGAGTCAATCAACCATGACTCATGATCTACATGTGTATTTGAAGAAGAAGCCAAATACACATCCCCACCTTCATCCGATGTGGTTTTTTCCTCTGTAGAAGGAGCGCCATCAGATCCCTTTCCTTTCTCAGGAGCTTTAGATCTGCATTCCTTTTTGTAGTTTCCTTCCTTTCCGCATTTCCAGCATACCTTTACAAACTTTCCAGGAGATTTAGATCTCCCTCTAGATTTAGATCTCCCACTCGAAACCTTATTCTTGTTTCTGTTTTGGGAACTTCCTCGTACAGATAAGGCATCTCCATTTTGACCCTCCATATTTCTCTGTCTCATTTCCTCCGATAGCAAGGCCGAGACAATGTCATCAAAATTCAAGGTAGTTGTATTGCTACCTATTGCAATAACCAGACTGTCCCACGAGTCTGGTAGAGAACAAAAAAAACTAATGCACTTATCTTCATCTAAGATTTTAATATCAACAGATGATAGCTAACTTACCACAGTATTGAAGGCGTTCAGATGCTCTATCACTGAGTCTCCATCCTTCATCCTCAGGTTATACAGCTTTTTCCGCAGAAACAACTTATTCACCAGAGACTTAGATTGATACAAAGTCCCAATTTTTTCCCACAAATTCTTCGTCGTAACTTCCCCAGATACATTCAACGATACTGAATCTGAGACACACAACTGTATTGTGCTTTTAGCCTTCCAATCCAGTTTCTTCCAGTCTTCATCTGACATTGCCGTTGGTTTAGTACTTAGATCTACCGCGATCCACTGATCTTTATCCACCAGTAGATCCTCCATCTTGAGCTTCCACAACTCAAAACTCTGACCATTAAATTTCTCGATCTCTATCTTTCCACCGCTCGCCATCTTCTTTCACCGCAAGAATCGATCCCGCAAATCTCCCACTGAACAAGGTCTACCTCAGGCCCGAGAAAAAAAACCCTCAGCAACAAAGGCATCCCCTTGAAGTCGAAACAGCTCTGATACCAAATGTAGGTTTTAACCCTGAACAGAAATTATCTACACACGAATCTTATAACAGAAAATAAACAATAGCGAGAGCATAGAACATAAAACAAATAAACACAAATATTTTCCCCTGGATCCCAAATTGGGATGACTAGCTTGATTTTTAATTATTTTCCTTTTAGTGTTACAACACATATATATACATGTTGAAGCATACATAAACCCCAATCCATTAACCTTGGATTAGAACATAACCGTAGTTCCCTTGACCAGATCTACAAAATATCAGGGGCCGAAAACGATCGTACCCCAAAACCATGTGCAAACTCATGCACAAAACATGGGTGGGTCCACCTATGAGTGGGACTGCATACCAAAAAAAAATTTGATGGGGCGCTGCCCCGGACCTCGACAGGGGGGGCTGTCGCCCCCCCTGTGACCCCCGTGCTGCGTCCGGCCCAACATATAGTGCGTGGGTCTAGTCGTGGAAAGAATATAACACATACCCAACATTGAAGATCTAAAGAAGACTTCCTTGAAAGATTACTTAAGAAAGTTGGTCAAATTCCTAGTTTCCTGGGTCACCACTCTTCCTAGTGCTATTACCACGTTGATTTCCTTTTCCTTGTTCTGGCCCAGCATTGTTAGCACCCTAATTTCTTGGAAAAACATGTTGATCCCCTTTCTGTAATTGCTTCCTAAAATGGAGGATAAGCTTCGACCTCTAGAAGCTCAACGACGGCGAGTTGGTTGTTGAACAGAGATGATAAGGTCGAGCTCTCTCATTTTAGAGCCTTGATCTCATCCATGGGGGATCATCCCTTAGAAAGTGGGCCTTCCTCCTCCTTTCATGGGCTCCCAACCTCCTTCTCCTTGCTATAAAATCACATCCCTCATTCCCCGAAGTTTAGACCTTAGTTGATCATTGTCAAATTCGTATGAACTCTCATCCCTTTGCATGCTACCATCATGATTAAGCCTAAGTGCATGGGAGAAGGAATGCTTTTGATTTGGGTGAAGGACTTGGTTTTTCACCTAAGGACACCTCCAACATCAAGTCCTGGTTGTAAGCTCTCCTTCTTTAATTTATCAATCATAACATCTGATGTTTGCTTTCTATATTTGTCTATATGATTATGAAAATATTCTGGTACTCCTTGATCTTCTAGATAGCTAGTGTTTATTTTTATTATGTATTTTATCATGTTTTTTGTTGTCTCTTGATCATGCACAGGTATTCGAATGCCATTAGTAGTAGGAAGTAGGCCTACAAGGATCATGTATTGAGGTCACCATCAACGGATCCAAGGATAGCGATTGGAAAAAGTTATTTATGTCACTTTCCTCATTGCATTGTAAGCATTAGTTAAGAAATATTATGTTATAAATAATCTTGTCTTGCTAGACCAACTCTAGGGCTAGAGAGATTGCCTATGTCTCTAGAGGGGATTTATCTTGACAATAGAACTAGTGACTCCACTGGGGAGCTTTAGCCTTTTAATTCCTCCTTCCCCGAACTGATCTTGGATTAGTTTCACCGATTTTCGTAATTTAAATATGCTTAGGCCTCTATCAGCTTGTGTAAGGATTGTTAGTCACTTCATTATGTCAGGTCTAGTGTTTGTGTGAGACTCTTTTTATTTCTTCCTTGTATTTAGCGACCAACTCCCTTTCTGTCCTCACAGAAGCACTGGCAAGAATATTATATATAGTACAACCACGTTGATTTCCCTTTAAACACCCTTCTACTTAGCACAGAAGCGTTGATCTCAATCTTGAGAAAATTTGAGTTTCCCTCCTAATTTTATAGTGTGTCCTGACCCTTGAAGGAGTCTGTGAGATCTCAATGATCTCCTTGCCATGTGTTTGACTTATGTATCTCCTCCGAGTAAGTTTGTTTCATCTCTTTGAATTTCTTGTTGCATTTTTATTCTCTTGTTTCGAAGAAGGTTGGTGTATGCTCTCGTAATCTCTGCATTTCTAACTGTTTCCCTTTGGTGCAATGTCAAGCACAAGATTAAAGTTTGATTGGCGCACAAGTCTAGAAGAGTGTGCTTTGTCTAAATTCAAAAGAAATTGGAAGTGATTTTTCCTTTTCATTTTTTATTTAGATTACCTTTGTTGTTTTAAGAAGAGTGAAAAACATTTCATTCGTACATTCTTTAAAGCGATTTTTGTTTGGTTCGAACGAAAGAAAAGTAAAGTGATTTTTCATTTCTTCTTTCATTAATTTGTTTGATTTTTATTACATTTCAAAGTGATATATATATATTGTTTTCTTACATCTCAGTGAAAGGAAAGGCATTTTCATTTTCAATAAGTTGCATTTGTTGGGAAAGTGAATTCAATTGGAAAAGCATTGCATTTTCGTAACTCTGAACTAGTTTGGGGGGCTTTGTTGTTGTTTCATTGAATGAATTTTTGCTTGTATCTCTTCCCTAAATAGTTTAGGATTCATCGAAATGAAATTTTCTTTATTGCATTTAGTCTGCACCATAAGGATTCAAGTGACATTATTTTTTAGCCTTGAAACTGAAACTTTAATCAAGATCAACTTAAAATGAACCCAATTTATCTTAAGGAGCATTGGAATTAATGATAATATTTAATGGTCTATGCTAGAGACGTGTTTCAGCATTGTTAAACATAGGATTTGTCGCTAACAGTCTGTGTTACAACCCAGGGTTGACATCCCGTCCCACGTATGGAAGTATATTGATGTATTATAATAATATTTGGAGCGCTCTCATCGAATGGTTATGAATTACACATCACTACTACAGACTTGACTCCCACGTACCTTCACACATAGTTAGGGAGACACCACTATGTTTCAAGCTTGCCATAGGTAACCGAGTCGGCCGCCTTGTAGACGTGATACATCGAACACAACATTCAAGGAGATTGGTTGTCGTACATTAAGTCCTTGGTCATTTTTATTTCATTTGATCACGAAGGTGTATATTGCAATTCACGAATACTTGGTAAACCTTAATGCCTTGCACACCCTTTATTTATTTATTTTTTGTTAATTCTAAAAGTAACTGCCCACGAAAACATCTCACTGTGCAATTATCCAGATTTTTATTGCTTGGTAAGTTGTGATTTTCTTCACCTCTATCCTTTTTTATATTCTTCTCGAAGGTCATAGTGGTTGAATCGTTGAATTATCCCACTCCCTCCATTGATGGATCTCAAGAACCTCTTCCTGGGGTCCCTCATTTTCCAGTTGGACCCCTCGAAGCGCAAGGTGAAGAGCTTGGAATTGTCATCAGTGTTCAACCCATATCATCTCGAGCACCTCCTCATGATTCTCCTTGGAAGATAATGGAAGAATCTGAGTCGGAAAGACCTAAACCAGCTGCACAATTCTCGGCCTTTCCTTCAAATCCGCTCTTTGATTCGATTGTAGTCTCTCCTCAGCAACCTTACAACGCTTTTGATTAGCTCGGCATCCCTTTTTGTGCTTCTCTGATAACATCTTGCTCTATCATCTGTCAATTATTTCCTAATGAAATGGCATCTAATGTTGATGATGTTATGTTTGTGAGCACTCCTCAAATCACCCTTCAGGAAACCTATGGATTGTATATCCGGGAAGCCTCTTCTTCGAGTTTTCCCTCCAAGGGAGAGTTGTTTAGATCCACACCTCATGATTCGGGTAATGGAACCCTTATTTTTGGAGATTTCGGTGGTTCACCCTTATTTCTAGATCCCGTTTGTTCAACCGATATTCCTCCGTATTCCAACCCGCTTCTTTCGAATGTGGTCGCGGTGTCTCAAGCTATTGTTCGACCGAAGGTCACCATTGGTCAAATGATTGTGTCGTTCGGATCCTATGTCCCCTGTTTTCCATCTAGTATTATTGCAATCCCACCATTGAGTGGGAAATCAACGGTTTCATCCATGCCGGGGGGGAAGTCTAACCCTCTCTATGTACCTCCCCTTTTGGGTGGGGAGCATCCGAGTTCTGGGTCTATTCCTGGGGAAATTCAAAATCATGTTCAATATTCTAAGGCTCAGTAGCCTTTTTAGCAGTCGAACGCAACATATTTTTATGTTCAACAACCTAACATTCCTTATGTTCAAAGGTCGAACATACAATATCAGCAGTGTGTCCAACAGCCCCAGCCTTTGGTTAGTGATGTTGTGACCAATCCTCAGTTTGATTCTTACACCCAAGCCTCAGTTTTGTTTGAATCTCTTTTTGGGTCAAACTGGTCCTTTCCCTCTTCATTCTCGCACTCAGTACCAACCATTTCCTAAAGGTTAGTACCAGCAACCCCAATCTGGGCCTCAACCTAGTGCTTCATATCAACAAATTCCTTAGTACCAACAGGCTCAGCTAGGAGCTCAGGCTGGACCCTATGTTTATCAAGGACCATAGGATGGACCTCATGTTTAGCAGGGACCATAGGATGGACCTTATGTTTAGCAAGGATCACAATCTAGACCCTATGTTCAGCAGGGACCACAAACTGGACCTCATGTTTAGTAGGGACCTTATCCTGGACCCCATGTCCAGTAAGTTCCACAGCCTCAGTTCCCGCAGGGGTCATATCAACAACCCTAGCCAAGTCCCTATCAATAATATTCGAAGTAAGGTCCTTACTAGCCATGGGGGAAATATGCATATCTGGGTTAGAATCTACCCTATTGGGGGGGAAATACTTATAAATAAGGTTGGAACTCCTGACCTTTCTCACCTCATCGTCCTCATTTTCCATTCCTGTATACATTGGAATTCTCGGATCTGTCAAAGCTCACAAATGACCCGATCCAGCATCAGCTACATTGGCCACCGATGCCAACTAAAATTCAAGGATATTGTCCGAGGTTCAAAGGAAAATCTAGGGAATACCCCCAAACCCATGTTATGTCATACCACTTGTGGTGTTCCTCTAATTCTTGGGTTGATGATTCTATTCATATTTTTCTTTTCCAGTGCACTTTGACCGGTATTGGGGCCAAATGGTAAATTGAGCTCCCTCAAGGTATTTTCTTCCATTTCAATTCCTTGGCTATGGCCTTCCTCACTCACTTCCAGCTTCTTGTCCGATATGAAACCAAAACCCGTATTCTCACCTCGTTGAAGTAGTCAACTTTTATGCATATCTCATATCACATCCATGAATGGTGGCGGTGTTGTTGCCTCATCAAATTTGAGATCCCTGATCAGGTATTGAATGAATGGTTCACGAAATCATTCATTCCCAAGATTTCAAAATATCTTGAAATGGGAGGGTGTGTCACAGAAGAGGAGGTAGTTGCTAGAGCTAAATACCTTGACTTGGTTTCTTCCCAGTATGGGACTATATGATTTATTACCTAATGCGTTGCATCCTTCAAATAATCCCGCATCATCTCAGTCTCCTTTTATGCATCCAATTGATGGTGTTATTGGGACAGTGGCCCATACTGATAGTAGTGCGCCTAAGACTTCTTCAAAGTCTAAATACATTGCTACTGTTGCACCCCCTACTCCCTCCCATAACCATAAGAATCTTGGTCAAAACTGAGAGGCAAATTATGTTCAAACTACCACAACAGATAAATCCTTGAAGGGTAATAAAAATGTTAACAGAAAGAATAAATCCGAAAACCCTAAACAATATTCAAAGAATTAATCAACTGGTGACTCTTCAACACGTAATCCCAAATATCCTTGTCTAATATGTGATGACGATCATCACACCAAGTATCGTCCTCGGTGTGCCGAAGTTTCCTGTCTTCTAAAGGACGCACCTGGGACTCCGACTATTTTGAAAGAACCATTTCCTTCCCACTAGACGAAAATGGTAGATCAGGCTCAATCATCTAGAAGCTCTTAGGTGTTCATGGATGGAATGCAATCTGTTGACATTACCATGAGAAAGAAAGATTATTCCAATCCATCCAAGGCTCCTATGGAAATAGGAATTACAGATCACCCTTCCTATTCCACGCCTGCTACCTCTGGTCCTCTCCAAATCAACAGACCAATTAGTGACTCCATCCTCTGACCACCCCCAAAATGTGTCCTTTGGAAATTGCCTTACAATTTGAATGCGAGAGCGGAATAACACTACAATATTGTAGAAGGTCTGGCTCAAGCGCCTTCAACAATGTCATCTTTGGAGGTCCTTTAGTCGTGCCCATCACAATGGAAGGCACTACTCTCTACCATTGGAGGGATTGATAATTTAGATTCTAATCTGATTATTTTTTATCTTAAGAATTTCGTTCTTGCCTCCCATCTTAGGTAGCTTTTCTGATTCAAGTTACCATTATGGGAAATACTATTCATCAGACTGTCATTGATGAAGGCACTTTGACCTGCATCATTCCTGTCACATGTTGGAAAGCCATCAGCTCTCCCCCATTGAGTCGGTCCCCGAATACCTTAGAAGTTTTCGATGGTTGAGGTTCTCAGCTGTACGATGTTCTGAAGGCATTTTCCATCCTTTTGGAGGGGAAAATGGTAACCATGGAATTTGAAGTGGTAGATGCCATCCTGAACTATAATCTCCTTCTTGGACATAGTTGGACAAACACTATGGTTTGTGTAGTATCCACCCTCTTTCGCCTCCTCCATTTCCCTCATCAAGGGAAGATAGTGACTGTGTATCAGTTGGCTTTCTTCCCCTCAGAGTCTTCAGTAGGTAACATTCTATATGTTGGGAAGGTCGCTACTCCTTATGAGAACATTGGGTCGTGTCTATTCAACGGCTCATCTCTTATGGGAGTTTTTTCACTTCTGCCTTCGAATTTTGCCTCTGGAAATATGATTTCATCTGGTCACGATCCATGGATGTTTCCCAATCCTGACCAGATCAAGAGTTTTGGTGACGCTATGCCCCTTAGCCCGGCAGAGAAAATGTATCAACATATTCTCATGGCTTCTGAGGTTTCATATGAAACCAATACTCATTTGGTTTCTTCCCTAGACACTTATGCACATACTCCTTGGTTTGGTTCTTGGGACTCTGATGATCCCTTGAATGAGACTTTCCCCACTTAAGAGAGTATCGGGGAGGTCATGTCTCTCGAAGAAACTCCATTGGATGATGGACATCATTGTTCCTTGTTTCTCCCAATCCTAGGTGACATCTCTGCCTGTCTAGGATCCCATGCTTTGCCAGTACCCACTGACCCACTTCAGAATCCGACTTTGACTCATGAAGTGTTGTCTAGGATCCCATGCTTTGCCAGTACCCACTGACCCACTTCAGAATCCGGCTTTGACTCATGAAGTGTTGTCTAGGATCCCATTCTTCGCCGATACCCACTGACCCACTTCAGAATCTGGCTTCCAATAGAGATTTCTATTAAACCAAGGATTGCGAGAATGTGCATATCGGTGCATCTTGTTCTCCCGATCAGATCAAGATCTATAAGGAACTTTTCCAGAAGTTCTGTGATGTCTTCTCATGGTCATTGCATGGTCACATGAAGAAATGCCCGGAATTGATCCAAGTATCATGATGCACAAAATTCCCACCTATCTGAAGTTGAAGCTTATTTGCCAACGACTTCATCCTGTGCACCTGAGAAAGGTTGCTGCTATAAAGGGTGAAGTTGAAAATTTTCTTAAAGATGGTTTTATCTACCCCATACCATTGACATATTAGGTCTCCAATATTTTTTCATGTCAATAAGAAGCAAGGGACCATTCGGGTTTGCGTTGATTACCGTAATATCAATCGAGCTTGTCCTAAGGACAATTAACCCACTCCTTTTATCGATCATATCATTGATGAATGTGTCGGGAGTGAGATATTTTCCTTTATGGATGGTTTCTCTTGTTATAACCAGATCAAAATTACTCCAGTTGATCGACACAAAACCTCTTTTATCTATCCATGGGGGACATTCGACTATAAGAAGCTACCTTCTGGCCTGAAGAATGCCGGAGCAACCTTACAGAAAGCTATGTCTTATACATTCCATGAAATCAAGCACATAGTTCATGCATATATTGATGATATTCCTACTTGTTCCGTGAAATGAAAAGATCACCCAAAAGACCTTGAAGTTATCTTCCTACGTTGTTGACACTATAATATTAGATTGAATTTTCATAAGTGTGTCTAATGCGGTCGACTCCTAGGTTTCGTGGTGTCCAAAGAAGCCATATGAATCATTCCTCTCAAAGTCGAGGCAATAATAAATTTGCCTCCTCCCTCTTTTTTCCATCAACTACAAAGTTTGCAAGGGAAAGCTAATTTCCTTTTTTGTTTCGTGCTGAATTATGCTGAGCTTGCCAAAGAATTTATGTGCTTATTGAAAAATTTAAACTCGTTCTTATGGAATGAAATTTCACAGAGCTCTTTCAATTCAGTGAAACGAGCACTCATCATGGCTCCGTTGTTGCATCCTCCCAATTATCACTGCGACTATTTCCTATATTTGGCTGCAGCTGACAACACTATTGGCATGGTGCTGGTCCAGAACAATGATGATGGTAATGAACAAGTAGTGTACTACTTGAGTTGTAATCTCTTCGATACTGAGACCCGTTATTCTCATATAGATCGACTTACATTGGTTGTTTCTCATGTCGTTCAACGTTTCTGTCACTACATTCTCCTGTGAAAAACCTTAGTGATTTCTGATTTCAACCCTGTGACTTACATTCTCACATGTTAGCTACTCGGGGGAAAGTACTCAAAACGGATCATTATCCTTCAAGATTTAGACTTAGAATTCATAGCTGCTAAGTCGAAGAAATACCTTTGTTGAGTTGATTTGTGATCTTCCCACCATAGATGATCCCACTCCCTTCGATGAGTCCATCCCCCATGAAACTCTCTTTCTCATTAGTACTCTTGATCCATGGTATGTATACATCATTGTATATCCTTAGACCCATACTTATTGGCCAGAGCTATCACACTCTAAGTGAAGACGGATTTGCTACCAGTCCCAACCGTATCGCATCATTTGGAACATCCTCTATTGCACTGGTATTGACTATGTCCTCCGCCTTTGTTTGACCCTCGAGGAAGATAAGAAAGCTCTAAATGACTGCCACTCCGGGGCTTGTGGTGGTCACATGTATACTTACGCTACCGCTAAAAATATACTTCGTGCATGTTATTGTTGGTCGTCTATTTTTAAAGGCTACATTGTCACATTATGAAAATGCCATGATTACCAGATTTACTCTCAAAAAGAGTGCACCCCAACCTCACCCTTGCACCCAATTGTGACCGTCGGAACTTTTTTGAAATGGGGCATTGATTTTATGACCTGTAACCCTCACTCAGTCAATGGGAATGGATATATCATCATTTTCGTTGACTATTTCACTAAATGGGTCGAGGCGATGCCTGCATATGATAATGAAGGTCTCACTACAGTGCAATTCTTATTCAATCATGTCATAGATGGGTTTGGTGTCCCGAAAGCAATTGTCACTGATCATGGCACTCATTTTCATGATCATATGATTATATATCTCTCTACTCAGTTGAGGTTAGGTTACGATAACTCCACCCCTTAATATCCACAGGCCAATCGCTAGGTTGAAGCTATCAACAAATTCTTGCTGACCATGCTTTAACGCACCATTGGAAAGCACAAGCGAAACTGACACCTCATGCTTTTCTCCACTACGAGGGCATACCAAACCTCTGTTAATATTTCCATTGGATTCACACCATTCCAATTGGTGTACGGTCTAGAGGCCACACTCCCGATCGAGTGTGAGATTCCTTCCTTGAAGTTTTATATCGAACTCCTTCCTCATACTTCGCCAGAAGAGGAACGTATGTTGTACCTCGAGCACCTCGACGAGACTATAAGGCTTGCTACTTTAGTTCTTAAAGCGCAGAAATGACGCGTTAAGTTCAACATGACAAATCTATTACACCTTGTGTTTTATCTAAAGGTGACTTGGTCATGCTTTGTGACCAAGCCCATGATAAGTTGGGAGTAGGAAAGCTCGAGAAAATGTGGCATGGGCCCTTTATCATTCAACGTGTTTTGGAGCTTGGAGCCTATGAGCTATCTGATTATGTAGGAAATCCTTTGGTTGAGCCCTGAAATGAGCTCTACCTGAAAAAATATTATGCTTAATCTTAAGTGTGATAATTTGTACATTAGTGTGTTATTCATTAATGTGCTTTGAGTTGAATTTTGGTGTGATTATTTGCCTTACAGACATGTTTCCTCTGCTTTCCTTTTGAATCACTTAGTTTGTAGTTTTCTTTGGATCACTACGTTGGTTTTTCTGATGGCGTTTGTTGTAGCACACGGAACCTGTCTTCTGCAGCATGGGCACTCTTTGCTCCTGATGGCGAGTTGATTAATTTACAACGCATTTGTTAGGGTCGAACAACTAACAATATTGCTGAGTATAGTGTGGTTATAGAAATATTATTTTATGTCATTGATCTTGGGATTAGTGATTTGGTTGTTAAGTTGGACTCACAACTCGTTGTGTTACAATTGAATGGGCGTTATTCTATGCGCAATCCTAAAATTTTGCATATGTATTTACATGTTATATTTTTGGAAAGGAATCTAGATTTTATCACATATCAACAGATTCCAAGGCATTTAAATATATTAATAGGCTCATTAGAAAACCATGTATTAGATAGACATTTGTGCAATATGTAAATCAATACATCATCATGATATATGAGTAGTCACAGAAACATCACATATATATATATATATATATGTGTGTGTGTGTGTGTGTGTGTGTGTGTGTGTGTGTGTGTGTGTGTGTGTGTATGTATATATATTGTTACATCCAAAAGCTCAAAAAATATGTGTTTTGTTACAAAAATGGCACTTTGAGCCTACATTAATACAAAAAATATAAATAGGGCTGCTATCCACCCACATGGTGCTCATGGTAACGGATGACTGCTCGAGTAAATTGCCAAAGTAATTGACTCACTCTACCTAGAACTCCAACAGTGTGTCTCTGAAAGCGCATTGGAATCTCATCAAATGTAGGATACTCTAGAATGCCTCGGGTGAGGCAAACCAGGTTTTGCTCAAACTCAGCTAATGTGTCTACTCCCTCCTCATAATGAGCATCCTTTGCTAGACGAGATTCCCTTCATGCGATCGGTGACATGCCAGAAGGTTTCTGAGGACCCATATATGTAAAAAAATCGTAACTTTACGTGTCACAACACATAACAAAAAATATATAAAAAGAAAAATGATTAAAAAATAATTTTTACCTACATTAGTCCATTGTGTTTCTAGTGGGATCGGAAGATCCATATCTCCTCTAAAGTGATGTCGGCATATGCATAGTCCTCAAATATGATTAGCTAGTGTAGAAGCCAACTAAAGAAGGTTGTGGGGAAATGCATTTGTTTCCCCCCTCCCTATCGGGGCATTACGTCGCACCATCTCATCGGCCTCGAATCCCTCGGGGGTGGATCATGGATCTCTAACCATTGATACTGGAATAGGGGTACTCTCTCTAGAAAGAAGGTCACCAGAATTGACCTGTACCCAAAGGTTTTTAGTCTCCCTATCTTTCACTTGGTTAGTTGGCTCTTCATGTTAGCAAATTCCCCCTCACAGCAGTTGAACATCGTTGGGGCCAAGCAGTCCACCTCATACTGGAACCGAGATTTTGTTTCCTCATGCAATGCCTGGGCTCCTACAACTCTTTTGATACAATGCAGTATCGTGTACAAGGGAAGCACTCTGATGGAAGATATGTCTACATTCCCATTCTTTGTCTTCCCTGCCCCGAGACAGTATCTCTGGATGAGCATGCTCATGCTCTCACCCCCTGCATTAGCTCCGGAGAGTTGGATCCTCTCCCCTCACCTGGATAGTCTAGTGATAAAATATATGTCCATTACATCTAGCTCTAACTCTTCATCCCTGATGATAAACAATTATCGGTCCACGTCCCAAATACTGATCAGATACTGGAAAAGCTCCAGTTGAGCTCCTATACCTGATGTTTGGAATAATTTCAATAATTCTCAATTGCGCAAAGCATTGATGCAATCTTAGTTCTGCAAGGATTGGTGGTCTTCCACCTCATGGCCTTGTTATTTCCATTCGACCAACATATTCAATGAAAGCACCTGCAAAAAATGTCTAATTGGTATTTTAGGAGCATTCATGCAAGAATGTTTAGAAACTAATGGTGGAGATAGGTGATTTTCTCTTTTTAAAATCTTTCCCACGGCCAGTGTTTCTGTTTGAAATGAATTGAAACTGGTGGTGCACTACCCTAACATGCTGAGCGTGACCCCCATAGCTCGAAATCGCGTTGTTCATAGGCGATTTTAAATTTTTAAATCCCTCCCTTAAACTCCCTAATTCTAAGAACTAAATTCCAAATGAATAGAATTAAATTGAAATTGAGGTTTTCAAATCTTAATTGGCGTTGACAAATCGACGGATGGTGTCCTAGATTGGCCGCACCACTGATTTGAAATTCAGAGGGAAAATGGAAAAAATGCTTTTCTCAAAATGGAAAGGTGAAAATGATTTTGTTTCTTGGTCTATTTATAGATTTTTTTTAAAATTTGCCAATATTTTATTATTTTTCCTCGATATCCGTGATGTTTGTTGTTTATATGCAATACATGACTTTCACACTACTGATGATTGTTTCTGATGCAAACGAGATGAATTTTATCTCTTTTTCGAGCTCGCTAAATGTTTATGAAAAATGAACCCCCCTGGAGTCAACTTTCATCTCTTTTCTGACTCTCAAAAAATGAAAAGGTTTATGAGTACTTGTCATTTCAAACTCGTTAAAGTCAATGAAATGACGTAATATCAGTATATGTCTGCCCACTTTTTGGGCTGAGGTTCACTATTTACGAAAAAGGAATACCTTGATCAAACATGGTCAAGAGGTTCTCTCAGACATAGTTTCCTACCTTTTTGGATTCGAGAGACAACTTACAAAAAGGGACATGATGGAGTTTTCTTTTTGTTTCTTTTCAAACTCTGTAAACATGAAAAGTTACCAAGTTTACCTTTCATTGGACTCGTTAAATATTAAACGAAGAAATAATTGTCACCATGACGAGACCGATTTCCCCTTTCCTAAGGCAGATGGATTCATTCGAAGAATGAACTTACATGCTCATTATATGTTATCCTCTTCACCTTGGCTATAAAAAATAAATATGTACTCATTAGCAATAACGAGGGAAAATTGAAAGTGAACATGTTGTCTTCATTATGGGCAGTTTTTCGCTCTTGAACATGACACTCATCTGTAATTTGTGTCAGGATGGGGACATCTTACATTCGTCACTTTTCCTCCATGGGTTTGGGAAATCCATTTTCCTCTCATCTGATTACCAATTTTTTCAACATGACCTCTTATCCTATTTGAGTCAAATGCTGCCACACTCTAGAGTCGTGTCGCCAATATGTTCAAGAGAAGTCTTTTTTGTCAAACATCTTCTGGATATCCGACCTCATCTGTTACAATCCCGAATCACTCCTATCATCTTAAGATATTTTTTGTTTCGTGTCGATGATGTTGGAATCATTATGTTCCTCCTTTGAAGAATCACTTCCTGTTGAATTCAACTCACTATCCAGGATGGTGATTTAGAAAATTATGTTTAGTACCTTGGAGCTTGCATGCCTCAATGGCAGGTTCTTCGTGTCAATGATAGGTTCAAATCATTGGCCTGTGATCAAATGATTTTGAAAGTGCTCGACTTCAACACGTTCATTTCACACTTGTAGATTGTATTGTTGTACCTTGAGTTCCATCATCATTATTGTTGGTATCTCTCGTCTTTGTTAACATTTCTCATCATTTACTGGTAATCAGGTGGTTTCTACCATGTTTGAGACCAACACTTTTATTCGCATGGCTATATTTTCACATTGGATTGATTTAGATCACGGTGAAGAACCTGGGTCACATCTGATTTTTTGGTCCAGGCTGTGAGGAGTTATTGAATATTCATGATTGTAGAGATGATCCTATCTATATGGATAGTTGCATCCATATGGTAAATCCATTTCCTCTTTATACGGATGGCTACAACCATACCATGGGCTCATGTGTCATTTTATTCCTAGTGCAACATTATGTGGTTAGGCATATTTATACCAAACATGTCATATATTGTAAATGTTTGATTTGACAGGTTCTCCGAAGGTGGTCTGCATTCTTTGCCTTGGTTCATAAATCTGTTAGAAAATTGTATATTACAGAGCAATGCAACACATAAAATATGCGGAAAACACAAGCACACAAAACACATAAAACCAGAGAAACAAAGATATATGTGGTTCACCCAATTTGGGCTACGTCCACCCCGAACAACCAGTCCTTCCTTTATATTATCCAGCAAAATGAAGAGACACAACCTATAGTAGATCCGTTGCAATATCCTCTGTTCTCTCTCACAATCTCCCTATCTATTTCTCACTCTGAGAATACACATAGAATACACAGCCGCAATACAATACCCTCATATAAGCGAGGGGTTACCTTCTAGGGCAAAAAAACCTAAACTAAACATAACTTCTACTGTCAGTTCATCCACCTAATGAATGGCCCAGATTGACTAGAAATTACTATACTTATACAAGGCAATTTTACATCTATTTTTAGCTTCGGGGGCACTGCCCTCGAAACCCCCGTCAGGGGACCACTGGCCCCCGGACCCCCCAACCGGGGGGTTCCCCCCCCCCCCCACTGTAGGGGTGTACAGTTTTTTTGATGTATACATCTAGCTAAAACGAGGATCTTTGAATCAAGATGAAAATCAGGCTCCACACCCAACAATCTCCCACTTGGAGACTGATTGTAGCAACTCCACCGCTGCTTCATTTGCTGGACAATGACTCCTCTTTGGACCTAGTTGTTTCTCATCTTTATCGTCATTCTTGAAGACCAATTGAAACTGAGCATATTCTCAGTTTCTCCCTGGTTACAACTTTTGTTAGCATATCTGCAAGATTCTGGCTAGTGTGTATGTTTTCCAACTTCAACTGTCCATCTTCCAATACTAGCCATATGAAATGGTACTTGAGCTGTAGGTGTTTAGTCCTGGAATGAAATGTTGAGTTATTTGCAAGATGAATGGCACTTTGGCTATCACTTTATAACGTGCCCATATCATGCTTCTTACCCAATTCATTCATAAACCTTTGTAACCAAATCATTTCTTTACTAGCCTCTGTGGCAACAACATACTCTGCTTCTCTTATTGAAAGTGCAACAACACTTTGGATTTTTGAAACCCAACTGATAGTTGTTCCACCTATAATAAATACATATCCTGTAGTGCTCCTCCTGTTATCTCTGTCACTTGCCATATCTGCATCAACCTATCCATGTAGAGAAATGTTTGAACCACCAAAGCATAATGTTTGATTTGTGGTACCTCTCAAATATCTAAGAATCCATTTCACTTCCATCCAATGTTCTTTTCCTGGATTTTTCATGTACCTACTTACAACTCCCACTGCATGTGCAATATCAGACCTTGTGCATATCATTTCATACATTAAGCTTCCAACTGCTGATGCATATGGAACTTTATACATATAGTCCATTTCTTCTTGGATCTTGGGGCACATCTCCTTAATAAGTTTGAAATGGCTAGCAAAAGGTGTACTAACTGGTTTTGCATTCTGCATATTAAATCTTTTCAACACCTTTTGTATGTACTCGTTTTGAGAGAGAGTTAATTTGTGATTTTTCCTATCTCTAGTTATTCTCATACCAAGGATTTGTTTTGCAGCTCCCGAATCCTTCATTGCAAAGGAATTTGCCAATTTTATTTTGAGCACATTTATTTCTTGCATGTTAGAGCCTACAACAAGAATGTCATCTACATACAATAACAATATAATATAGCTGCCATCATTTTGCTTTTTCAGATAAACACAATGATCAGAGTGACATCTAGTATAACCTTGTTCAGACATAAACCTGTCAAATTTTAGAGACCACTTCCTTCAAGCCTGTTTTAAGCCATACAAGCTCTTCTTTAACCTGCACACTAATTTTTCTTTCCCTTTGACCTGATATTCTTCTGGTTGCTCCATATAGATCTCTTCCTCCAAATCTCCATGGAGAAATGTTGTCTTTACATCTAACTGTTCAAGATGTAAATATTCCACTGCTATAAGACTTAAAATAGTTCTAATTGAATTCATCTTAACGACAGGAGAAAATATTTCATCAAAATCAATACCTTTCTTTTGTGAAAACCCCTTCACCACAAGTCTAGCTTTATACCTTTGTTTTCCTCCATCTTCTTCCTTCAGCCTCTAAACCCACTTATTCTGCAACGTAGTTTTACCTGCAGGAAACCTGACTAAGTCCCAATTCTAGTTATGCATTAAGGAGTCCATCTCTTCTTCCATGGCTAGCTCCCACTTCTTCCTACTTTCAACCTGCATTGCTTCTTCATAGCATTCGGGTTCACGAGAATCAGTCAACAATAAATAATATAATAAAGGAGAGTATTGTTCAGGGGGTCTACTTATCCTAGTAGATCTTCTGACACCACTTTTAGGTGTTTGAGGTGCCTGTTGTTGTTGTGGTGGTTGTTGTTGTTGTGGCTGTTGATTATTATTATTTTCAGGCACCTTTACTTTTTCAGTGATCTCATCAAGAATTGTGTATTCTTTGTTTTCCTTTTCTTGTTTCTTTTCCTGCAACTGATTCTTATACAAGACCTTTTCATTGAATATTACATCTCTGCTCCTAATGATTTTGTGATTTTCATAATCATATAAGCGATAACCAAAATCATTAACACCATATCCAATAAAGGTACATTTCTTTGATTTTACCTCAATATTTGTTCTGTTTTCTTTATTAACATGGACAAAGGCCTCACATCCAAAAGGCTTTAAAGAATAGTAGTTTAACTTTTTACCTGTCCATGCTTCCTCTGGAATACCAGCATCCAAGGAACTTGAAGGCCCTCTGTTTATTAGATAAACAACAGTATCTATAGCATCTGCCCAAAACTGTAAAGGCAATCCTACATGCAATCTCATGCACCTTGCACGCTCCATGATTGTTTTTTTCATCCTTTTTGACACACCATTTTCTTGTGGTGTTCTTGGAACTGTCTTCTCTCTCCGAATTCCATGATCTAAACAGTACCTATCAAGCTCTTTGCTACAATATTCACCTCCATTTTCTGATCTGAGACACTTCAACTTCTTTCCTGTCTCAATCTCAACCAAAGCTTTCCATTTCTTGAAAGTATCAAATACATCAGATTTATTCTGAATACAATAAATCCATGTTTTTCTAGTTGCATCATCAATAAAAGTAACATAATAACAAGATCCACCGAGATATGATACCTAAGCAGGTCCCCATACATCTGTATGCACAAGCTCTAATTTTTCACTCTTCTTTTCTTTCCCAAATCTGAGAAATCTGACTCTCTTCTATTTTCCATAAATACAATTCTCACAGAAATCCAAATCAACATTCTTCAAACCGGGCAACAAATTTCTTGAGTGAAGAATCTTCATCCCCTTCTCACTCATGTGCCCAAGCCTATGATGCCATAATGCTACATCTACTCCTTTGGAAGTTAAAGCATTAACAGAGTTAGAAATACCATTGCATAAATACAATGTACCAACCTTTTCGCCTTTTTCTATTACCAGGGCTCCTTTGCTGACCTTCCAAGTTTTATCTGTGAAAGTTGTCACACAACCTTCACCGCCTAACTGCCCTGTTGAAATCATATTTTTCTTTAGATTTGAAACATGCCTTACCTCCTTTAATAGCCATTGGTTTCCATTTTTGTTTTTTACAAGAACTTTACCCATTCCAACTATTTTACAGGGTTTATCATCACCCAAACGAACTTGTCCAAAATCTCCTTGAACATAGTCATGAAAATATTTCTTATGAAGTGTGGCATGGAATGAGGCCCCTGAATCTACCACCCAGGAATTAGTAACATTTTCGAAAGAAAGAATAAAAGCATATTGTAACACATCACCTGTCACATTTGCTTCATGATTGTTTTCTTGCTATGCATCTCCTTCTTTTCCCTTCCAAGATCTACAGTCTTTCTTCAGGTGTCCTTTCTTTCCACATTTCCAGCACATTATCCCTAATCTGGACTTGGATCTGCCTTTCCTTTATTTACTGTGATATCCTGAGCTCTTTCCTCTTTCCATTTTTCTTCCCCAGGACTCTCCACTCAAAGAATTACCCAATGTCTCACTAGAGCTTTTCCGTCGCATTTCCTCGCTAAGGATAGCACCGACAACATCATCAAACTTTAAAGTACTAGATCCAGAGACAGAGTTACTAATGGCCATAACTAAACCATTCCAACTTTATGGCAATGAGCAAAGAAATAAAAGATCCCTAACCTCATCATCAAATTTTACCCCTACAGAACTTAACTGACTGGTAACTGTATTAAAATCTTTTAAAAGGTATGCAACAAATCCACCTTCCGACATCTTCATATTAAATAAACGTTTCATGAGAAATACCTTGTTTAAGGCCAAGGGTTTTTTATATAGTTTCACCAATGTCTTAATCAAACCCTCTGTTGTTGTTTCCTTCGAAATATTGAAGGCTACCGATGCCACGAGGCACAACCGTACTGTTCCGAGTGCCTTTCTATCGATAATCTCCCATTTTGTGTCTATCATAGCCGTCAGCTTCTTTGTTTTTTCACTCAATGGTAGGTACTTATCTTTCTGAAACAGATAATCTTCCATTTACATCTTCCACAGCGGGAAGTTTTAGCCATTAAATTTCTCGACCCTAAACTTACCAACTTCCGCCATTACTCTCACTCGAACCAGGAACCCTTCTTTCCTGCGAGTTTATTAGCCAAATAGACCTTCGGCTTCGATACCAGTTGTTATAAAATTATATATTACAGAGCAATGAAGCACATAAATTTTTCGGAAAACACAAGCACACAAAACACATAAAACCAGAGAGACACATATACACATGGTTCACACAGTTTGGGCTACGTCCACCCCGAACAACTTGTCCTTCCTTTCTATTATCTAGCAAAATGAAGAGACACGACCTACAGCAGATACGCTGTAATATCCTCTATTCTCTCTCACAGTATCCCTATCTGTTTCTTGCTTTGAGAATACGCATGCAATACACAACCGCAGTAAAATACCCTCATACAAGCGAGGGGTTTCTAGGGAAAAAAACCCTAAACTAAACATAACTTCTACCATTAGATCATCTGCCTAATGAACGGCCCATATCGACTAGACATTACTATACTTTTACAAGGCAATTTTACATCTATTTTTAGCTTTGGGGGCGCTGCCCCCAAAACCCCCGCAGGGGGACCTCTAGCCCCCGGACCCCCCAGCCGAGGAGTCAGCCCGAACAAACCCCGCGGGGGGGACAAGTCCCCACAACACCCCCCCGTTGCAGGGGTGTACAGTTTTCTTGGGGTATACATCCAACTAAAACAAGGATCTCTGAATCAGGATGCAAATCAGGCTCCACACCCAACAAAATCATTTCACCCATCACTCCATGTTTTTTCTTCATGCTTTAGAGGGCATCTGTTACACAGTAATTTGTCACCAGGATCATTTTCCCGTCCCTGATCCTGAAATTCCTTGTGACGAATCTTGTGAAATGTTTCCATCATCCAGAAATATGATAACATATCCCCTTGAAGATGCAAATAAGACTTACTTGAAATATTACTGAAGAAACTTGGTCAAATTCCTGAATTCCTAGGTCAGTGCTCTTCCTGGTGCTATGACCATGTTGATGTCATTTTCCCAGTTCTGGCCCAGCGCCCTAATTTCTTGGAATACCACACTGATCCCCTTTCTTGCAGTGCTTCCTCAAATGGAGGATAAGCTTCGACCTCTAGAAGCTCAAGGGTGACAAGTTGGTTGTTGAACAAAGATTATAAGGTCGAGCTCTCTCATTTTAGAGCCTTGATCTCATCCACGGGGGATCATCCCTTAGAAAGTGGGCCTTCCTACTCCTTTAACGGGTTCCCAACCTCCTTCTCCTTGATATAAAATTCACGTCGCTCATTCCCCCAAGTTTAAGAGCTTGGTTGATCATTGTCACACTCGTCTGAACTCTCATCCCTTTACATGCTAGCATCGTGATTAAGCCTAAGTGCATGGGAGAAGGAATGCTTTTGAGCTGGGTGAAGGACTTAGATTTTCACCTAAGGATGCCTCCAACATCAAGGCCTACTTGTAAGCTCTCCTTTTGTAATTTATCAATAATAGCATCTGATGTTTGATTTCTATATAAATATGAAAATATTCTGGCACTCCTTTATCTGCAAGATAGCTAGAGTTTACGTTTATTATTTATTGTACCATGTTTGTTGTTGTCTCTTGATCATTCACAGGTATTCGCACGCCGTCAATAGCAGGAAGTGGGCCTAAAAGGATCATGGATCGAGGTCACCATCAATGCATCCAAGGATAGTGATTGGAAAACTGTATTTATGTCTCTTTCGTCATTGAATTTTAAGCATTAGTTAAGAAAGCTTATGTTAGAAAGAATCTCATGTTGCTAGACCAACTCTAGGGCTAGAGAGATCGCTTATGTCCACAAAGGGGATTTATCTTAACAACATACATAAAACATATTTTTTTTATTAAATGACAAATTTATTTATAAATATGTACATATAACTTTCAATTAAAACAAAATCATCCCAGTGTACCCAAAAAACAATAATGCTCCAGGAACGGTGCA
Source organism: Pinus albicaulis (assembly GCA_034641835.2). Classification (NCBI taxonomy): domain Eukaryota; kingdom Viridiplantae; phylum Streptophyta; class Pinopsida; order Pinales; family Pinaceae; genus Pinus; species Pinus albicaulis. The sequence continues at coordinate 561,174,577 of CM076581.1, forward strand.
CCATAAAATAGGAAAGGACGGAAAATGATGCATACATACATATGACGCACTAATTTTGGTTTACATACATAGAAACACATTGGTTAGTTTTTATTTTCAATGTGGTGCCTTCAAACACTTTTACGCACTCGTGCATACAAATAAAATTTTGGCACTAAAGTGAAATTTTTAGGTTATCGAATGCGTCGAGCTATATTTTTTTAACATTATCTGGGAAATGCATTTGGTAAATATAAACGCACCAAGGGTAACTTAAAACTCTATGCACTTATGTACAAATTATAGTTATTCCTAGTGCATTGTAATTTACCAAACACAACAAGGCAAATACGATGTGTTAAGTTCACACACCAGAAAGTGGTGCACCCTGTAAATTTACAGGGTGCACTATGACTGGTGTGAATTGAACATATCGAACTCTCCACGTAGGAAAAAAAACAAAAACAATGGATTTTTGGATCTAATTTTCAATTCTAATCCACTAAAAATTAAATTAGAGATAAACATAGACATTACCTTGACATTTTCTTATTGGTGAGGCATAGTTGATAGGTAAATGAGAAAAAAACAATTCACCATCGTTTGATAAAATTGGAAAGCCATGCACTGAGCATGGGATGAAATGATGATGAGCAAGAGAAGCACTGACAATAGGGAACTTGAGTACGGAAAGAGTGACACTGGTGCCTCAGATCTCTATAACACTACAAATGGTAAACATGAATTTTACGGCAAGTAGGGTTTTTTTATTGAACCATGTTTCGGTGTGTTGTTGTAACCGCACCAGTGTGTAATATTTCCAATCACACCACATTTGTTTTTTAAATTAAAAACCCTATATTGGTTTCCTTAGTATGTACGCACCGAGGCGTTTAAATACATGAACTGCACTACTTCATCGTGGGCATATAACACTGAAATGGTGAAAATAATTTTAAGACTGACATTTTTTAAATTTAACCTTTGTCTAGTGTTATCGAGTAGTATAATCATTGATGCCTTGGTAGTTACACATCGGGGAGTTTTAATACACAAACATCATCATTTATTCTTAGGAATATAGCACCGAAATGGTAAAAAGAATTTTACGACTGACATTTTTTTTAAATTTAACCTTTGTTCAGTACTATCGAGTAGTTTACACATCAATCCTTATATATGTGGCACACCATTTCTTTTTTTTGTATAAAAAATAATCCTTTGATGGTGTATCATACTCTATTAATATTGGGGCTTTTAGAGCGTTATATTGTGTACACAACATGACGTTAGTGTATTTTTTTAGCATCAGGTCTATGTTAGAGTATGACAAACTACAAAAAATGAATTTTATGACCAACATTTTTGTAAATTTAACCCTTTCCTAGTGCCATCTAGTCGTATATGCACATGATCACTTTATGTATTTAGTGCACCATTATATTTTTATAACTATAAAAAAATAAATCTATCACGGTGCACCATGTGCTATTAGGCACTAGTATGTATATGTATAGTAATGCGTTGGTGCATTAGTTTATTATAGATGCACTTTTAAACAACATCTTCCCACCCAAATTTGCTACTCACCTTCACTACAAATGTATCTTTGGGCTATTTTTACAAGGGTTTCCACAAAAACATGAGGGTATTTTCCTTGTAGTGTTTCAAACGTGGTATGGACATTATGAACGTATAATATTACCTTTTGGACTTACAAATGCACCTACTACCTTCATGTGTTTGATGAACATTGTGTTCAATAAATTCTTGGATAAGTTCGTATTAGTTTTTATAGATGATATTTTAATTTATTTCAATATCTTGGAAGAGTAAAAGAAGCGCCTTGAAATAGTGCTACAAACCTTACATGAATACCAACTAAATGTTAAATTTAGCAAGTGTGAATTTTAACATGACAAATAAAATATTTTTGGGCATGCAAACTCAAAATAGGGAATAGCAATAATAGTGGACCATAAAAAGGTAAATGCCTTTTTTGATTGGCAGTTCCAAAAAATATGGCATATATAAGGTTATTTATGGGAATCACTAGTTATTATCATAGATTTATAGAAGGATTATTTAAGTTTGCATACCCTATAATTTCCTTGCTGGTGAAAGGAGTAAAATTCGTATGGAAACAAAGATGTTAGGAAAGTTTTGAGAAGCTGAAATATTTACTTACTACTGCACCCTAGTTTAAAAATAGTGGACCCTGATAACGATTTTGTGGCATGCACTGATGCTTGTTTTCAAGGCCTTGGAGGTGTACTCGTGTAGGAATGACATGTGCTAGTCTATGAATCTCGCAAGTTAAGGGAGCATCAAATAAATTATGAAGTCTATGTTCTTTAGATGACAATAGTCATCCATGTTGTTAAAATGTGGAGACATTGCTTGATTTGTAAGAAATTCACTTTAGTTACGAATCATATAAGTTTAAAATATTTTTTCATCCAACCTAACATGAATTCTAGGAAGGCTAGTGGATGACAGTCCTAATTGAATATGATTTCAACATAAAACACATAAAAGGCAAAGAAAACAAGGTGTAATATGCACTTAGTCGAAGTTTAAAAGAAATATGTGATGTGACATTGAAAAAAACAGAAACGAATTTTGTTGAAGATAGAGAAGCCAACAATAGAAAACCAAAATTATAATCAAATACGTGAAAGTCTGAGGAGCAAAGATGGTCTAAGGAAGTAGCCTTATTATGAAATTAATGAAAAAGGATTTTTGGTATACAAATACATAATTTATATTCCAAATGTGGATGAAATTAAAATATTAATATTTGTTGAATACCACAAAAAAATCATTTATCCCACATCCAAGATATTAGAAAATGATTACTGCTCTAAAAAAAAATTGGCCAAGAATGAAGAAATAAGTTTTTAAAGGAAATTTTCCAGGCATGTCAACTAGTGAAGGAAGAGAACCAACACCCAATAAGATTGTTATAAAATTACTTTAAACTATGAGTGAAAAGTTAAGAAAATATTGGTTTAAATATTTATTTTTAAATTAAAAGAATAAATTTTTTTTGGTATATTAATCCTCTTGGAAATTTTTAAAGGTTGAACATGTGAGATTAACTTCTAGTTATCAAGAAACTATTTAAATTTGTTATGCTCAAAGGAGGGAGGAACAAAGAAGAAAATACTCTTTTTTCTATTATTGAGAGAGAATTTTTTGTAAGGATAGACCACCAACAAATTTTCATGACTCGAGATAAATATCATGAGGTAGAACCTTTCCAAAGAATTATGGGAGATAAATATAGTTCTTTTTGAACAAAATGCCAATGCAATAGAAAGGCTAGTTTAATGCCCATAGATTTAGCATGACACTGTTAAAGGGTTGAGGAGGTGAATTTAAAAAAATATTTCTACGTTGTTGGGCTTAATAGAGAGGAGTGGGAATCGAGGGGAACTAACAGAAAAAGTTGATTCAAGATTGGGAGGAATGTGGAAGACTTTAACCTACTTCCTCCAGAAATTTAGATAACTACTTCAATGATCTAATTTATAAATAATGGAAATTGAAATAGTTCTGAAAGTACAAGGTTAAATGAAAACTCTATTGTTTCTAGACCGTTGGGAATAAACATATTTTTATATGTACGAATGGTGAAATGAAAACTATATTGTTTCTAGACCGTTGGAATAAATATATTTTTATTGGTCCACACAGATGTTGTATGGTTATTTGTGTTTTCTAGAAGAAAGGAATGTAGGAGGTAATGAAGACATTGTTATACAAAGACGAAGGTTGAATACAAAATTCTTTGAAAACTATAATGTGTGCTCTAGAAGCAGTAAATTAGAATGTATGTGTGTGTGTGGGGGGGGGGGGGGGGGGCAAGAAATCATGTGGTTATTCCCATGTTAGCTATTCAAACCTAATAAAAACAATAATTTTTCCTTATGTCTAAGCACGAACAATCCTGGACAAAAGAAGAGATAGGGCACAAAAGTCTAGGAACAGTCCCCTATTAAAGGGGTCCAATAGGTTTTTGGTCTCATTGTTACCTACAAACTAAATTTATAATATCTTCATGTTAGAAAGAAAAACTACGGTGTTGAATTTTTAGAAAGTTGCACAGTTAAATGGTAAAATGAAGAAAGAAACATACTACCATATAGCCATTCAACACATGAAATATTTTCAGAATTTATTCCTACAGGCTTGAGCCTCACTTCTTTAAACTAGAATAAGTGACTTTCCAAGGAAACCAAATTTAGATAGCATTCATAATACAATTACAAAGAAAATTTTAATAATTGTTCTAAAAAAAATGTCCGCAACCATACAGGTCTCATTTGAGCAGAAAAATAATTATATGATAGTATGTAAATAACAACTAGGAGATGTGAAACAAATAGCTTACAAAAATGCGAATTTCCCTTAATAATGTTTACAACTTCTCTGAACATAGAGGAAGTAATCGAGGTCCAGAATAAGGCCTTATCTCAAAAGTAAAAACCCTAGCCTACATTACAACTAACCAAGAATAAGGCAGAAGGTCGTTACATCATAACAAACCTGACAGAGCTGAAAATGTTTAATAAGAACTTGTAGCCATTGAAGAAATGAAAAAACAAAGGAAAATAAACCTTCGACACCCTTCTAGTAAGCTTTCTTTCGAAACACCCTTGCATTAGGGGAATTTTGAGGTCTAAAATGGGCCTCCTAAGAAAAATGTACAACAGAAATAAACTTTATAAGAACCAATAGGATTCAAGATGATTATGTCAAACATGGGGGATGATTCACCATTTTTGGAGTAAAAATGTAAAAATATTAAAAAATAATATAATAATAAAACTATTTTTTCAACTTGTATTTTCAACTTATCTCCCTAATTGTTTACTCAAATTTCAAGTGGGAGTACTCGTTGGATGCAAAATTTAATTCCTCATCCAAGGGGTACCCATGTTGCATACTTTCGATGGACCCTGCTACACGAAAAATGAGAAATACATGAAAAATGTGTTTGTAGTCACGTTTTTTTATGTATTTCTCATTTTTCATGTAGAAAAGTCTGTCAAAAGTATGCAACATGGGTACTCATTGGATGAGAAATCAAATTATGCATCCAATGAGTGTCTCTGCTCTAAATTTAAGTAAACCCATAGAGAGATAACTTGAAAATATGAGTTGAAAAAGTAGTTTTTCATTTTTTCCCTCTAAAATTTGATGATGTAATTAAATATTATTTTATTATTTCCACTATTGTTTTATAATTTCCTTAGGAGGCCCATTTTATACCTCAAAATTCCCCTAATGTTTCCATTGAAGCATAACTACGAGAAAACTGAGAAGGGTTAGTGACAATTCCATATTTCTAAAAGATTTCATTCAAAGGAAATAAATTAAGAACCTAGTGTTTGAATAATTATACCTATGTATATAGAATAGAGTCGTCGTGTTCTTGTGAGAAAAAAGAGAGTATTTTAGTCCTCATTTACAAGTCATACAAAAAACTAAATGAAACCCTTGATGATGATAACACCAGGGTTAGGGTTTTTGGTAAGCTTACCATGAATAAACTCGCCATAATAAACCTCTTGGAATCGTTGGAGTCAATCCAAAGACACTATAAAATTTTAATGTTATGACCAGAAAAACCCTCATGCTGGATATAACACTGAAAAACATAACTAAGTGATGGTTAAAGAGTAATTTGAGGGTGACGTCAAGATAAATTAAGAAACCAAAATGAAAATCAAAAGATAAGAAAATTTCCAAGGAAAATTATGAGGTATGCGAACTAGATCTACGTCAAAATCATGCATGTGATCGCATTTGGACCTGGATGGTTTATCCAAGTGAAACCAACTTAAACTTGGCAATAATTCCTTCAATAAAAGGGTAAAAACCCCCTTGGTTACCATAGGGTTTGAAAGGAAATAACATAGCTCATTTCACAACTGACACAACAACACAATGAGATAGTGAAAATAGGGCTTGATAGCGTGGTTACCCTAACGATAGCCTAATCAACCTTCAGTGTTAGTCAATCAAGACAATATATTCACCATTGAAAATACCAGTTGGCTAGGCAACACATATTTACCAGCTGGCTCAACAACACATATTTCCCTGGCTATAGATTATTAAATGTTGGTGGGCAGTATATTTAAATCTAACAGTGAGCATATACTACGCACTAACATTTAATAGCCTATAACCTAGAAAATAATGTTCGTCAGCCAATGGGAACCCCAAGCCACAAAGCAACACCATGTGATGGTCTCTAATGTGGCCACCATCATGGACAGGGAGTGTAGGTTCAAACATATGCATAATTTCATGTTTACAAGTCATGCCTTATCAATACTTTGGTGAGTGCGTAACATTCCAAAGGAAACCTTATAATAATGTTTATGAATATAATCGTTTAATTGATGATGTGTATCACTTTAATCGTTAATTATGAGTTATATCAAAAAAAAAATGAAGTGGTGAATATTTTGAAGGAGTACTAGACAAAAGGTATAAAGTATGAGGTTTCATTTGGGAGCAATTCTATACCACGTGAGTTCATATTGGGGATATATAGTGAGGAAAAAATGACATAATATATTGGAGATATATAAGGGGCAATGAGTTTTTGTATTGGAACATATAAAAAATGGAGTTAAAAGTTAATGAAAAAATATAAAAGGGTATAAAAATTGTTAATGAAAAAATGGATACCTATAATATCTAGTGAAAGAAGAGGTTTTTAAAATTTGGAAGGTGTATTGGGTTCGTATTGGTAGGGGTCAAATAATGTGATTTTTAGAGGCATTTTTTAGTATGCCACAAACGAACATGATATGTACTAAGGTTCCTTCAGTGAAGCCCATATGGTATCATAATTTACACAAATTAATATATATATATATAAGGAACATAGGTATATATTTATAAAGAACATTATTGGATTTAATAATTGAGGAAAAAAGGATGTCAAGTCTTGGTACACTAAGACTTCGTATTTATCCTAAAATATTAAACATAGATACCAAGAGTAAACAAGGATAGTTGCAAAGGCAGCTAGTCCCTACCTTGAGCCAGAGCCAGAGTTAGCAGATAGGATACAAATATGCAATTACTTGAACTAATCAGTGTTATTAAATGAACTAACTTTGTTGGTTGGAGCTTGTTATTAGATGAACTAACTATGTTGGTTGGAGCTTCTAAGAGAAACAACTCTTCGGAAACTAGCCTTAAATACAATAAGCTTAACGGAAACTAGCCTTAAATACAATAAGCTTAAAAATGTTATTAGCGTGTGATCCATTAGTTTTCCTTGCTTGCTAATGGACTAAGCATAGGCACGAGCAGGAGAGCTAGGAGAGCTAATCTGAAAAAATCCCAAGGAAGGTGATAGAAGTCGATAACATGGAACCTCATACCCATAAACCAAATAAATTACTTTCATAAAAGGATGAACGTCTGTAAGCAGTGTAATGGGAACAATTGCAAATATAGAATAACACATCATTTCACACAAGTAAAACCAAAACCACATGTATAATATAAGTCGTCCCATCATGACCCAAAAAATGTGTAAAGTAAATATCTAAAATTAAGCTCTACATCCTATGATGATACCATAAGTCCCAAAATCATGCATCTTATTTGTATATAGCTGCCTACAGTACATACTAAGAGTTGCCTATGGAAATCAGTTGCCCCGCAGTGACTGAATACTTGATGAAGGACCTGCAGGACATAGTGGATCTTGCTAGATTGCATCTGCTAAAGCCAGCAGAGCATATGAGGAAGCGGATGCGGGGAGGTGAGATGTGCATATTCAGTGTAGGGATGGTGAGATGTGGGTATGAATCCATCCATTTCGAAACCGCATAGTGACCATGAGAATTTCTATGAACTGCTCATTTATCACTTTTTCATTCAAGGGTTTATTTTTTGATGTTATTTAACACAGTGACTTGTTCCAGATTTCTGATGGTAGACCTTAAAAAAAATATTAACAAAGAGCTAAAAACATACTCCTTTGACCCTCAAAAATAGGAAGATTGCCAATTTTTGAAAACTCTCAGGAAGAAACAAGTGGTCCAGATCATTCAAAGATCATTGATACCCAGAGAAATTAACTATTTCATATCAATATAGAGTCCACTTCTAGTTGAAGATGAAAACATCAATAATGGTAGATGCTATCAACAATTGATGGTTAATTCAGAGCATCCATTGACAAAGAAGTGACTCCTAACGATGTTGTAACTTTAATAGAATGGTGGTTCCAAAGCAGCAAATTGAACGAAATTCCCCCCTAGAAATACAAATCAACCACAGAGATGAAACTCTTGTATTTATGAACGAGAACAACAAAGAATCAAAGTTTAGATACTCATTTGGAACTACCAAAGCACAACAGAACTTCAAAAATGCGTCAGGTGCAAAGTAAAACTTCAATGAAACTTGACCACCAAGAATGAGCCAAAATATTAAATATATTAATAGAAATATTAAATAGATATACACAAATTTTTTTTAAGAAATACAATTTAAAAAACAGGTCTAAAACTTTTTTAGAAATATAATTTAAAAAACACCCTCATCTTTGTTGAATATAACAGACCCGTGGTGATTCAGAGACCCAGCTACCATGAATCCACCTGCATGCATTACACATGCTCTTGCATACATTTCGATAGTTCGATTACTGTTGTCATGATCTCAATAGTTCGATTATTGATAGTTGAGAAGGCACTAGATGCATTTTGTAGCTCTACTAAAAGAACCACGCTCATACGCTACACTTCAAGTCAGTAATGGCCTTCTTTTTTTAATTGGAAGTGTAGGGGAATCACCTGAACTTAGGGAATTTGCCGCGGCCTCGGATTGCTTGCCAGTTAGGTTAGATCGGGGCAATTATTACTTATTTTAGTTATTCTTTCCCACATATAGAAAAAGCATAAACTTGATAACTCTGCTCAACCAGAAACACATCAACCAACAATTAAATGGGACTTCACCTTCAGGGAGAGAGCCTAGTCACTCTCCTTGATCCTGTTTCTAGATATTATTCAAGATAAGGGTTCTCTAGCAGGAACGAGGCGAAAGTTATTTGGTAAGACGATTCCAGCACACTCTTTAGAGTATATAGATCCCGCCCCTATCAATAATATAAAGGCTGCCCCTATACAAGTTTGACCACAGAGTGCGTGAGGAGTGTTTTGACTGAGGAATTTACATATGAGAAATGACCAGTTCATTTCTCAAAAGCCCACAAGCCTTGAAATACACAAGATTTGGGGAAAATAATACAGCAAATAATTTAGATGCACACATATATATGTCATTCAAAACATAACACTCACTGGTCGTCTTTTAAGAACCGACAAAAGCTTAAGAAAGCAATTGATGATCCCCAATCCGGCAAGCGGACAATCCCGACACCCTAATTTCTACCAAGCTGGATCATGGTACAGTGACCTCAACATGTTTTTCTCTTGAGGTAACTTCTGTATTAACCTCAACTTCTGTGTTTTTTCTTCTGATTTGATTTATTTTCGCTTCTTCATGATTTGATTTCTTTTCGCTTCGCCAGAGAGAAGGTAAGCACAGGTTTGATGGAGGATATAAAGCGAGTAGGAAAACATAGGCTTGATGGAGGAGAGAAGGGAAGAAGGCAAACACAAGTCTGTATTTTTTCTTCATGATTTGAATTCTTTTCGCTTCACTATTAATAGGTATCGCTCATGGGGACAGGTATTAACTATCGCTCATGTCAGTCCATACATAATCTCTCTCTCCGAGGCGGGGTTGTCCATCATCGATGACTGAAAACGGTGTCTCTTGAAAGCTATAAAATCAAGAATCTGAGGTTTTTGTTCTACAACCAGCCCATGCTTCTAGCACTGGGATAGAGCCCTCAAGGACGACAATGACAGCGCGATAGTGAGTGTGACGGTGTATGGCAGTTGTTAGTAGTAGACAGAATACCATAAGTGGTGGTAGGCATTGGTGGCAGGTGTAAGACAAAATACCAAAAGTGGTGGCAGGCGTAAGCGGTGGATGAAGTGGTGGCAGCGTAAGCTGTGGACAATGCTTTTTATTTTTTATCTAATGTTATTTTCGGAGCCATAGTTTTCAGACATTTTGACATTTAATATTTAGAATTAATGTTAGCATTAGTTCTTTTGAACTTGAAAATTTCATGATTTGTTATGCGTATGGTAACTTTGGCCTCATACTTGCCTCGGTATGAGGCCAAATAAGATGAAAATTACACTCATTGGTCAATAGAGAAAAATCTTATACTTGATTGGGCGAAGAAAATGTGGGGAGAAAAAATATGTAACAAAGCATACTTTAAAAATTTCAAGTGCATCGATTTAAGTTCAGGGACTAATAAGCTATATCGATTTCGATTACTATAGTCCCTGCCATGCCGAGGGACTAATAAATATGCAGAAATTTTTTTGTAATGAATATCATAAGATTTGAATAGATATCATAAATGCTACTTAGTTATAGTAAGTAATACAAGAACTGGTAAACCCAAGAGGTTACTTTATACAATGATATATTATGTAATTGTGAAACACATTTTCCTTATTTCCTTTTAAAGAAAAAGAAAAATCAGCTATGTCAAATTTTACTACAACATTTATATGCCTTTTGTGCATAAGATAGGTGGGGTGTACAATCCTACCTGCTACAACAATAAATCCAACGAGAGCCCTAAGGTGCTAAGGTGCTCTACTCTACTGAGGCTAACCCATGCCAAGGTTTCTTCATTATAAGCAATGAACTTGTGATAACAGCTCCAGATTTTCCTCTTCCTCTTCTTGTTGGAGCATATCCAAACACCTTCATTGATTTGAATTACCCAAGTATACAGCTCGTGAAGATCCACAACATAACCTGTTAGACATGCCGCGTCAAGCTCTACAAACAATTTCCAGCGAAGGGATTTGTCTACCCGGAAATCATGTGATTTTTATAGGCGACGGAGTAACTACCTGTGTTTAAACCACCCACCACACATTTAATTTTTTCTTTTATTTTTGAGCTGTAAATTGCAAGTTCAAATTTATTTAAATTTAAGCTTCTATGATCCTAAAATATGCCCATACGTTGAGCGATGGGCCACCTGTTGATCCCGTTTACAACTGCCCACGTCAGACATACGGGAGATGGGACAGGTTAGAAGGTAGGATGGAAATGGAGTCAGGGTGTGGTCGCCGAGGCACCATCAAAGACCTGAAAAGTGTCACCCCATTTCCGAAATGTAAAATAGATAGGTTTGGTTTAACATTGCCAAAATATCAATAATATGCATGTATGACCATTCATATCAATGTCACATCATTCTCCAAAAAGTCTCACAAATAGAGTGTGCTTTAAATAATAAACGTTGCAGCCATATTGAATAGGTTTAATTAGAAATGGCGTGGTAGATGACGTTGAACCAGTAATTATTAATATATTTTAATAATAAAACTGAACTTTATTAAATGTGAATAAGATTAAAGATTAAAGATTACAAATTAAAGATTAATTCATTTCTCGAGTTCAACTTTGTCATTAAAATAGAATTTAAATTAAAGATAAAAGTTCGTTCTGCCATGTTTAACTTGTTCACGTGGTCATGATTGCTCTTTTTCAAAAATAAAATAGTATATATCTTTTGAGGAAGTAAAAAATATCAACACCATTTAGACTAACCATCTAGACTTCCCAATATAATATATATATATATATATATATATATATATATATTATTAAAATTTATAAATAAAATAATATTAAAATTCTTTGATGTATTGACATTTCATTTTAAATCAAATTATTAAATATTCGAATTATATTTTATTTTAAATAATATAATATTTATTTTGTAAATATTTTATTAATTTAATAAATAAAATCATAATTATTAACCAAATAAGTTTTTGTGTTTTTGTGGTAATTCTCTCAAGCTAGTTTTGTTTAAGATTGTGTGGGTGATGGTTTTTTTAATCAAATCTCTCCTTGCATATTTATGTGTTATTTTAGAGTCAAGGTGATTCATTATAAAGGTTACTAGTGGATGGAATCGACTATGTGTCATGCTAGTAGTTTATAAAATCCATGTCAAAGATTTAGTAAGAGGAGTTAAAGTCTATGAAGGCATACATACTCTACCCCCCTCTAGTTTTGAACTTATGAAGGCATACATACTCTACCCCCCCTAGTTTTGAACTTGTGAGCTCTTAGGAGGAAACACATGCTCTCAACCATTAGGCCCACTCAAGCTGTATATACATGAATTTTATTTCAACATTTTTAAATTATAATGCCATGTATACTTAGAAGTGTTTATTACTTTTCCATTTTAATATTCTTGCAATGAATTTATGGCTCTTATTTTGTTAAATAATAATTAATATTATTAGCTATAATAATTATTATATTCTTTTTTTTTTAATAATATTATTAGGTCTTATTAGTTAATATAACTAACCAATTATTATTATTATTGGGTCATGAAGCACTCTTCAATCCACTATGGTAGAGATGTTGTGATATAGCCTATTTAAAGGGGGGAATGAAATCATCCTAAATCCATCTTAACTTAGGATCAACCAATAGTAGAGAGGGATCAAATCTCTTGAGATGCAAACCACTTTTAGAGTGAAAAGAAATTTGATCCTGTTGGCTTTTCCTAAATCCCGAGTTAAGATGGACCTAGGATGGTTTTATGAAACTATATTAAAATTTGAAAAAATCTTTAGTTAAATCCATATAATCATATGGGGAGATTTAATTGAATATAGAAGCTCTCCTTATTTTCCTCTTACAAAGGTTATTGTTATCTTTATCTTTTATTAGTTAATATTTTATTTTTGATAACTCTTATACATTTATATTCAAATTTATTGCTAGGACTCTAGCAATGAACTTTCCTATTGACCACTATTAGTTTAACATTGACCAATGCAACTTATCATGTTTAAGTTTGAAAAATAAATGTTTATTTTTCATTATTATTAAAAATTTATTTCTCAAACATTTATTGAACCACAATTGGAAGGTTTTATTGCATTATTTGCACAATATAATGCATGTGGATGACTCCCTCACATACTTTATACCATAATTTATAGATATGTTTGCAATATCCATATATAATTTTGAGATATTTGAGCAATTATTTTTTAATTTTAATTTTTGTAATAAAACCATCCAAACTCAAGTAAATAACATATTTGCCATCATTTACTTCACACCATAATTTAAGCAATTTTTTGCGTAAAAAAATGGATAGAAGTAACAAATAAATAAATATACTTAGTAGAGTTACTTCTCACTATTATTTATGTTTTCATAAGCACTTATGTAAGAGTGTAATTTATACTCATCAAAATTTATAACAATTCTTATGCCTCAACAAACAATTAATTTATCTAATTAATTTATCCATTTACTTTTTAATCACTATTAATTTTACATTTTAAATTATAATTTGTAAACCATTTTTCCAAAAACCTTGAGTGGCTACTACTAAACTTTCTTGCTTCCACTTAATTATTAAAAATACAATTTTCACGAAAACCTTAACTGGCTAGCACTAAACTTTCTTGAATACACTTAATTATTAAAAAACAACCACCTATCTCTAGTGACACATGATCTTGGAATGAAATTATGTTCATCGCAGACACAATGGACTTCAGAGGCTGTAGGGAAACGAAACTAAGATTACGTTGATTATAAAATTCTCAAACCGTAAAATAAAATATGGTGTAAAGTGAAGCTGTCTCCATCGTGATGATTATCGATCTGAATATGAAATCTCCATCATTTCATGCATCATGTACTGATCATTTTTTTTTTGCCAAGTAAAACAAACCTATCTAATCGATTGATCGGATTTTTCAATGTAAAAAACCCTGTGATTGAAATTTCAAACTATTTTGGGAAATTTGAAGTTGACGAGACCCTTTCACGGGCACTGTATCGCATGTGGCGTTTCTTGACTGAATCGTTTACCGCCAGTCAATTGATTTATGTTTACAATATGTTTTAATTTAATTGGTCCGTCATCCGATTCTTGCTTCTCGTCTCATAAGGTCAATGTCGATTTTTTCCTACTGGAATTTTGCTCTCATGGGTAAGAATCCACCGAGACCCTGCACATTTTCGGGGGCTCGACATACCCACGAGACACTTTATAGTGCTATTATCAATTTGTTTAAGTTTCGTTGAGTTATCAACGAGCCAATTTACTCTTGTGTCATTTTCTTAACAGAGAATATTCTCAGATCTGGGGATGAGATGAGCTTTATTTCCACTGCCATAGGCACATAAATGCTCCTAGGCATTTATGGGCCTATGTTAGTGGAAGCCGCACGTTTCCTGCCTAGGCGCATTTATGTGCGTATGGCAGTGGAAATAAGGCTCGCCACAAGGGATGAACCTGTCGCGCACTTGTGCTATTTCGATGCAGATGTTTATTCGTACAGTCTTCATCAGGTAGAAGTTGCAGAGAAGTTGAAGAAAAACATTCTACCGTGTTTCTTGTATAAAAATTTATCATCGGTCGACACGCTGCCATACCTGCTTTTCCCGATCATGGGTCACCTGGATGCATGTATGAAGCAGGTTGGAAATAACAGGATTGTTTCTCTTATTATAGCTGCAACCGCAGTCTCGTTTGTTCTTTACTTCTCCTCTGAACTGTCAGAAGGTCAAGAAACAGTGGAGAATCGCAGGCTTAGGAGAAGTTTCAGCTTTCATCCAAACTCCCAAGCTACTGGCAGTTTGGCTCCATTTGCTTCTCCTTTGCAAAATACTTCTGAAATAGTAAATCATGGAGACAAAGTTAGTACTTCAGAAATCTGGCATGGCAATAATCTTAGTGTAGACAGTGATGGCTGCAAAAATGGTAAAAGTTTAAGCCAGAATCACAGTGGTGAGAATTTGGTCTCTAGCAGAGGACAACTGGAGAGATATCCAGAGCCCGTTGGGGAAAAAATATCTCTACCAGTACATCAATCTGAAAACATCTCGGAATTTGGCGAAGTAGTCGACAGGAGGACTTATGGCAAAGTATATACAGTGACAAAGAACGAAAATCCACAAGTACTGCAGTGTGATATATATTCGGGGAAATGGGTTAGGGATGCTTCGTATCCTCTTTACCCTGCTGGAGAATGCCCTTATATGAGTGGAGCATTTGACTGCAAAGGTAACGGGCGGCCGGATTCAAGCTATACACAATGGAGATGGCAACCCAAAGACTGTAATCTTCCCAGGTATGTAACAATATTTACAGTAATGAATTCTTTGAACAATACATTGAAATCCCAAATTTCAGAAGGCCAATGTTTAACTTAGCACATTCCTTGAAGGTTGAATGTTACGGACATGTTGGAAAGGCTGAGGGGAAAGAGGCTCATGTTTGTAGGGGACTCCCTCAATCGTAATCAGTGGGAATCCTTACTCTGCATTCTGAGAACTGTAGTGCCTCAAAACAGAACGTATTTCGACTTCAAAGGCGACATAACTACATTTCTAGCTAAGGCGAGTTATTTCACATAAACAAATATTCATTATGTTTCTATAGGGTGAATAGAAATAAAGTTACAGCGAACCAAATTAATGGCAATGTGATGCAGGATTATAACTGTACAGTGGAGTTATTTTGGGCACCTTTCTTGGTTGAGCAAGACAGCATTAAAATTGGGAATAAAAGCAAAGAAATACTTAGGCTCCAAGCAATTGAGAAACATGGGGCTTACTGGAAAGATGTTGATATCCTCCTCTTCAATTCAGCACATTGGTGGGTACATGGGAATAAAGCTGCAACGTAAGCTTCCTATTGGATCCTTCTCGCTGTATTGAATCATTACAAACATAAATTACCTTATTTTTTTACTTTACGATTGCACCATCTTATTGAATTGAACGGTTAAAATGAATATTACCTGGAATGTTATGATAACATTATCATTATTCTTCAATACAAAGTTCGATTTTTTTTTTGTTGAAATAAAAATAAAGCATCATCATTTGGAGTGAAAGAGTAGAGATACAGAAAATATCTTGAAAAGTAACCAGTTCAAACACATTGACTTAGCATCATCACTATTTGGAGTAAAAACTTACACGATACAGAGAATAATCCCTTCAAACCCATTAGCTTAGCTATTAGCTATTATATTTTGAAATATTTCTGAAATCGGATCCATTTTAAATAAAAACACTACATCTCTGTTATGAAATTGTAAAATCACTCCATAATGTTTGATATGATAATGTTTGACTGCAATTTCTAAAGAAGAGACTTCTATATGGAGGGCGACTATCTTCATCCTGAGTTGGATCCATTGGTTGCCTTCGAAAAGGGGATGACTTCGTGGGCAAAATGGATAGATCATAATATTGATCCTAACAAAACCAGAGTGTTCTTCCGTGGACTTTCTCCGATGCATTTCAGGTAAGACTAACAGCCAAGTGCTCACATTTTCCAATGCATTTCAGATATGATTAACAGCGAAGTGTTCTCTTCCTGTGATTTAATAAAAATATTTGTGGATGTACACCTGAAAATTCTGTTTTCCACTCATGTATTATTACAGTTCAGAGCAGTGGCACAAGTCGGGCACCCATAAATGTAATTTTGAGAGAGAGCCAATCTTTGAGGAGTCCGCCGTAGAATCTTTTCCTGTAATGCTGCAAGTGGTGGACAAGGTGCTGCGCCACATGAAATTCCCGGTCACTCTCCTGAACATAACGAGGTTGTCAGATTTTAGGAAGGACGCACATCCGTCTGTGTATACTCTCAGAAGGAGGAAGAAGCTAACGCCGGAGCAGCGCAATAATCCTGACGAGTTTGGAGATTGCAGTCATTGGTGTTTACCCGGCTTACCTGATATTTGGAACGAGCTGCTCTATGGGAGCCTAGTGATCAGTGAGTCCGGCGTAATAGCCTCGCCTCGTTCTTATTTTCATTGATCGGTTTGCAACAATTTCTAGGCTTGTTTTATGTTAGTCTTCCATCGATAGTGTATAATTGTGTGAAAATGATTTTTTAGTTCTGTGATCGAGTTCCTCCATGAAATTGATCTCATTGTCAGAAAAGTTGTTTTGCATCGTATATTTATACATTGCTAAATAATATTTTTAATTTTCTTACGGACTTCTTTGGTTATTCGTATATTTATCAGTATTGGTCGCTATTTTTTTTAAATGATATATAAAATAATAGATATCATTTAAGTTTGGAACATAATATTTAATTCGGAGGAATGACGTTTAAATTTATATTAATTCAGAAATTTTTAAGACGTGTTTTTATTTTGAAAATTTTAAATTAAAAAAAATCATATTATTAAAGATATAATCGTTATTAAATTAAATTTAATTAAATTATATATATATATATATATTCGTTAAATAAATTATTAGTATTATTTATTAGATTGATAATTGGGTTGTATTTATATAACATTCAGTGTATTTCAACCACAATCATTATAAACTTTAAACACTTAAATATTTTACATATAAAAATTTATTTTTAATGCTTAATACCCTCAACGTGCCTCTAGGAAACCAAGTCTCTTGGCCATCTCAAAGAGTTAAAAACCAACCAAAACTGAAATTGTTTAATTTTTTCTTTAAATGTCTTATAAGCTATATTATCTACTATTTCTTTTAACATGCTATTAAAAACGTAAATGCTAGCCACCCACTTCATGATTCAACAAAAAAAAAATTCTAAACTTCTACCACTACTCATTTGATGACTCAATAGGTGTCGGATCTTTTGCACTTGATTTGGGCCTGTCCACTTGGTGCAAGTTTTGGAACTGACCTTCTATGCCTTTGAGACACATTCTGGTGGTGTCCCTCGAGCTGTATTGCCTCGATATCTCTATGCATATCACCCAAAGTTGAGGGTGCTTTTGGATCAACTTCTGCCTCGTCAATTGTCATGATGGCCTTTTCCATTATACACTTCATAGTCCAGTAGAGGTGGATTCTCGATTTAATGAGGGTCAATCGTTCTCTTTTGTTTCTCGGTCTGTCACCATTGGCTCCATTTCATTGTCTGGTATGTCATCCTCAACTTTAGTATTGATATCTCGTTCCCAACCTGATATCAATGATTTTACGTGAGCATACGTCCTAACACCATAAGCATGCAACAAGTTCTGCATGTTCTCTTGGTCAGATTTCCTGCCTCGCTTTCACTAAGTATGCTTGCAGGTCTCCGCATTTTCTTTCCCTTTGACTTTTTCTGTCGTCCTGGCTTGGTTGCTCTTCACTCCCCTTCCCTTGCCTGTCTCCGGTTTCACCATTTTCTTTTTTTTGGGGTCTCCATATAGTGGTTTCCACCCATCGTGCACGTTGTGCAGAGACGAGAGAGATAGTCAGGCTGGGAAGACTTGTGCAATCAAACCAAGCAATTCCATTTTTTAGTGTCTGACAAGGCCAATTCCACCATTCATTATTATCTGTCTCAACTTCCTAGCCGACCACTTCATCATTGATTCCATTCCTTTTTGTGCATGCTAACTTTCTGTTGTAAATCCCCCAATCAGGGTGCCACGATGGAACACATGACAGGTGGTCGATGCCATGCGGGGGCGTGCACCTGACCATCCATCACAGTTAATAAATGAGCCGTCGCAGGTGAGTTACTCGCCATGCTTCAAGGTAATGGTAGTTAAGGAAATAACAGTTGGTCACCATTGCATGTCAGAAAGGATTGGGGAACCACGCCAAGAGCGGAGAAGGATAACAAGGCATAGAAGGAAGGTTTACAATTGCTAGTTTGAAGAATTTCAGGACGCAGCGGAGGTAATAGTGGAGCAACGCAGTCGTCCGGCTAAGTGGTATGTAATGGCCTTCGTTACCTTCGTTTATCAATTCTCCGCCGTAATCTTTGAAGATGCAGGTCATGGTAACACTAAATGTAAATTGGTTTGTTTTTTTACTAGGTTATTCTGTCAGTTGGGTCGGCTCCTTAGTTCTTCTGGTTTAAAAGGTAATGAAGGGTTGGGCATTCTGCATGATAAGGAAATTAAGCCTTGTTTTCGCAGCCCACCCGTAGGAAACTATCTTTTGCTTTGTGCTCAGTTCAAAATTCAAATTCCAATTGTTTTCCATCTCTGCAACGATTTTAAATTCCGCAATATGGTCAATTTGTATGGTTTCAGTATGGGAAACCCTCTGTCCTGCTTCAAGTGTAAATTAATAATCCTCTGCATTATTTTTAAGAAGGGTTTTGTGGAAATTCTCTATCGCAAGTTGGAAGGTTTTAGTATAATTTTCCTCTGTTGAAGCTGTATGAGAATACATCTCATGGGGTCTGAAACTAGGTACATCATCATTTTCAAGCATAAATTGAACCTCTGTCAAAATATGCCCACCTGTAATCTGGGATGCCACTATTGAGTCTTTCTCTGTTTGCAGTCTTGTGGTAGTCGTAATTGGTGTTTAATAACAGGCTTTTGCTATAATGGAAAACTGCATTTTCTTATATGTAAAAAGGTCTCTGTCAAAGACTATGTAATCATCACTCTTACCAAACACCATTCTGGTAGCCCGACAAAGAATGAGTCTCCACCTGACGTTATTGGAGTAAAGGACTCCACCATTGTTTGCCAGAACTACTGTATTAATTTTATTCTGCCATATACATGTCTCTCTTACATTCTTACAGGATATCACTTTGTCAAGTTATCATGGCAAGAGGACAACCTGGGAAGCGTAAAGGAGCAGGTAGAGGCAAGCAAAAACAACCAACCCAATATGAGGGCCCAAGTAAGCATGGGAGGAAAACCCATAAAGAAGTTCTGGAAAATATTGCCGACCTCTACGAAGCTGGTAACTCAGTTCAAATCCGTAACACCATTCATGGATGGGAAAGGGAAAGCTCCTATGATGAAGAAGATGTCAAACAACAGGAGGCAACCTTGGATTTCATTTGTGACCTAGCAAGCACTAGAGGAAGGGTGTCACTGTTCCACCAATCTGTAAACACCTACTGGAAACTCAAATGTGTCTTGACAAAGACCATGGCAGGCATGCAGGAAACTGGAGGCAATTAATCAGTGTTGTCCGAATTTCAACAAATTAAGAAGGATGTTCGAGAAATTGTGAGATCTCAGTACCTTACTGCAGCAAGGATTGGGAGGATCGAACGTCAACTCCAAGGGATGCAGCAAGTTGAGATGCCGGGATCCACTGCAAAGGACCCGGCTCCAATAGATTCTTCTGATGGGTGACTTTTAAGTTTACTAGCTTTAAATGTTTTTTGCGGAGTTGTTTAAAATGTAGTTATTATGGACATAGTAAAGTAGTTCTAGCGGCAAGTAGAAGGAAAAGATAATACCAATACTGGTTGGCATATAATTCCCTCAGGTGGTCAACAGACCTAGTTTCCTTCGGGCAGGTTGAGGCTATTGCAAGCATAATTAACTGTATAACAACTTATTTTTTGATAAATAGAAAATAGAAAGGCTCTACCAAATTCACAAAAAAAAAAACTTTCTATTGCAAATATTATTAAATGATACATTGTATTACCTTATAATTTGACAGTTGGTATTCTTTTTCATCTCTACATTATTTAATTGCATTCTTAGATCAAACTCGTCATCTTAGTTCTAATGATGAATCATATTAGGTGGTTCCAAATACCCATATATTTGTCAATGCAATTTTATCAAAAAAAAATCTCTAAAAAATATAAATCAGAAAAGCTTGGATGATGAATAATTTCATGATCTTTCATATTAATAGTTTATTTTAATAATTTATATTATTTTTAACTGTTAATCTAATTTCCGAAAAATTTAAACAATATAAATAACGGTGAATTTCACTCAAATTATTTTATTTAATGAAATGATAAAAAATTTAAAAATAATATTTTATTATTTAAAATATAATATATTACTAATAATATTACATTATTTTAATAAATTAATATAAAATATAACTATAATACTTAACATGTGTAATAATTTAATATTTTATTTATTAATTTTTAATTAAAATATATACAAATATTTTTTTATTAATAGATACATAATAGTTAGTCCGGATGATATTGATATTTTTTACGTCCTGAAAAGCAGATATATAGTATTTTATCTAGAAAAGGCAATCAAGTCAAACATAGCAATTAGCGTACGTTTTATCTATATTTTCATGACGAATATATAGTATTTTATCTAGAAAAGGCAGCAAGTTAAACATAGCAATTAACGTATGTTTTATATATAATTTCAATGACGAAGTTGGAAACGTAAAATTTATTCAATCTCATTCGTAATTAATATATTTATAATATTATATTTTATATATTTATTAATCTCATTCGTAATTAATATATTTTATACTATTACATTTTATTATTAAAATAGAATATAGAAGTAATTCATGGATCAAGATCATGTACCACGCCATGACCAAGGATGCAATCACGTCAAATCCACTCAATATGGGCCCAACTTTGTTTATTTAGTAGGTTTCTAAGAATTCTTTCAACCTTGATCTTCAACATGGTTGGTAATTCATGGTGTCATTAAAGTAGGAATCGCTTATCACGACGCAACATTGAAAGTAGAGATCTTGACCGTAGATATTTTCCTTTTTTCCAAATCTACTTGTGAAGTGTTTGGCATAAAAACTTGTTATATTTATCATTGATTTACTAGTTCTTACCTTGTTTCCCAACAAGGTTAGCTTTCACATTATGTTAGCTAGATCTCAGAGTATTAGATATAACAACATTTTATCTCTCACTTGAGCGTTTTGGAGGTCAATACATTTAGTGTTGGAGGGATGACTACGCATGCGTACTTTGTATATTCCATTATTATTGAGTTGATAGAGTTTTCTTGTGATTTGGTATGGAAAAGTTTTTTGGTTTTTTATTCTCATGGATTAATTGCAATATTATTTATAGTTATAGTTATGTGAAGTGAACCACATTTCACATGAGGCTTGCTAATATTTTTAGATGTAAAAACATTTTCCCTTTTACTTGGGAAGCATTGGAGGTCAATGTTTTTATGGTTAGGAAGATGAATGCCACGAACTCTAGTTCTATTTCTTAGTTTATTCTTAATATATAGCATGTGCACCTTGTATATCGCATTATTATTGCATTATATTATTATGACGTAGAGCATTTTCGTTTTTTATTCTTATGGAATAATTGCTATATTATGTGTAATTATGTAAAGTAAACCTAGTGATTTACATCATGAAAATATTTTTGAATGTAACACAAATAAATCTTGATATATAAATACATGTATACATAAATACAATAAATGTATACATAAACAATAAATGTATACTTAAATATATGTACCAGGTGATAAGTCATCTCTTTAACAAAGTAAATGACTCACGACTACATTACATAATTAATTATCTTACAACGATAGGTAAATATATTATAAGTCTCCCTTCTTTCCCTGCTTGAAAATGCTTCATCTTCAAAGTATACTTAAGGAAAACAACTTCCAAAAGAATGAACTATTTTTTTTTTGTAACTTTCACTTATTTGACGAGTTTTAGGGAATAATGGTATATGATGTTTAAAGCATTGAAATAATAATAAAGACATTAAAAAGATCAATCCATTCAAGGTGGATTCCTTCCAAAATTTCCATTTCTAATTAATTTTCTTTGTTGTTGGATTTAACGTGCATAATTTTTTAGATGTTTTGATATGTAAATATAACATGAGCTTAGGTTAGGTACATTGGGATATTGGTATGATGATTCTTGCATGATAAAAATTCTATGATTTGGGCATCAATGCACTACCTTAATAAATCGATCCTTCTTAATATTCTGTTTAATCTTGTCACAATGATAGTTGATACTTTTGTATTTATTAATGTGATAACATCCATCAACTAACATATGGCTTCATCAGTTGTGATTGATGGTAAGTCAACTATCACTAACTCTATGCATGTTGCTTTATCACTAAGTTTCTTGAGTTCATGTTTTGAAATCTCTTTTATTGGTAAAACTTCATTAATGATAACATTAGGTTTTTCCATGTCAATTAGTAGGTGTAAATATGGTTATCCATTGTTTGGGTTTTTTTTTGTGTCATTTTATCATCCTTTACTTTTTTAATTTCTATTAGTATAGGGTGAAAGCATGAAGTTGGGTTACACTTTTTTAGGACAGATGGAGTGTTTGGGTGGAAGAAAAGATGGCTCGATCGAGCCATTTAAACACTCAATTGAGCTCCTTAAGTGCTAAAAAACAAATTGATCGAGCATTAAAACTAACTCTTGATCAAGCTCCTATGTAACCCCAGGTTAGGAGCTCAATCCAACTTTATGGCTCGATCAAGCCTTAAGCGCTCAATTGAGCTCCTCGAGCGCTAAAATACAGATTGATCGAGCATTAAAACTAACTCTTGATCAAGCTCCTATGTAACCCTAGGTTAGGAGCTCAATCCAACTTTATGGCTCGATCAAGCCTTGAACCTCCATCGAGCCTTAAAACTGAAAATTTTAAAATTTATTTAAAAATCAATAATGATATGCAAACTTCAAAATTGTAAGTATTTGATACTTTAAGAAAAATAAATTTAATTACTAATTTCATTTGAATAGGTAATTAACAATGGTGTGGATTATTTTCTCATTGCATTTCTAGTTTTTTGGTGTATAAATTTGAAAAAGGATTCTATCCCATTTGCAATTGAAATTTTAATATTCTTATATTTATAATTTGACAAGTTAAAAATAATTTCAATATTCTTATATTTATAATTTGATAAGTTAAAAAATAGTTTTTAATATGATATATATTTTTAATGTTATAATTTAAATAATAAATTGATTAAGCATAAGAAAATTTATCAATTTGATTTAAAAAATATTATATTTTTTATATGAATACGTGTAAACGTATATTTTATAAAATTCGCAGAAGAGATAATAAACATGATTCCCTCTCTCATAATTATATCTATTAAAATCAAAACACACACACACACACACATATATAATGTAGTAATATCCACTTGTATAAATCTCTCTCAACCTGCCTACACTTCTACCATACTTATATCATACAATTTAACAAAAAATAAAAATTTCTTTTACCAAAACATAAGCTTCAGATTATATACATATATATCTATACATTCATCATATTACACAACTTAATATCCATTTTTCCACATTGTAAAACTTACCATGCTATCCTATCAACATTAATGTTTTTTTAATTAAAATATGACACATATTCTGTCGGGTCGACTATGGGTAGACATTTGATTTTAATATACTGGACCTTTGATTTAACATACTTGAATTACATTAATGATTTAACAAAGGGGAAAGGATTGCATTGGGATTATGTATTCACCCTTGGCGGTTCACAGGCTTCCACCGTCGATCCCAGTAGAAGGCTATACTTGCACTACGAATTCTTGATTGTTCTGGACCGGTGACTGTCAGTTGATGTGCAATACATTTGGCTTTCCTCTTTCCGTTGATATTTTGGGGTTAATCAAATGGTCAGGCTATCTCGAGTGACGATTAGGGCAACGATGCCCTACCCATCCCCCACTGCTCCATTACATTCTACAGTTGTGCTGTGCGACCCGACCGCTCTGCAACTCTTCTCTACCAGGGCTATTTGCCATATGTTTTCTCCTCTAGAGGTATGGTATGCTTGTGTTTCCTCCTCACGCAACAGTTTGTTCCCTCTTGCATAGTGGCTCTTCTCTTAGGGTTTCCAGGTTCTCCCTTAGACGTGGTTTACTTGCAGATCTCAGGATTATTTTCCCACCGGGGTCGCGGTGAGGCTTAAGGCGTTTCCACTTGTGAAATTTATGCCGAAATTGCACAGGTGATTTCGTACCCCACTTCTTTAGTTTTGTTGACATTGATTATGATTTCATTTTCGGATCCTCCAGACTGCGTTTTCTTTTATTTAACTCCTTATGATTTTTTGGTTATGGTTGCAAGGGTTTCAAACTCCCTAAGCACTGACATACAAAAATCACCATCCAGTTACTCAATGTTTTTTCTTAGAGGGTTTCACCCTAGAAAATCAGGTATGTTTACTCTCTAGCTCAACTATCATCTATGTGTGTTTCAGTCGGTGTATTTGTTGCTTGTGTTAACGGTCCACCCTCGTTTATCTTTATGACATGCACCACCAAGTCCGGAAATGTCATTGTATTATCTCTAAGTTTGGTTCCCTAGAGGGTACTTGTGTTTGCTTAATTGTTTTTTAATAATAATTTCAACGAGGTTCAATGTAGAATCACAACCAAGATTGGCATCCCTTCTTTGAAAGGGTTTTATTGTACTCATTGTGAGTTTAACAGTTAATACTACCTTTCTATAATTCAATTCAAGAGCATTTCTCAACTTGAATGGTTTACTGGTTTAAATTATTGTTCTGGTTCGGGTTACCGTAGCACGATTTCGGTATATGCAAATACTATTCTTGTTAGGTATACATATATGTTTCTTTTCTGTCGCATGCATGAATTAATTTCCTGGGCTTGTATATTTATTATGTTATACATTTTCGTGTAAAGAAGACTATCTGGTTCATAGCTCAGACCTTTCTAGTTAAATTATTATGTGTGCACTAGCACTGTATGGTTACTAGAATTTATTCTTCCTTCTGTTTCAAGTTATATGTGCAATTTTTTCTCTTACTGGTAGCGATCAATGAAATGGTAGTTTCTTTTCTTGTTCTGGTGGTTTCTTGTAATCTTTGTAATTTGTTCAGTACGCTATGGTTTCTTTTATTTTCGTTACATAATTATTTTCCTGTACAAGTAATCATGAACCCGAAGACAAGGACCCATGCCTTGTTCTTCTACGAGCTAAGGTCTAAACTTCTGGGCCAAGTAGGTATTAAATGGTTCCATATTTACTTTGTCTCAATATATTTCGGGCTTAGGCCACCATTCTGTAACATTTGAAATTATGACACCACCGAATTTTAATGAAACTAACTATCCTACTGAAGTGAGTTGCAGTTACATTACTATATTTCCCAGTATATATATATATATATATATATATATATATATATATATATATATATATATATATTCATTGTAGAAATAATAAATCATGTTATTAATCCAATCTTTCAACTTAATTTCTATCATATCCTCTATAAAGCACTACACATTTTACCCTATTTAATCTTTAAGAGTTACTAGGAAATTAAATTGATGAATACACTATCATTATTTACCAACTTCCAGTAATATCTTTAAACAATATTTTACATTCATAAAGAAGTAGAACTTGACACTTTCATTAATTCATAAAAAAACATCATATACTTATCTCAGAATACGTTAATGATGTTACCATGTTATAATTTGATGAAAATTTCTACATAAATAAAATTCTAAATTGATTAAGTATAAAAATATATTATATCTAAAATCAAAACAATAAACAAATTATCATTTTTAAAAATTTTAAAAATGAAAAAAATAATTAAAATATTTCATAGAAAGTTATCTATATATTATTATAATTATTTTCTTGGTAAAATAAAATAAAATTTGGATTTATAATAAGGAAAATTAGAGTTTGAAACATATTTGAATATTTATAGAAATTATTTTTGTGGAATAAATAAATTTTTACGCCTTAAGGTGTCACTATTTGAAAACAACTCTCCTAGATGCCACTCTGTCTTTCTCTGCACCATTGGATTAAATGTTAGATGATTGAAATGTTTTAGGCCATTCATCTACAACCTCCTTCATTTAAGCTAACTACCTAACTAACTCTCTAACCTCTACGAATCTCTCTTCTCAACCTATAGGATCACTACAAGATAATATGGGGAAGCCGAAAAAACAAGAATTCATCTCACCAGAAAGACGAACTCAATCAAGCGGCTTCTGTTGCTCATAGCATTCGAAACCCAATCAACAACACTGTGTTTTGATATTGCATTTTTTACAGTAGTTTTTCTTGAAGTACAAGCTCCCAAACTAATCTGCTTTGATGTATAAATATGATGTGCTGTAGCGGAGGCAATTATTCTAGCATTTCAACATTACATTTGATGCTAGGAACCACTGTGATGATTCCAACTCAACTGGTTCCTTTGATGGGTGGTAGTAATGTAAGCATTTTTTATTTTTCGGCATTTACAATAATAGTTTTTTTTTATAACTACGTAGTTCATCTGATATGCTTGTTCGGTTATTTTTGTTTGTTTGTGGAACAGAGTGATAAGGCACTGGTAATAGAGACGTTATTATTTGTTGTTGGCCTTAACACGTTTTTACAGTCATTGTTTGGAACTAGTTTGCCTACAATTGTTTGTGGTTCATTTTCCTTTGTCATACCTGTTCTTACAATAATCACAGATCCATCGTTGTTGGTATTTGAGAATCAAATAAGGTTAGTTTCTGGAGCAATTATGCATGTCACTAGTTAAGGGACTAATATAAAGTTGGCAGATGTACACCAAATTTTCGATTTCATCTGTCTCTTAATTCTAGGAATTGTCGTATGAAATAGCTAAAATTACAAGATATAGTTGTTTATTCACCAAATTTTCAGAGGTTCCATCATACGATGCGGGCGATCCAAGGGGCTTTGATTGCTTCGTCAAGCTTGTAGATTATCCTTGGTTACAACCAACTATGGGGTATCTGTTCAAGATGTGTGGTTGCATTATTCTAGTAGTCCATAAAAGTGTACCTGTCTACATTGTTGAAACAGCCGCTTCAGGAGTGGTATTTACCTAGAACCTGCAAAAATCGGCCTTAGTAAGAAGGTTTCATTTTATTATTTTGATTCTGTGTCTTTCACTCTCTTAATCTGCACATTTTGTATAGTTGTTAGGCCACCGCAAGGGTTTGAAGTTACAACTTCCTCAAATTCGCTGAAAGATAGCTTGCCTTGAATGTCTTCGGCCGTGAAATGCTTTTCGTGTGAATATCGGCTTCCAATTCCTTTTCAATGGATGTGGCTTACATATTTTCTCTAGATAGGTAAAATTTCGATGAAATCTGGGTTCTCTGGTTTGTATCTTTAGAACTGGTGGTATCGACTTTAATTTATGCTATGGAAATTGATTGTAATGGGAAACACTGGTGTCTGCAGTGTTAACTTCTCAGTGAACCCTTTTGTTGGAGTTTCGAGGTTTCGTGTAAAAAATTAAGTTTAGCATCTTCGTTTGTTGTGTTTCGGTTAATGCTAAAAACCTGCGAGGATTCTTGTGTGGGAAGTTATTTTCTTGAACCCGCTTCAAACGGTTCAAAGCTGAGGAAATTCACCAAGATGCACAATCAGAAAAACGAAATGGATTCTTTAAAGAAAGAGGATTCAATCCAGGCATGACGCTCCATGTTGGATACATTTGGCTGGGGTGAGATGACATTGTTGCGCCAACATTTAAGGAATTGATTTTTAACAATGATGTGGCAAATTCCGCCGTGGTTCAAATATATGTAAATCAAGAAATATAAAAAAATTAGCACGCAAGTTGAGATTAAAGTAGGAGATACAACAGTTATATCACACAACTTGGGATTAAAGTACGAGGATATGCGATGACGTTACATTGTACCGAATCTGTTACATGCACCATGTTAGCTTCATTTAATTTTTTGTTGAGCAAAGTCATAACAATATTAGAATAATAACTCCCATATTTAATTCGAAGCCAGCAACAATTTTTATGAGGCTTTTGCTATTTTCTGGGCCATTATTTATTAATTTCGGTAGAAAAAGGGAATCTTGGAATATTAAGTTTCAGTTATGTAATATGCAGAAACATAATGCTCAACAACCTTTCAGTGATATAAATGCAATCCTCAGTAAAATTTGAGGGATATAAATGGAGTCCTCAAAGAAATTTCAAAGAGTTTAATTTATTTATACATTCCAAAATATATTTTAATCTACCTAAATTTACACACTCCAAAATGCATTTTAAGCAACTTTAATTTAAGATCCTACCAAAACTTTAAGTTGCCGTGCAGATGATAGGTTGAGGCCAATGTTACAACTTCATGTTTCCTGCTTTGGTGCTGATGATCATCTTCTAGCTCAGATTAGTCAGACAACTATTCAGTTACAATTAGGTTCAGAAGAAATCCTGTTAGAATTTTATTAGTTCTCATAAAATACTCAAATTGTATGTAGTTTAATGTATTTTAACATTATGTTGCAGCATTTCAAGGCACAAGAGGTTGGGATGCTTGCTCGTTGCCTGTGCGTTCCACTTATTTCAATTCATGTGGGAAAATTAATTAAACAAGGCAGCCTATTGTGCCCAACTTCTTTCAAGGCACGAGAGCTTGGGATGCTTGCTCATTGCCTGTGTGTTCCACTTGTTTCAATCTGTGTGGGAAAAGTAATTAAACAAGACAACGTATTGTGCCCAACTTCGAGGTATGTTTCTTTTGTTCAGTTACTTACTATTATTTGAAAGTAGTAAATAGAGGATTATAGAAATGTGTTGGTATTTTTTTTACATGAAAGTAATAAAGTCTTTGAGAAAATTCTTAGGATAATAAGAATCTTGTATTAAGTATATTCTTAAAAAGTGACAGAATACTTTGAAAGAGGCGGATATGGTTTTAATGTCTTGGTTATGCTACTAAAAGTACTCAGTGGAAAATTGGTTTTCCAACTGATGACATAACTACAGATTGGTCGTTTTTGCCTTTACCTGGATTCAGCGGTTGTGTTTTTGACCCAAATTATTTGAAGAATATCGTGCTTAAGAAAATGCCTTCATATCAATAGGAAAAATAAACGATTTGTTTCCCTTAATCAAATAACATAGAATGCCTAAAATAAGATAAAAGTAACTTATAGCTGTTGTTTCCTCTTTGTATAAATTGTCCATTCTAGAAAATCAGTATTTATTTTCAATGGTTTTAAATATTTATTTTCTAAAATAAATGGTAAATTATATGTCCACCAACATTCATCGTCTTAATATTTCAATTACAAAATACAACTTTTCCAATTCAAAAATCTTATGCCTCTTTATTCAACTTTTGGGCAATTGCTATAATACATATAATTTTATTTAACTAGATGAAGTATAATATCTAGCCCATTTTATTTAACTAGATGAAGTATAATATCTAATAAGATTCTAGCTAATGGCTAACTTTTCTATTAATTAAATATATTAACACATTTGGGATAAAGTAAGTGATTTGTTTTTATATTTTAACTTTTAATGACATTTTTTTTATTAATTTTTATATTCAGTGATCTTATATATATATGTCATGATTGAATTTATGCCTTAAGGCGTTTCTTTGCAACATCTAGTGCAATTGCTAGTATAATTCTCTTATAGAAAGTTATTTAGAGGCTTGGTTTTTTTGTTTTTCCATTTTTTTTAAAGATAATTATGATAGCTCGATATAACTATAGGTTTGATAGTTCGATGAGGTTAGATACCATGGTGTTAGATAGAGGGTTTCTTAAACACTTGATATAGATATTTGAAATTTAAATTTCAACCACTCAATCTAGAGTTTTAAGAGTTGGATCTAGCTCTTGAGGGCCTAAAAAATAAAGTTTTAGCGCCTATTCTCCAGATTTCTTTGCAACACCATCTTGTACCATAGTAGAATCCACGCATAACTTGTTTTTGAGTGGCAGAGTTGATCATGTTGGATTTTGAGAAGGAACCCTCTATCCAATCGCATATGCTTTAGACATTTTTGAATTCATATGATATATTTTATCTAATTTCTTTTAAACATAATGCTTGAATTATTTTGAAATTTTTTAAAGAGGTTGAATAAAAAATCAATATCATAAAATATAGAGAACAAAAAAATTTCAAAGAATACCAGTATCTTATTTTAGGAGTCCTATTCAAAATGGTACTCTTAGTTTTTCAAATTATTTAAATAGTTTTTGTACATAAAAATAAAATAATATGAAAAAATTAGATCTCTCCATGTATATCATGCTCACATATATATTTTTTCTAAATTACACATTTTAGATTTAGTTATGCTACGTGAACACATGCACACCTCTTAAGATGTGTGAAAATTTGCAAGGACAAACATTTTATTTAATGGAAAATTGACACATTATACAACACTAGATATCATTAGGACAACAACATAATTATCTACTCCCAATCAAAAGTCATAGTGCTTATATGAATTTTTAGGGCTTCAATTTGATAAAAGAGGAAAAACATGAAATTTCATGGCCACATTTGGCCCAAAAGTGCAACCCATATTCATGCATTCACCCTAGAGTTTTATTATCATTTATCAAACAAAAATTCATCATTATTGAGTCTCCATACTTTTTACTACTTTTTTAGTCTCTTTTGAACAATTTTTCTATTATTATTTTGTTGTTGTGGCTCTTTTATTCATTGTTGAATTTTATGAATTTCTATATATTGACACTCCAATTTGCTTTGGGTTTGAGCAATTTCCTTGTCATTGATGCTAAATAATTTTCTTGGAATTCAATTTTTTCCTTCTACATCATTGTAAATTTATTGTTGTGATCCATTGTGATGTTGGATTGTAACATTCTGAGTGAAAGTTGTATTCTTGTCTTTGCTATGAAATCTTCTAATGTTATTTTCTTTTCCCCATAGCAAAATGTCAAAATTTTCTTTTCTTTTTTACATTTAGAATAAATGTCTCCAACATTTCCATCCAATTATAACCTAAAACCATTGGAATATTACTAAAATAGATATTTGCAACATTGAATTGTCATATGTATTTATAGTCATCAACTGATATTAATAAAACCTAAATTTAAAAAAATTGTATCTCTTTAGTATATTATTTTAGGAACATACATAATCTTTGACTTAACCATTTATTCCCAAAGTTCAATTGATATCATTTTAAGTAGAAATGATAATATCCTCTTTTTGAATAATCCCTTTCTACTAAGTATATTGAAAAATATTCTTCCTTCTCTTTATTAATTATTATTTTGTTAAAAAAAGCAAAAACTTTAAATTGATGTCTCCTTATAGGTTTTCAGTAATTCATTCAATTTATTAAAGAACAATTAATTATTCTATATATTATTTTGTTGAGTTCAGCAGCAGAAAAACTTAAATAAAACACATAGAACACACAGCAAAAACAAACATAAAGACACATATTTTAATGTGGTTCACCCAACCAATCTGGGCTATGTCCACCAAACAGGGCATCGGCAATCTCATTCATCAACTGGAGAATTACAACATCAGATTTTCTCATCTGCTCTTCACTCACCTCACATTCCTCATGCTCACTTGCCTCTACGGGCTTACATTTTATAGCTTGGAGTAGGAAATGAATCATAAATTCACTCACAACAAATATGGGATAAATTAACTCCACATCAGGATTACATGGAGTCAATTTAGCAACAAATCCTATTGTTGTCACATTCATGAGATTTTCTCCAAATTTAATTAAAAGAAAATCTCAACAATCTCCACCTTGACAACAATTAGCCTGATACCCTGTTCCATTATTATTTTTATCTTTTCTGCATGCCAAGAGAAGCCAGACACCATCGTAGCTTCTCTAACAAAACTAGTTTCGTGAACATGCCTGCACAGTTTTCCTTTGTATGCACATTTTCAAGAGAGACTCCCCTTTCAGTGATAACCTGTCTTACAAAATGGTACTTGATAGGTATATGCTTTGATTTACTCTGATAGGCTGAATTCTTAGCCAAATGAATTGCACTTTGACTATCACAAAATAACTTGATGTTGTCCTGCAACCTACCAAACTCACCAAACAAACCTTTCAACCAAACTGCTTCTTTGCAAGCATGTGAAGCAGCGATGTATTCTACTTCTGTAGTGGATAAAGCAACAATGTTTTGTAGCTTTGACATCCAGCTTATAGCTCCACCTGCAAGAGTAAAGACATATCCTGAAGTTGACCTTCTCTTATCCAAATCACCTGTAAAATCGGAATCAACATAACCGCAAACAAATTCACTACTTCTGTTATAAGTGATACAGTAATCACTTGTGCCTCTCAGATACTGAAGCACCCATTTCACTGCTGACCAGTGTTCTTTTCCTAGATTTTCCATATACCTGCTGACAACCCCAACTGCATGTGAAATATCTGGTCGAGTACAAACCATCACATACATCAAACAACCTACTACATTGGCATATGGAATTCGAGACATATATTCCTTTTCTTCATTTGTGTTAGGACATAAAGTTGAAGAAAGCTTAAAATGGGAAGCTAAAGGGACTGAAACAGGCTTCACATTGTTCATACCAAACCTCAAGAGTATTTTCTCAATATACTTCTTTTGTGATAGCCACAGTTACCATTGCTCCTATCTCTGAAAATCTCCATGCCCAAAATCTGTTTTGCTGCTCCTAGATCTTTCATATCAAACGTCCTAGCCATCTGAGCCTTTAACCTATTGATCTCAGTTATGCTTTTGCTTGCTAAAAGCATATCGTCAACATACACTAAGATAATGAACATGCCATTACTTAATTTCTTAAAGTAAACATAATGATCATATTCACTTCTTATATAATTTTGACTCATCATGAAAGAATCAAATTTCTTGTACCATTGTCGAGGTGACTGCTTCAAACCATACAATGATTTCTTGAGCCTACAGACAAATTTCTTGTTGCAATTTTGAACAAACCCTTCCGATTATTCCATGTAAATCTCTTCATCTAAATCTCCATGTAAAAATGCAGTTTTAACATCTAGTTGTTGTAATTCTAAATCAAGTAAAGCAAATAATGCTAACACAATCCGAATTGAAACAATTTTTACAACTGGTGAAAATATCTCATGAAAGTCAATTCCTGCTTTCTGAGAAAAACCTTTCACGACCAGCCTCGCTTTGTACCTGTTTTCAGTATCATCAACACCCCTTTTCAATTTGTAAACCCATTTACATCCCACAATTTTTTTGTCTTTAGGAAGTTCCACCAGATCCCATGTGGCATTCTTGGCTAATGCCTTCATCTTGTCCTTCATAGCCTCTTTCCACTTACCACTGTTAGAACCTTCTACAGCTTCCTGATAGCACAAAGTTTCATCATCATTAGCAGTTAAAGCAACTGAAGTAACATAATCATCATACCTTTTAGGAAGACATCTGATTCTCGTAGACCTCCTTAAAGATGTTTCTGGTACTTCCACAATTTGCTGATTATTATCTGTAGGAACTTCTTCATGATCTACATCTGAAACTTGTTCATGATCTGCATCCGAAACTTGTTCATGATCTGAATCTGAAACTTGTTCATTTGGACTACATCAGTATTTGAACTAGTTTCAAACTGAATGTGTTGAAGCTTAGGTACATTCTCCTCTTTCAATTTATCATCTACATCTGGATTTTCAAGTGAAGATTCATTAAATTTAACATCTATGTTAATGATGATCTTGTGAGTAGTAGGATCCCACAACCTGTATCCCTTAGTCCCATCACCATATCCAACAAAGATATATCTTTTTGATTTAGAATCTAATTTTGAACGCTGATGTTTTGAAACTAGAGCATATGCATCACAACCAAAAACTTTCAGTTTATAATAATCACATGGATAACCTTTCCATGCCTCTTGAGGAATTTTGCATCCTATTGCGGTTGATGGTGATCGATTTATCAAATAACAAGTTGTAGAAACCGCTTCTGTCCACAATTCCTTTTGCAAATTGGCGTTACTAAGCATACTTCTTGCTCTCTCTAAAAGAGTCATGTTCATGCATTCAACAACTCCATTTTGCTGAGGAGTATATACAGTGGTTTTATGTCTTTCGATCCCAGTGTCCTTGCAATAATTATCAAATTCATTTAAAGTAAACTCACCACCATTGTCAATTCTTAAACATTTAATGGTTCTTCCAGTGATGTTTTCAACTAATGCTCTAAACTGTTTGAAAACTGTGAATACATCAGACTTCTTCTTTAACATGTAGACCCACACTTTTCTAGAGAAATCATCAATAAAAGATACAAAATATGACGATCCTCCATATGAGGTTGTAGGAGATGGACCCCAAACATCAGAATGGATATAATCAAGGATTCCCTTACTAGTATGTTTTCCAGTTTTAAACTTCTGCTTGCTTTGTTTCCCAAATAGACAATTTTTGCAGAAATCTAACTTAGAATATTTTAAACTAGGAAGTAACTTACGATCATATAATTTTTTTAATCCTCTTTCTCTCATATGGCCCAACCTTTGATGCCATAAACGAATAGAATTACTGTCGTTTTCAGATACTGTAGAAGCATGATCTAACTCTGTTTTTCCTTCTAACTGAAAAATATTTCCAACCTTCTTCGCTTTCATTACTAGTAAAATTCCTTTATAAAATTTCATTACTCCACCTTGAATAAAGGTTTTATATCCATTTGTGTCTAGCACTCCTAGTGAAATGAGGTTTTTTCTTAGTTCAGGCACGTGTCTTATATCAGTTAAAATTTTATTTGTCCCATCAAACATTTTAATCTGGATGCTTCCAATTCCCACAATATTACATGAGAGATCATTTCCCATGTAAAAAACTCCATCATTGATTGATTTATAAGTTTTAAACCATTCTCTATGAATGCACATGTGATTTGATGCACCAGAATCTAACAACCAATGTTGATCACGATTAGACAAACCAACTGATAACACTCCATCACTCATACCTAAAATGGATGCCGAACCTGTATCTGTCGTGTTTTCTTCTTTCTTCTCTGTCGAAGAGTCTCCTTTGGATGTTTGCTGTCTCTTCCAACAGTCCTTCTTCAAACGTCCTGATTTGCCACAAAACCAGCACTTTACCTTACTCTTCTTCCCTTTCAATTTTGACTGCGAGTTGTTGTGCTTACTGAAGCGTCTTTCTTTAGAACGTCCTCTGACCATCATTGCTTCTGATGTAGAGGTTTCTGAATTTGACCTTTTCCTTGTTTCTTCAGACAACAAAGCTCCAACAACATCATAAAACTCAAGGGTTTCTGATGAACTAAGACTTATAGAAGTAACAAAATGATCCCATGACTCAGGCAACAAGCATAATAAAGTTACAGCTTTATCTTCTGATTCAAATTTTACTTCTATACTTTCTAACTGCACCAAGAGAGTATTAAAGGTATTCAGATGATCAATTATTGTCGTACCTTCCTTCATGCGCAGGCTGTACAATTGTCGCTTCAGAAGAATCCTATTGGTTAAGGATTTTTTCATGTACAACTTTTCAAGCTTTGTCCACAAACCAGCAGCATTTTTCTCTGACACGATGTTAAACAAAAAATCATCCTCCAAACACAATCGAATGCCGCTAAGTTCTCTTTCATCCAAGTCACTCCATTCATCATCTGTCATGTTGTAAGGCTGTTTGGCTTTTCCCAACAGCGCCTTCGCCATGCCTTGTTGCACGAGTAGATCATACATCTTCACTTTCCAGATCTCGAAGTTGTTTTTCCCATTGAACTTCTCGATCTCAAACCGAGCACTTTGTGTTTTTGCCATGTTTAGTAGCTCGTGTCACAAAATCTCCAATTGCAACTCTTAAATTTTTTATTTTATTTATTTTAATCAAAATTAATTTTTGATTAAAAAATGCCCTTGCCTTAAAAAAAAATTGCCCTTGCCTTATAAAAAAAAATGCCCTTGCCTTATAATATCATGGCATATTACAATTTAAAAAACGATATATGATATAGTTATAATATCAAATATAAAACAAATCGATTAAAAAAAAAAATACAAATGGCATTTTTAAAAAATACAAATCAATTTATAATAAAACAAATCGACTTTTTACAAAGGCATATCATAACAGCTTCAAAAAACTTTAAATCGATTTAATAAAATATTCAAAGGTTATAACAATAGAACTGGAGTGAGATCTGTGCTCATATGTCCACGATCCAAGCACTAAGATAACACAAACACACAACGTCTCATGTGATACCGTGAATCAATCACAGCTAACTCGGCCTCACGAGCTTTGCAGTGGCTCTTTCACACGGCCTCTGGTTAACGCAGGACATCGTCCTTAGCAACAACAGCTACTTCAACACTTGTGCTTTGCACAACAGCAGCTCTTGGATGCAGCCAGTCTCCAAAAAATCACAGGATCAACAAACTCTGCCTCTGCAATAAAAAACACTTGCGCTCTGATACCAAATTGTTGAGTTCAGCAGCGGAAAAAACTTAAATAAAACACACAGAACACACAGTAGAAACAAACATAAAGACACAAATTTTAACGTGGTTCACCCAACCAATCTGGGCTACGTCCACCAAACAGGGCATCGACAGTCTCATTCATCAACTGGAGAATTACAACAACATAGTTTCTCATCTGCTCTTCACTCACCTCACATTCCTCATGCTCACTTGCCTCTACGGGCTTACATTTTATAGCTGGGAGTAGAAACTGAATCATAAATTCACTCACAACAAATATAGGATGCATTAACTCCACATCAGGATTACATGGCGTCAATTTAGCAAAAAATCCTATTGTTGTCACATTCATGAGATTTTCTCCAAATTTAATAAAAAGAAAATCTCAACATATTTTTCACCAAAATTTAACTTGGATGTAAAATAATGATTGCTTTTATCTTTTAGCCTTCACAATAAATGGTACTTTTCATTTTTTTTCCTAATTAAAATTAAACGTTTAAGTTAACATTTTAATTAAATTTTGAAATATATATATATAAAGTGGTGTGATTTCATCAAAGGTTACTGGATTAAAAAACAATAGCCCATAGACATCTTTTCTTAATATTAATTTTTAATTTTTATCAAGTATATCAAAATTTATTATATTTGTGCTAACTATTTTAAAGTGTTTGGAAACTTTTTGTTTATTTATTTACTAGTAAAATAAACTTGACTACATAAAGAGAAAAAGAAAAGAAAAATTGTACTTAAACCATATAGTAATGAAAAAATTACTTTAATACCACTTAAAATGAACTTAATGGTTTATTTTCTCAAATCATTCATCCATGCAAGATAAAGAAATCTCATATATCCATATTATTTAATAATTATTTATTATATGAATGTGTATCAAATTGACTATTGATTTAACAGAATGGATATATATAGACATAATTGATGATAAGTCATATTCTTAGCAAAGTGTATCACTTAAAATTTTACATAATAATTATGTTACATAAAAATTTCCTTATAACTATTAATACATGCATGTTAATGTTATAACCCTTAATGGCATATACTCTACATTTATTACAATAAAAATTACATTCGATTAATTCCACAATGTAATTGCAACTTACCCTCCACTAATTTTTTCTAGTCACAAGAAAACAAGATCTAATATAAGAGAGATTTCGTGTGACTTTCTCAGGGGATATATCACAACAAAACCAAAAAAATTCACAAATGGGAAACCAAGTAATGAGAAAATTAGACAATCTTATGGACTAACATCTACATATTAAATATTAAATAATTGGGTGTTGTAGAGAAAACCAAATCCACTATTCAAGAAAAAGTAGAATGAGATTGAAGAGACAAGGGGTATACAACCAAACATACAACCTATAATTAAGAGCCTAGAGGAAACCCATTTTTTGTTGGGTGAGAGGTGAGGTCAATAAGGTTATCTTTAGAGTCATTAGCAAAATCCAAGATGAGGGAAGAATCCAACATGAGGAATCCACCATGCTTCTTTGTGGTCCCTAAATAGGGGATGATAATAACGACCTAATTTTTCTATCCAGTCCAAATGAACATTAAGATCAAAGTGTTTTACTTCCTGACTCTAGAAACCATTAGTTACAAACATTTTGGTACGCCAATATACCTCCAAAGTCTTGTAGAATTGAAGAGAAAACATCCTAAACTTATACCCATGTTTGAATTCAATCAAATCTCTCATTAGGCCAAGCAATTGGCTATAGCATACCAATTTTGGAGTGATTATACAATTCATAAGTATATAGAGTGATTACAAGACTTCTATTTGTGATTTTTTTTTTTTTTTTTGTGGCTGCATCAATTTTTTTCTCTAAACCAAGCACTTTTCGTCTCAATAACAAACATGAGTACTTATGTCCACACCTTATCATGCAACAACATGAATACTTATGTCTACACCTTATCATGCAACAATGCTAATGTTAGAAAAATAAGACTCCAAGACCTAGATATTTCAATTTAACATTGGATCTCTTTCTAGTGGCCTTAAAATAATATTTTGTGAATTTAGCTCCCAAATATTGCCCTTAAATTAATTCACCTATGGTTTCATGCATAGTGGAACTATGTGCAATATTCAATGTACTTATGGCTTAGCTAGTGCAAAAACTTGTTCTTTTTATTCTTTATTGTTTACTGAATCCTAGTTTAAGTCTCATTTGAATGTATATGGTTTTACTGAATTTAGTTTGAACTAAACATTCTAGAAATCCATGGTAGTTTTAAGTTCACAAGTGAAATTAGTTTAGATGTAAGTTCATTGAGGTATTAAAGAGATGGTTCAATGCAACTGTAGCCATGGGATCTAAAAATTTAGCATAAATTGTAGCCATGGGATATAAAAAATTGTCATGATTTTGTGAAGATGTAATTTTTTTCTTTATTATATTCCACTTAAAAAATATTGTTTTAATGATAAAATTATTTGGTTCATTATAACTTTATTATATTTTTAAATTTAGCTATCAAAACCTTATAAACTGAGGAACAATGATTTTATGAAAATAAATAAATACAATTTAAAGATTAAAGTTTGATATAACAAATAGCCCTCAAAATAACAAAGATAGATTGAGATTGGATTATTTTTGTTTTAATGAAACTTTCATAATTATGAATAATGTAACTATTTCAAAGATGGGTTGAGATTGGGTCATTTGTGTTTTTATAAAAATTTCATAATTATGTATAGTGGTAACTATTTCAAGAGGACAAGACTGTAATGAATGAGTTTTGCAATCTATTTAGGTTCACATAATATCAAAATAATATGGTATTTCATTATCTTTTCAATTAGATCACATAAACTTTAAATCTATGGTTACCCTCTGTGTATATACATTCCCATGATACAAAAGATGATAATATATTTCGTCATCCTAAATTAGATAGCGCAAACTTGAAATGCATAGATTGTTTAGTATTTAGATAGTTTGCAAATGTGTTATACTGAGGTTCGAAATGGTTCTACTTATGAAATGGTTCTGCAAATGTTTATTAATGTTTTTGGATTATTTTGATTGAGAATATATGGTAGAGTATTTTGATAAAGAGAGTAAGATTTGTAAAATTATATTCTATTTCTGCCTCATAATACAGGTTATGTTGTATCTCCGTGCCTCTTACTCTTGTAATAGCTGCATGGACATTTCGCATGAGAGTAGTTTAAGGAGGTGAATTTTTAATGTTAACAAAATAAAGAATTGATACTATTTGGAAATTAGGTTCCATTTTAGTGGTTAAACCTTTCACTAATTAAAAATGATTCAAACCTTCCCATAATGACATTTATAGAAAAAATATTACTGAATTCCAATGAGATATTCGCAATCAGACTAAATGATCACATCGTTTAAACAACGCCTTTGCTATGTGATAGTTGTTTTATATTACTTGAATGTAAAATAATATAATTTCATCGAGTAGAATGTGTTGAGTTTTTAGATAATAAGTTACTGGAATTTTGATGCGATAAGGTTTTCTGTCAAAAACTTGTTAAGGCAATATTATTAAATCGCTGGTATAGAAAGAAAATAAAAGCCTTCACGTTTTTAATGTAAACCATGCAAAATTTATGCTAATATGATGTAAAGGGAATACGTAGAATTTTATATTTATATTAAAAAATATAAGAAAAAATAATTGTAAATTATTATAATTTTAATGATTTAAAATATTAAGAAAACTAATAACACTCTACAACACTAATAATTATCTAAATATTCAGTCCTAATAAATATTATAGAGACTAAGATACATAATTGGCTTTAAAACTGTTGGAATCCAGCTATGTACAACTCAACCTTTACAACATTTATGGTATACTGCAACACTTAACTGATGAATGCATAATATCTGCCCAACACAATCATAATAACACACAGAACACCAAAGATTTTCAACGTATTCAATGGCATCTGACGTTGCTAGGCTTCTAAGTTCTGCTGGTTCTCGCTGTTCAATCTGTTTGGTTTGAACATTCCCCAAATATGATTCACTATCAGAAACTCCTCTCTCCCCGGGCCTACGATGAAATAAGCACTGCCATTCGCTGTTTTATTTTAGAAAATTTATAAAGGGGTAAGATTCTGAGTTTGCGGAAAAAATGTGGTCGTCAGTCATCAATATTCTGAGTTTGCGGAAAAAATATGTGCATTATTTAAAACTCATGTCAGCTTTAATAGCATTTCATTGACTGCCTAGTGAAAAATTGCGTACGCTAGTCCGTAGTTAGTCAGCTTTAATGGCATGTTTACAACGCCCTGGAAATTGTGTACGTTACTACGAGTACAGTCAGATGTTACTGAGTGGCAACCAATAAGCACCGGCTACTTTTTATGTTTGTACTTTGTCAGATTTAAGTTAATTTAGATTGGACAGTGTGTAAATATACAAACCAGCATTAAATGTTGATTGCATATGGTTTTGAACAAGTATAGTGAGATGTACTAATAATTTTTTAACTTAGGCAAAGGATGTGGTGGGAGGCAGTGATTAAATTGGAAGAGCTGGTCTTATTTTTATTTTTAATCGAAAGGGTATATATTATTGGTGAGCCTTAGGCCCATTAATGCGGCCAGGGAGCTGATGCACACCGTCGGATTAAAGGTGTAGATCATCGTGCGGCATCAGCTGCCTGGCCGCATTAATGAGCCTATGGCCGCTGAAATAAAGCTCGCCAATATTATTTTGATCTTTCAAGATAAAAAGTTATAAAAAAAAATTGTACTTCTATTGACCAGTATATATAAATAAATCTTTTATATAAAAATATCCAAAATGACATAATGTTGTTTAAAAATTTTAAATTAAGACCAACCCTATTGATATAAATATATTAAAATATTTAGTTGGATA
This sequence comes from Pinus albicaulis, assembly GCA_034641835.2. Classification (NCBI taxonomy): domain Eukaryota; kingdom Viridiplantae; phylum Streptophyta; class Pinopsida; order Pinales; family Pinaceae; genus Pinus; species Pinus albicaulis. Next base: position 561,216,631 of record CM076581.1, read on the forward strand.
TATGAAAAAATGGAGTACAATTTAGATAATATTTTCCATTCAATTTAAGTAAAAGGTCATAACTCTGGACTATTTGTGCAACTCTGAGTTATCTAAATATTTATAATTGTAAGAAGAAATTGTATGGTGCTAAAAATGTTGAACAAATAACTCTTATGCGTGTAATAATATTTATAATTTGTTTATGCATTTATTAATGGTTTTGAAAATATGTAACTTGAATTTAAGAAAAAATAATCGTGGATCCGCTGCTACTATCAAATAGTATTTGAAAAATGACAAAAAAAAGAAAAAAGAAAAAGAAGATTGATGGTTTGCTACTAAGCATACCTAGCATGCTTGCTGAGAAGCCTCATATGTTTTTCAAGTGCATACATTCATCTATATGCAACTCCAAATATACATGCAACTGCAAGAAAGATATTTATTTATATTTAGATCATGATTCTCATCTATTAAACATTTCAAATCCTTTCGAGACAATATTTTGATAATAATAGCCATTAGATACACTCAGACACAACTTGGAGAAACCTTGACTTCTTCATTCGAATCTGAGGAAGGAGAGAAGAGTATGTACACTCTTTCCAGCGAAGCCATATGATCTATTCAGAATGTGTTTTAGAAGAGAACCTTTGGTATCAACAAGCAACTACTATGACTATTGTCGTGCCTACTTGGATTAATAGTTCACTGGAAACAAGTTATGTAAGTTCACCTCAATTTTAGAACGCGTGGACGTTCGATTGGACCGATATCGATATCGATGGTGTCTTTTTCCAGTCGAGCCATCTTTATTTGTAGGTTTCATATTTGTTGGTCGAATAATACCGCCCCCCCACCCCTACCGATGACGAACTCTCCAGTTAGCTATTTCCCACTCCACAGAGGAAACGCCTTTGTCGGACCGAATTTTGTAGTGTCAAGGCCTCAATGCCCTCCCGTACCGATGACAAACTCCCCAGTTAGCCATTGCCCACTCAATAGAGAGGAAACGCCTTTTCCAGCTGAATTTTGTAGTGTCAAGGCCTCAGATAACATATTTTGCATGCTCATTGTGAATGTAGACAAAAGAAAAACATTATTTCATATATGGAAAACATTTACTCTAAATCTGATTGGATAATATCATACTCGAAATTGCCACAAAACACACATAACATCTTGAAATCCTTGATGTTGGCCATGAATGCTTACCATCTTTATAGCTACCTTGAACCTTGACAGTGTAAGGATAGTTGCAACACTATGAATCAAATCACAAGGTTGTTCCATGTTCTCTATTCCGCAGTAAGTCATCTTTACCTTCCAAGTAAGCCATCGTTACTGTTCTATTTTTGCTTTGTGCTTCAAGCCTCTCATGCCTGCATAAGGAAGGAGCCACTTTTACCCTTACTTGTGTTGTTTTCTTTGATGTTGATGGGTCACTTAGTAAGACTTCGAAAGAATGTTGCAGGCGCAATAAAAATAAATGTGTTGACCAATTTCAAGACCATCTTGGGGAAATAGGAATAAAAAACTCCTAAAATCTTTCGATGGATGATTGCAATTCAAGGTGAGGTTCCACCGAAACTTAGCTTACAAGTTACAAACCTCCATTGCTCTGCATCGCTAAAGCTGGCGCTATTATGACTGCTATCAATGTGACATCCTCCATTATGATGTTGAATGTGTATTATACATAATTTATATATTTTCTTTAATGATGGAACAACTTCCCGCTGCATGTGTACCTTAAAATTTGTACGTCAATAAAAAATAATTAACTTGCAACCATTGCTCCGGTTAATATATCAGTAAGAGAACAATGTAAATTGCAACTAGGGAACAGGGTAATAGATAACCGGAATTTTCTGAAATGTCCAGCGAACCTGAAGCACTTCATAATACATTTTATAATATCACTCACATTTTTTTTAAACCTGTAGAAATACAAATTTAAATTTTTTTGCACATTTAAATTTTGTCGACCACTTTTATGACATGCTAGAGGGGTCTTGACTCATTGTGACGTGTTCAATTTTGAACACTTCTTGGCAACACAAGAAGATACTCTAACCGTAATAATAACGCGGTAAGATTCTTTAACAGGAAAGAAAATAAAACATCGTGGAAATATACTCTAAGAGGCAAAAAAATTTTTTTCCTAAAAATGCTCAAATAAGCCTCAGCACAAGTATACATAAAAAAAAAAAAAAAAAAAAATCAACAATTTACACTCGAGTATACACCAAAAGAACGATAATAGGAAAAAAGGGTGGTGAAAACAGACAAACCTCGAAACATAACTACAGAACCCAAGAAGAGATAAAAATCACACTGAATTGAAAAAAAGGAGTTGCAGCTCACAGGTGAGTACTGCACCTGGAGACTGCACTCAAACGAAGAGATCACTCTACATTCATTAATCAGAAAATACATCTTTAAGTACATCACAAGAAATCAGGAAGTTGTAAACAGAGTCCTAAATTCTAGGAACAAATCCTAAACTAAGGAGATACGTTACAACTATATAACCATTTCTCCATTAATATAAAAAATAATATTAATTATTTTCAACTCCCCCCCCCCCCCCTTAATGGAGAAAGGATAACTCCTAGCATCCCTCTAAACAATTCAAACTTTACACGCCCAAGAGGCTTAGTAAAAATATCAGCCATATTGTCACAAGTTTTACAATATTCAACAAATATCTCCTTTGACTGTAGTTTCTCTCAAACAAAATGGAACTGAGTATCGTTGTGCTTAGTGTTTTTATGAAAGAATGGATTGTATGCAAGCTTGATGGTACTTTGGTTGTTAGTTTTTATGATAGTTGATTCTTTCTGTTCTTCTCCTGCATCGTTGAGAAGTCTTCTCAACCAGATAGCTTCACATGTGGCTGCACACAATGCTTGTTACTCAGCTTCACATGAAGATAAAGCTACAGTGCTTTGATTTTTGCTGCTCCATGCTATGACCCCGGATCCAATGCTGAATGTGTAACCTGTGATAGACCTTCGATCATCCAAGTTACCTGCCCAATTTGAATCTGAAAAACCTGCTAGAGTAACATTAGATGTGTAAGTGTATAAAATACCATAATTACTAGTACCACTAAGATACCTCAACACGCTTTTTGCTGCGACCCAGTGACTTTCGAGTGGTTTTGGCATAAACTGGCTCAACATACTAACAGAATATGCCAAGTCTGGTCTAGTTGTAGTAAGATATATCAAACTCCCAACTAGCTGTCTATACATAGTGGCATCCGCCTCTTTAGTACCATCGTCACTGCTCAACTTTTAATTCTGTTGCAATGGTGTTGCTGCTGATCTACACTGCTCCATCCTGAACTTTTCCAGCAAGTTTCTGGCATACTTCCCTTGAGTAAGAAAAGTCTTTCCTGAATCTCTCCATACTTCCAATCCCAAACAATAATGGAGATTTCCAAGATCTTTCATTTCAAACACTTGTGACATCCGCCGTTTGATTTCTTTGATCAGATTGTTAGCATTCCCTGTTATGATAATATCATCTACATACAAAGAAATCAAAATAATTTGCCTTTGTTTATTAAACTTGGTATACAGATTTGGATCATTCATGCTCCTATGAAAGCCATGTTGTACAAAGAATGAATCAATCTTCTCATACCATGACCTGGGTGCTTGTTTTAAACCATAAAGTGCCTTTTTCAAACTACAAACAAGATGTTCCTGCCCCTTTTTCACAAACCCTTCAGGCTGAACTAAATAAATTTCTTCTTTCAAGTCACCATTCAGAAATGCAGACTTAACATCTAGCTGGTGTAGCTGCCACTTATGTTTTTTTGCTAAGGAAATTAGCATTCTAATAGTGTTTAATTTTGCTACAGGAGCAAAGGTGTCATCGAAATCTATTCCCTCTTGCTGTGAGTAGCCCTTTGCTACCAGTCTAGCTTTAAGTTTTTCTATACTCCCATTTGCATTTATTTTAGGTTTATACAGCCATTTGCATCATATGGGGGTTTTACCTTCAGGCAGCTCAACTAAATCCCAAGTATGGTTTCTGATAATTGATTCAATTTCCTCATGCATTGCAACCCTCCATGCATCAGATGACTTGCTTCTTTATAATTTGCATGTTCTACAATGTTTAAAATGTTTATCATTAAAGCATAGTCTTTCAATGTGGATGGTAATTGAGTCTTCCTACCTGATCTCCTTGGTAGGGAACTTACCTCAAATCTGTTTGTTTCAGCCTTATCCGAGCTTGCATCATTGATTACATTACCTGCTACTTCTTCTTCTTTCTGCTCGTGCTCTTCATCATCCTCACTGTTTTCTTCCATTAGTAATGGAATGTGCCAATCATTGTTACAGTCATCCTTTCCTTCTTCAACTTGTTCATGAAATATGACATCTCTGCTTGCAAAAACCTTATGAGTCATAGGATTAAATAACTTATATGCTTTAAACTCAGTGCCATATCCAACAAAGATACATTTCAGGGCTTTAGGATCTAACTTCTTCCTATCTTCCTTAGGTATATGAGCGTAAGCTTTTGACCCAAATATTCTTAAATGACTCACTGCTGGTTTGAATCCAAATAATTCTTCAAAAGGGGTTTTGAAGCCTAGACATTTAGTAGGACTCCTATTCTTTAAATAGACAACACTGTTAATAGCTTCCGCCCAAAAACCATTTGATAGACCCTTACCTTGAAGCATGCTCCTTGAGCACTCCACAAGAGTTTTGTTCTTCCTTTTTGCCACTCCATTATGTTGTGGTGTGTGAGGCACTGTAAACTATTGAACAATCCCATGATGCTTGCAGAAATTCATGAACTCTCCCAACTTGTATTCTCCCCCTTGATCTGAGCGGAGAACTTTTATGCTTTTTCCTGTCTGGTTTTCTACCATAGATTTAAACTCTTTAAAATACTAAAAGGTCTGACTCTTTTTACTCAGAAAGTATATCCAAGAGAATCTAGTGCAATCATCTGTAAATAAAAGAAAGTGATATGCACCACCTAGTGACCTAGTTTGCATAGGTCCGCATATGTATGTATGCACCAGCTCTAGAATATCTCTTTCCTTTCTATTAACATGCAAAGGGAATTATTTTATATGCATTTTCCCTAATGCACATCCATCACAATCCAACTGAACATTATGGAAAACAGGGAGTCCATCGACCATACCTTTTCTCTGAAGTAGAATGAGGTCTTGTAGATTAAGATGGTCGAATCTTTGGTGCCAAAGATTTTTGGTTGTCGATCCAATTGTGACCATGGCTTGTTGTGGCATGCTTTTCACATCTAGTCTATACAAGCTCCTCACACGCACTCCTGTGGAAACTGTTTCCATCTTGCTATCCTTTATGACACAGTTAGTCTTGAATAATAGATAAAGAGATCAATTTTTCTTAATTTCGGGCACATACAATACATTCTTAAGGTGTCTAATGTCATCGCTAGGTAACTTTACCGGAATATCACCATACCCTTTGATCTCATATCCGCTATCATTTCCTAAATAAATGTTCGACCCACATGAAGTTTCTTCAAGAAATTCAAACCATTCCTTCTTACCTGTCATATGTGAGGATGCACCAGAATCGACATACCATATGTCGTCCTCATCTCCCTTAGAAGATGAAAGGGCACAATCGGCTGTAAACAGTTGAAGTTCGTGGCTATGGTCTTCATCTTCCTCAAAAAAGTAACATTTTTGCTTTCTCTGTTTATTCCTTGCTTCGCCTGCCTGCCTCTTATAACATTCTTTAATCTGATGACCAATTTTTCCACAGTAAAAACATTTCTTGCTGGGAAAATTATTAGCAGACATACCTTTAAACGGTCTCTTTTGAAACGTGTTGGCTCCTTTCTGTTGCTGTTGCTGTGGTTGTTATTGCTGTTGTGGTTGTTGTTGCTGCTGTGGTTGTTGTGGCTACTTCCCTCTATACTGTCGCCTTTTCGCCATCAGAGCAAGATCATTTCTCTGTGATTTAAAATTCTTTCGTCGCTCTTCTTCTTGTAGCAGAATCCCTGTCAACTCTTCAAATGCAGGGGCTTTCTCCCTTGTTTCCAATCCTGTGATGAACATCTGATATTCATCTTTCATTCCATTCAACGTGATCGTGACCAGATCAGAATCAGACACCTTCTCTTCGATGTCTCCCAATCTGTCCTTCAGGTCTTTGACTCTAGCAATGAATCCAGCAGTGGACTCATTCTCCTCCATTTCATCGCAAACAACTTGCCTTTGAGTGACAAGACACGATTTGTATTCTGCGTCTAGTATAGGTTCTTGATCGTCGTCCAAATTTCAGTGGACGATTTGCTGTCTCTAATATGTGGGATAATATTTTCCTTGACGGACATCTTTAGTATGACCTTTGCTTTGGTCTCCCTTTTATCCCAGTCTTGTTCTTGTGCAGCGATTCCTATTACCAAATTTGGTCTTGGCTCAGTTCCTATGACAATCGACCACGCATTTGCGCTTTCAAGTAATGTCTGTATCTTGAATTTCCAGTTGGTGAAATTAGATCCATCGAGTTTGCCAGACTCGTGGAGATACAATTCTATACTGTTATTCATACTGGACTAATAAACTTTCTGATCTTCCGATGAATTATTTTACCCAACTGAACAATTGCAGGACACACTAAAAAAAAAATCAATACATACCAGATCCTGACCATTGTTTTGCTGGAAATTTCGTACCTTCAATGTGCCACCACCGAGCAAGTCTGATCTGCTACCACCAAGCAAATCTGAACCTTCAATACGCCACCACCGGGCAAGTCCGATTTGCCACCTCCGAGCGAATCAGGAACTTCAATGCGCCACCACCGGGCAAGTCCGATCTGCTGCCACCGAGCAAATCTGGAACTTCAATGCGCCACCACCGGGCAAGTCTGATCTGCTGCCACTGAGCAAATCAGGAACTTCAATATGCCACCACCGGGCAAGTTCGATCTGCTGCCACCGAGCAAATCAGGAACTTCAATACGCCACCACCGGGCAAGTCCGATCTGCTGCCACCGAGAAAATCAGGAACTTCAATACGCCACCACTGGGCAAGTCCGATCTGCTGCCACCGAGTAAATCAGGAACTTCAATATGCCACCACCGAGAAGGTTCGATCTGCAAAAAATGCATACCTTCCCAAAGAGAAAGAGGTTGGTGCTTCTCCAAGGCGAAAAATCCGCGCCCAAATCAAAATGCACGCATGCATAGAAAATTTTAGGGGCTAATATTCGCAAGTGGGCTATTTTTCCATGCTTTTTCCAAAAAAAAAATTTCGCCAATTCCCATTTTTTTTTAAAATTGATTCGCCCAAATTTTATAGTATAAAAATATTTTACCCTAAAAATTGCCAAAAATTTATATATACTAATATAAAATGATTACAAAACTAAATATTTTTACAAAAATAACATCAAAAATTTTACAATTCACATATTGGGGACTACTAAGATTCGCCAAGTTTTTAAACTTTAAGATAAACGTCCATCCTTCAAATTTTCCCTGCACGCATGTCCCAAAATTGGCGCGTTGGCGCGGGTATGGATCTCAAACTCGCGCCAATGGCATGACTGTTCACGACGAAACTGCGCCAACCCTTTCTTCCACTCAAAGATGATCAGTCATCTGAGACCTATGCTTCAGGTGTTACTGCAGTCCACCTGCTCCTACGAAAGCTTCTGTATACACCTCCGCCACTAAGGCTCTATAGTCAATGATGCTAAAAATAATAATAATAATAAGGCTCCCCCTACTCTGTGCTTTGATACCAAGATAAAAATCACACTGAATTGAAAAGAAGGAGTTGCAGCTCATAGGTGAGTACTGCACCTGGAGATTGCACTCAAACGGAGAGATCACTCTACATTCATTAATCAGAAAATGCATCTTTAAGTACATCATAAGAAATCAGGAAGTTGTAAACAGAATCCTAAATTCTAGGAACAAATCCTAAACTAAGGAGATACGTTACAACTATGTAACCATTTCTCCATTAATATAAAAAATAATATTAATTATTTTCAACTAGAAGGCCACCCCAAACGTCATAGTCTAAAAAAACCCCAGAATAACTCAAAATTTTCGGTAAGATTATGAAAAATTCGGGCAAAGATTTTAAAAAATCTGGGTAATAGTCGTTAAACTTGAATATTTTGGGTGCCCTAGAGGTTTTTGATGATGCTAAATCTATTTCCACCATAAAAAATGCAACCTTAAGGATTTTTGATGGTGCTGAATCCATTTCCACCATAAAAAATGCAATTCAAACATTCCAACTACTTGATTTAAAAAAAAAAAATTACACAAAAAAACGGTTGTCCCAATTATTTTGTTATGTCTATAAACAACTCTACCCCAAACCACACACCTCTAAATGAAACCATGAACTAACACGATTTTTATCACCAACAAAGTGAGGCGTTCTACATCCCCTTGAGGGGAGTCACGAAGGTGGCTAGACTTCAAGTAGCCCCTCAATGAATCCTCTATCTATGACAATGTATATTGTAATTAGTTTATCAAATTATTAATATTCGACTTTCAATTAATTTTCAAAATTTTATAAATATTTCTAAAAATTTGAATATTTTGAAAATAAAAAATTAAATTTTACATATTTACAATCTAACATTTTTTTAATTAATTGATGCATGAGGTGGAACTAATTTTACCTATTTTTTAAAATAAAATTTTCAATTATAAAAATTAATTAAAATGTTTGAAATAGAAAAAATTAAAGTTTTACCTAATGTCCCAATTATTAATTATGTCGTTAATTAATCCTAAATTGTCAATAATGTCAATAGTTAAGATTATCATGGTGTATGGTATATCGTGCTCAACTATGCTCTGCATTTCAATATTTTACTGGCGCGAGAGTTGTACACACTACAAAGGTTTCACAAGATCATTGATTCAAAAAATACAACTTCACTGTCAATCATTTAAATACTAATACCTCCACCTAGCTTTACTCCTGTTTGAAATTATGAATGAAAGGAGACGTAAAGAGAATTTGCTTTCAGCCTCTAGGGTTTCTCTTTAAAAAGAAAATTCAAATTTGTGACTGCTATCAGGGTATCGGCTCCCCAAAAGCACTTGGCAAAGTTAACTTCTCCAATGTTTGAGACCTGATATGACATTACCCTTGTCGATTAAAAACCCATAAATTAATAACATACCCTCCTCGCAGCAATTAAAGCCAACAAACGTTAGATTGGTCACTCCTCTCCGATACCGGCTATCAGAGTATCGAGCTGGTCATTTCAATAAAGTCAATACTCACCTGATACCCGATATCCTGTCACCCTTGCCCATCTCACCTTTCTTCGTCATACCTTGTGCCTATTTAGGTCTAGACACATGGAAAAAAAAACCCACGTGGCATGGGACTTGTGCAACTGAAAACCAACCGCTAAGTCCTCCCGTCAACATATTTTTATTTAACACTTTACTCCATAGATTATGCCACATCACTCGTTATGACGTCATGGTTGACGTAATCACAACCTTACGCACATTATCGACATGCACTTAATGTTTATCCCATAGAACGATGCGATATGCCGATTGCCAATACGTATTGTCTCCAGATTAATTAACAAGGGTTATAGTTTAAGCAAGGTCTAATTCATTCTTCAACACATATTAACCTTAGGCCATATATTTGAATGATTTGAAATTTTAACGTCAAGTTTTGCGCTTATTATGTAGCGTGTTTGCCTCACCTTGCCATTAATTTCGAATAAATCTGGATTTATCTCATAATCCTTATTTCCAATATGCAAATGACCTTAGTGGTATCACTTCCCTCCACATTGACATTGCTAGTAACTTTCATAGACTCTTAGAACATCATTATGGCATTCCTATCAAGAGTAATTGGGTTAAGTGTGTCTTTCATAATTTCACAATAATAGATGTTACACAAATAACTTACTAAGATGCTTATGTTTTATTTTCTTGGTTGTAGGTTATGAAAAAAAAATGTCTCTCAAAAATTAAGGAAACAACCAAACATTGCAAACCCTTCCAAGGATGATGAAAATGACATCGAATAATCTCATATCCTCCTAATAACTTTGAGAACCTACAATATTATTATGCAGAATGCTTATACAAATCATGAAATCTTATGTTATGCACACTAGTAAAATAAGAGAACATAACATTATTAAATTGTTATGTCAATACTCAGAGTGGATCTGCTTTGCAATCCTACATCATGACAGAGAGTCGATTGGAGGACAATGCAATTTCGAGAGGCCATGTTGTTTTGTGAAAAACGAAATAATTTCAATATGAACATATGCACCAAAGTGGAAAGAACAATTGCATGACGATACCTTGAGGATAATTATAATATTTTTTAGCTGAAACTCTATAATAAGTATTTTTAAATCCTCATGATTAAGAGAATGATAAACTCATCCTAATGGAGGTGAGGGAGTGCATGTTTATCCCTAGAGAGGTGCATTTGTAGCCATCTCATCCCATGCCTATAAAGTTTAATATACATAATACATTGTGGTATGTTTACCTTAACGAAACTTCACAACAAGTAACAACATTTGTTTCCTTCTCTAGTATATGACAGATCCTGATAATGAGATATTCAGTAGAGGTGTTATATCTGTATTAGAATAGACTTATCAAACACCCACTATAATGGATCTCACATAAACCTCAAATTTCCTTGCACCAGATGCCAACCATATTAGTCCATATGACTTGGTGCTATGAGAAAGAGCCTAATTCGAAAGGTGTTGCAATTATTGATTATTAGATCATTTCCTTCTAAAACCACCAAGTGATCCTTTGATGCAACAAATGCAATGGAGAAGCCAATTTACACACATAATTCACAAGAAAACCATGTTATGCCAATTGGCTTAGTTGAGTCAAAATTCGTTAGGGTATATTTTAAGGATTCAAATATTATGCCTATGTATAGTATTATAGGTGACTATTCTAGTTTGAAAAGTCATACATATAGTATGTGGGAAAATATTCAATAAAAAACATGTAATCTACTATTAAAATTGGTAAATATTTGGAAAATATTATCCATTTACTCATATACATGTAACAAATGGGCAAATTTTTAGCCAAATGAGAGTTATATTTTTTTCGAAAAATGTAAAAAAATAGCTAATTAGCGAATTTAATTTTTCCCCTAAAATTTTCCTTAAAATTTGTCAAAGTGAAGCAATGCAAGTCAAGTCATGATGTATGGAATAAGCTTCAAACTTATTATGAAGGTGATAAAAAGGTCAAAGAAGTTTGGTTGCAAGCGCTTAGGAGAAAATTTGAAAGTTTGAAATTGGAAGATGATGATGACATTGCATCATATTTTCTTTGCATAGAAAATATAGTTAACTCCATTTCAGGTCTTGGTGAAGTTGTCTCTGATAACTATGTTGCTCGAAATGTTTTGAGATTACTCCCATCAAGATTTGATGCTAAAGTTTCAACCCTTAAGGAACTAACAAAAGATGACAAGATGATCATAGATAAACTCCATGTAACTCTTTCAACATATCAGTTGATAATATTTTGAAGGTGTTGGATCTTGCAAACATACATGGGATCTCCCATATATGAGGTACCAATTAGACCTCACACCATTTGGTGTAGGAGTCCCATCTAGAAATATTGCCCGACTTCCATTAACTTAGAGATTTTCCTTTGCTTAAGAAACTAGCATGAGAGAGTAGCGCACATGTGCTTTTGAATGAGCAAGAGAGTTTGTGTTTTGAATTTTTCAATTGTAGATGTATCAAGGTTTTTTCACTCTAAGGGAGAGAAAGTGTGTTTCTAAAAGAAATGTAATAGTGCTAATCTAGTAGAGACGCACACACATGAACAAGAAGAATCATTAGACATCAAGTGAAACTGTTCACATATATGGTATGATCATTAAAATCATCACAACACATTTCCATCAAGTTGACCACCAAAGTCACTGAAATAGTTCAATTACTCTAATACATAGCAAGCCAACATAAACAGTAAACATTAAAAGAGTAGTCTCAAGACTTCCACGATCTATGCATGAAAATATGTTGACCAAATATATTCAAGTATTAAGCAAAAGTTCCAAGATACATGAGTACAATGAACATCACTAGCTTCAATAGTGGAGCGTTAGAGCCACTACTTGCTCCCCAGAAGTAGTGTCTCTATTTCTCTAATGCCTTGTGGGACAAGCCAAGGTTAAAAATATTTTTCTTGAGTAATGAGGCTACTTTTATAACTTGAGGTATGACCTTTCATATCCTCACGACTCTTGGCTTTCCAACTTCTAATGACCTTTTGGACTTCTATAACTCTTGAAATTCAAAATAAATTTTGGAATTACATATGACTCTTGGAATTACATGTCTTTTGGACTTCTTCACATGGCTATTTTTTCCATACATGACTCTTGGAATTCTACTTCTTTGCCTTAACAATAATTACACCATTACATCGTAATTTCCACATCATCATGCAGTGAATACATGACAAGTCACTTTCATTGATGTCTAGGACTCATAGTGACTGATGACATGGACTTTATTGGAAGCTGACAATGCTTCCACTGGTATTCTCTAATATTGCATGCAACTTCCATGTTTTTGATGTTTTCACCCTCCAAAGGGTCTTTGATTACATGGATTATTTTGAGCTGCTTCGATCATCAAAATTTCAATGTTTTTCATGTTGTCTCATCACATGTTCTTCGTTCTTGAATGCTTCTTTTGACTGCCTCTTTACCCAATCTCTTCATGCATCATTTCCATGTTGTTTTAGAAGTACTTGCAATTGAAATCAGTCATGGAAAGCCAAGATAAACCTGAAAAATCTCCTATTCTAACATTTTTCATGCAAATATGTTGTGTAAGGCTTAACAGTGTGCTCATGAAGATAAAGGGGGACTTCTGGGAGTAAGGGAGCACTATGAAAGGTTGAAGGAATGAATATTCAAGGCTTTGGGATGCGCTCATGCACTCAAAAAGAGAGAGAAATCTCAAGGGAGGGTGTAGGGATCAGTTCTGAAGGACGAAGGAATAACATTCGGGCATCCCAAGTGCATTGTGCACTCAAGATAGAGAGGAAGGGCGCAGGGCACACTATCGAAGGCTTAAGGGATGAGGCTTGAAGTCTTCGGGGTGCACACTATCGAAGGCTTAAGGGATGAGGCTTGAAGAGAGCCAAGGAGGGAGTAGGGCATAGTATTGAAGGCTGAAGGGGTTAGGCTTCGTGCTTTCCAAGTGTTCTATGTGTTAAAGAGGGTCAACAAGGGTGCAAGGTGCAGTGCTAAAGGATAAAAGGGTTAGGCTCCAATCTTCCCAAGTGTGCCATGCGCTCAACAAGGAGGAAGGATTTCTTAAGGGCATAGTTCAGAACAAGGAAGGGGAATGCTTCTTAGGAGTGTGATATGCTCTCTTAGAGGGTACAAGGCGCACTTTTGAAAAATGAAGGAGTCTCGATCAAGGCTTAAAAGTGCATCATGCACTCTAGCCTTAATGGGTTAACTTGTGCAACCAAAATTTGTCTAAGTATGGACATAAAACAAGGGGCAAACAATATGAGTGTAGACATGAAATCAAGTATGATATACCAACTCATCAATAGGAATTAGATAGGCTTGAATAATGATAAATACACATCAAAACGTCAGTTTCTAAACACTCCCCAAGTACAATGAAAAAAGTATGTGTGACTGTGACCAAAAGTGTCATTTTACAACAAACAAAGGTATTGTAACTATGAAGTTCACTAGAAATTTTCTAAATAATGCGACGACACTTAGGAACGATCAAGAACACTTAAAAAATGTGGAATGACTTGAAATGACACGTGATGACCTACGCGATACTTGATGTGACCGTTTGCTAGGTTTCAAAATTTGAATGTAGTGAAGTTTTGGAGGATTCTGTAGTAGCGACAACACTTGGCGACACACTAGACAAACTTCAACTTCTCTTTCTAGGAATAAATTTTCAGTTGAAAGGTTATCCATTTAGGAAGTATTTACTCACTAATTGGAATGCCTTGAATTCCCCTTTCAACCTAACTTTAAACATAACACCTTACTTCCATTTAATTGGTTCGAACACAAAGATATGCCATATTGTAATTGTTTTAATCTAGGAAAGGGTAATATGTGCATCGATATTAATATATTTAGAGTATGAGTGTCATCTCTGGTGTTTCTCTACTGCCAACAGGCACAAAAAATACCCAACAATGTCATTATAGGAGCACAAGTGTTGCTTCTCTAGCAATGAGCCTGAAAAATATCCCGTTAAAGTTATTTGCTTCACCTCCCTCCACAATAATTATTTCTCTTCTTTAACCCTTTATTTATTTAAAAGGACTATGCTCTGAAACTTATTATTTTCAATGAGTGGAAGAAGGATCTCGACTTGTTGAGAGAAGAGGAGGTTTCCCCTTTAGAGAAGTATTTATATAACCTTTGACATTGGTTTCATCGCTTTATATTTTCCACTTATCCTTTATCTATTAGATTGGATAAGCATGAAAAATGCCAAGTATATTTCACACCAAGTTGAGGAGTTCAGATACTAGAATACATGTAGATCTGACAAGTTCCCTCAAGGTTTTCCTTTTGGATGTATCGTATTTTCCATCTAGAATTAGCTCAACCTATGGAATATTCCGAAAACAAAGAAGAAGAACCAACGTATATCTTGTGGTTGTCACACTTCCTCTTTATTACACCACATTGTCTTTTTGAGCCATGCACTCTTTCACACAAGGTCTTATTTATGTATAATAACCAAGTCACAAAAAGGACAGGAAAATACTCGACGTGGCAAAAATAATACTAACACAAACGATAAAGAAAAATAATATAAGGAAACTATATAGGAAACACAACTGAGAATTGTTATTGAAAATAGTGCTTCAAATCTCGGCCATTAACAGGAAGAGGGTCAGTCCTCCCATCTAAGTATTTCATATTGAAAGCGTTATGACCATGTTTCTCTTCGATGTTGTAGGGGCCTATCCACAAATATTGGAACTTAATGTGTTTTCCTTTCCCTTCGTGGTATTTATCTCACTTCAATACTAAGTCACCCACATCAAAAATCTTAGTCCCTATAGATTTCTTATCGAGCCAATGCTTAATACGGCTTTGGTGTACGACAACTCTTTCTTTAAATTTGAGCCTTTATTCCTCAAGGTTAAACAAAGTATCTATCCTGCTTTGAACCAGGAGGAATGGTCTTCCTTGGGACTCCTAGGAGAGTTGCAAGGCTAGGAGATATTGGTTTGGAGGAAAGATAACTTTTACAATCTATACAAGGAAGCATGGTGAGGTTTTGAGGAAAGGCTTAGGAGTCTCACAACTAGTCCATAATTCATTTATGATGAAAACCCAAACCTGTTTCAGAGGTCAAGTTTTCTTGAATCCCATAGTCCTAGTGGTTCCTAGGATAATGAATCCCTTTTATAAATAATCAGAGTCATGCTCCTTCACATAAATCCATCGTAGCCAAGCTCTTTTTCTTAGTAGTGCTCACTGGAATCAAGCGCTATAGCCAAGCATTTTACAATGATTATTATATTGTAACCTCACATCCTCATAGCTTGTTAAATTGTAATTGTAAATACTTACGGGCTCGTGGAACTCCGGGTATTTCGACCTAGCCCCACCATTCCTTCCACTACGCCAAAGGCTTTGTTCCTTTATAGAATCCTTTTCAGGTTTCCTTTTTCCCTATAATGGGAAAGAATTGCAAACCACCTTCTTGGTTTTGGGCTCCACCAAGTTCCCCAAATGCTAATTAATATGAGTTATGGGGTTTTTGACCTTTCGAACTTTCGGGATGAGACTCGTTGGTCTCGAAACTCACACCTTGAGAGCTTCCAAGTATAAGAGCTCTTTCCTTGTTCCTCCGAGAGGCATAATCTACAGCCCAGTATGACCTCGATGTCAAGTATGTCACGTCCTCAAAAAATAATAAATTCTATTTTTGCTAATATCGGCCAAAGCATTAACCTAATTTTTAATTTTATATAATTTTATATAATTTTAGTAATAGATTTATTATATACGTGAATTTGAATGGATCATAAATTTACCTTGAACAAAAAAAAAATTACCACATTGAATTTCCAAATTAAGTAAAATTTTAAACATCTTTACTCTTTACTAAAGTCAATACCATTACCTAAATCAAAGGAAAAGATTTAATTCAACACAAACAATCAAAATCCAAAATATTTTAATATTTCTGTAATAGAACTATTCGAACTTACGTAAATACATATGGTAAATATATTTTTACTTTAATTGTTTAATCAAGAAAATAAAGAATCGGTTTGATGTAAAAAAAATTCTTGAATGAGTATTCGTTATTTATTTTAGATCTCTGGAGAGTTTTGAAATCTACCAATTAAATGGAAGATGACCACCAATACAATTGGGTCAAGGTTGCACCTATACGCTTAGCCGCTATTCAGGACGCTCGTGAAGTTATGAGCATACACAGTTGTATACAGTGAGGTCTACGTTTCATGGATACGATGACAAAAAAGATAGCAGAGAAGCCATCATGGGGCCATGCATGTGAACGGGAACGCGTTCGACATGATATGCACACGGAAAATCAACATCACTGTTTTTTCCATATCTGCCACGAACAACATGATGAAGAACACAATTTTCCAGGCAGTGAAAGGGTTGAAGCCAAGGGATTTTTTGATCTAATCATAGACTTCCTATGAGTAAATTCCTTTGAAAAGAAGTCCATGGAGATCGTCAACAGGAAAGAACGTGAAAGAACTGGTTTTTCTATGTTCAGAATCGATAATATGGAGACCGGTACCATACTGAGAACAGATAAACTGAAAAAGATAAGTAATGTTCTTTGTTAATTTCCGGTGTTTGATTATTTTCTTCAAAATATTTTCCATGTTTACGTGTTTATGTGGAAAACTAGATTTTACTTAAAAATCTATTATGCTATATTTCTTGGAAAAGAAATACTTTGTCCATGCACAAAGAATATACTTTATCCATGCACAAAGATTAGATGATTGTGTTAAATATATGGAAAGAAATATATAAATGTTTATATAATATTGTATAAGCAAGAAAATAGAAGATGCATGCTCTTTTTTTTTTCTAAGTAAAACTATATCTATTAAGCAGTCAAACCAGAGTTACAATTCTCATCCTTGGAAATGGATGAATCCATGACGGAGGGAATTGGCAAAACGCTATTGTCCAAAACTAGACTGCCCCTAGAGGGGAAACCAACCTTGAAAATCCAACCATAACATGTTGCCCATAGCGGGAAACAAGCCTTAGTAGCAGTACAAAAAGAGATAAATAGAGCTAAACAAAGATAGCAGATAAACCAGTAAACGGAAAAATTCGAAGAGTGAACTCTATGGAGAACCTTCATGTGAGTCGCTGGGGGGAGGTGATTCTTTGAGAATGCGGCAGATATATCCATAATCCAGAGTGTCCATGCCTTGGTTCGCGTCCTCAAGCGGTTCATGCGGAGAAGGAGGAAGACCGAGGCACTCCTCCGGTGAGTCCGCAGAGGTGATATCCTGCAAGAAGGCTGGATTGTCTAGAGAGGCCATCACATTGTGGTCATATTTCTTCGAGGGGGTGCCCAAATGGCTCAACCCCGGGAGTCGGTTCTCCGCAGCTGGTTCAAAATCACTATCATCTGAATTAGAGCTGGAAGCAGGCTGCATGGGGAGGGCTTTAAGTTTTTGGGGGAGGAAGGCGAGCTCAGCAATAATGGTGGATTTACGAGCCCTCTTCTTGCAATGGGAGGAGGAGGGCGGAGCATACGAATCAGAGAGCTGCGCTGGAGGAGCCAAAGGGTCGGAAAAATCAGTGGGAGGCAAGGCCGGAGCAAGGATAGAGGGTGACAAGTCCGCCATATCCCAGTCGACAGGAAGATTCAAGTTCATGTGGAGGGCATGTGGCAGAGGGGGCCGCACAGGGAAACCCCTTCCCCCCGCTCGTTTGCAACACTGCTAATGGCACTGTGGCATCTTAGTGATCCTGGGTAAGGCGCAGTATTGTTGCAGAGTCGAGACAAAAGACGGAGCCCAGAGGATTCTAGCTAGAGCCGAGGGGAGCCGAAGCCACACAAGCATAGGGAAGGCAAGCAGAGTAGGCTAAAGAGCTGAGGGAGAAGCAGGAATGGTGAACCTCATAGCGTAGGAAGGAGTAAATAAACAAAACACTGAGTATGTCGAGGGAAGGGTGGCACATGGGACTTTAAAGCCCATCCCACACGAGCAAAAAAGGCTTCGGGTATCCCGAGGCCATGGCACCTGGGCACACCGTGTGGTGAGCCACATGGCCGCCCCCTATAGCCCATCGAGACTATATAACACCCGCATCCGGGGATGCATGCTATTTATTTTAAAATGGTTTTTGTACTTATTTAGTTTATGAAATGATAACAAATCCAAGTTATATTTTCTTGAAAATGAATGTAGAATAAAGAGGGTGATTCATGATAAATTTTCATGGCTGGTGAAAAAGAAAATATATCACTGGTGGTGAAAAAAAATATAAATATTATTTTTATAAAAAGATGCAAATGAATCTTGTTCATACAAGAATAAGAATGCATAAAAGTTTAAATTAACCTTGTGAATGTTTCTTAGGTTTTATGCATAAAATATGGTCATCTATGGTCATTTCCTGAAAGGGAGGCATGGCAAAACTACAAGTATAAAGACAACAAAAATAGGTTATGTTAACTTCTTCTTGCAAATTAAGTATGCTTTTGTTTACATGAAAGAAATAGTTAATGATGGTGTAATTCCAAGAAGGGAATATGTCCTAAGTACATTAAATAAGAGCTGTTATGATAAGCTATGACATGCGCAAAAAATAACCATTGTGTTATAGATATATATTCTTTGCAACGATAGAAGAAATATTGAGTTATAATGTTTCTTTAGGAAGAATTATTTGTGAGTGTTTTGTGCTATCATAACCATTATGTTAGTTTCATTTGGAATAAGATCATGCAAATGTATGAAATATTTGTATTACCTTTTGTTGGAAAGAATATACATATACGTATGTGGGAAAAGATAGCATGTTGTGTTAGACTACATTGGAAAAGGTTGTTAGTATAATATTTGAAAATAAGACATGTGTTTGTATGCTCAATTGCATTAGTTTTATAGAAAAGATAACATGTGTTTACATGCTCACTTGTGTTAAGAATTCCTTTGGAAATAATCTTTTGGAAACTATAAGCATTGCATGCATAGGAACAACATTCAATGAGTTAGCTTTATTATATTTGCATGCTCCAAAAGCAATAGCTGAAGGAAGTGTGAGAGCTATAAGAGGATTTTCAAGGAAAGGGAGAGAGGATGAAGTAACTAGTAGTCAAATAACCAAATTATATAACCACATTGGTGAAGGAAAAGGGTTTGGAAGATCCAAGAGTAAATACATCATTACCTGCTATATGTGTGGAGTATAATAGCATAAAGAATTTCAATTTATGGAGAAGGATAATATGGGAAGAAGGAATGAGGTAAAGACTCATGTGATACAAATATATGAGGCATTAGCTATGGAAGTCAATGTTGTAGTACTTCAACATGTGAAAATAGTGAAACCATTTTGTTTTAAATGGTGTTGCTCAAACCTAAAATGAAAACTACAAAGGATCCTAAATAGAATGGAAAGAGGTTTTTTAAAACAAAATGCGATGTTTAACGTAAAGAATGTAATTTCATGGATTCTAGGAAGACCTTAGTGATGCAAAATCCCCTTTAAATTAAGAGTTATATGGTGATTCATGGTGATGCAAAATCCCCTTTAAATTAGGAGTTATATGGTGATTCAACATCTTGTTGTTAACCTCAAGTCCTAAAACGTCATTTACGACACAAGATCCTTATTTTCCATGTAACACCGCAGTGAAATCCCCAAAACTCAAAGATGAGTAAAACACTTGTAATAATACACATATCCAACTCACAAAGATTTCTAAGTGTGCTTGTGTGGTGGTTTAGAGTGTTATTCATGCTCCATGGATTATAAAAGTTTATTTTAAAACCTAATTCTCTTGTTTTCCTTCCTAGACTATGGTTAAGGCCCTAAAATACATCCTTCGCGGCATAAATATTCGTAATGGAACGCACATCCCACTTGGCAGCAGAATATCCCCTCAAAAAGATTTATGTGGTGGTTCTAGACCTCTTTCGAGTAGTACCTTAAGAAGCTTGGAATCAATAATTAGATCATTACCTCTTTCTACCTCTTTCTATCCCTAGATGTTCTTTTCCAAAGACAATGTCCATATTTTCTTCCTCTAACTATAATCAAAACCCCAAAAACCATCATTAATGAATAAAATCTCCTAATAATTTTAACATTTCCATAAATCAAATTTCCCTTCTTAAAAAACATAAAACATATATTATAGAGTTAAAGCTTATTCTATTATGCAAGCTTCAATTATATTTTATCTTTATAATAACATTTTTATTTTCCATAAACTTTTTTTCTTCACTAAATGTATAGAATGAAATATAACACGGGAAGTTGACGGAAGATCAGTTATTTTCCTTCCCTCTGAGTTACATTCATTTCGTGCACTTTAAAATAAAAATATCATATTTTATAGTAATGTATATGATATATGTAAAATGACAATTATATATATATAGTCAAAAAGGTTATAAAAGTGTCGAAATAACAAATGCTCAAAAGACTACAAGATTATTTAAAAACATTTTCTTTATCCATTCCATTCCACGCACAGAGAATAATAGCGGAAAATATTGGCTTGAAAATAAAGTAAAGTGATGTATGTCTTTTCAATCATTCATGAAAGAAAGAACGAAAACTACATGGTCAGATATAAATTTTGGCGAATCCTTCTTAATAACATAAAAAGCACAAAGAAAATTGATGACGCAGACCAATATTGAAACAATCCCCACTTTGCTACTAATTCTCTGTTTCTTTGGACTTTTTTCTGAAAAGTAAAAGCAGCACTTTACCCATGTTTAACTGCTGTGCCGAAAATGTTGCCGAAATGTAAAAGCAAGCACTCTGGAGATCTTAGAGAATGGCAATGACGATGACATTGCAGTGGCCATTACTCTCCTTTACTCATTGAAAGAGTTCAATTATTATGCTTCAATGCTACCTTATCATGGAATCTTCTTACAGGTTACCTTATCTGTACAGCAAATGCATAACCGGTAAGTAAACATATAAGATTTGAGCCGCAGAAAAAACCTGGTATACTGCAACACAAAAATTAAGAGACTGGAATACTGCATCTACTCTGGGGCGATAGACGACACCGTCAACGTATCGATTTTTGGGGGATACCATTTCAGTGTCTAATTTTTCACAAGACTGGCCATCTCAGGGAACACTGCCCTTTCTGGCTTCGCATTGCAAGGGCGGATAAGGGACAAAAGGTGGCAGGTGACGGCCGACAACATAACAAGGTTTCGGTCCCGACGGAAGGTGGCCATACAGGTAACACTACTCATACACTCTTTGATGAAGAAGAATATAAATCTGTTGAGGGTCAAGTTGATCTTCCCATTCCTGATTCTGTGTTACCATCTAATATTATTTCCCATCCATCTATTGGCCGTAATATCTATAGAGTTCTTGAACCTCAGACTGATAAGGTGTCAAACTCCACCTACTCACACTCCATTAACAGTCTGGACGACCTAGATGCCCCGGTATCATGCCCCTCCTTTGCCCCCACAGATTCTACTTTTCATGAGAATAACCCCATCATACAATCTGTTCATATCAATCGGGAATCGCCTATGAAAAGGAATCCGGTCAACTTTAGCGGTGCTGACAAACAACCTATGGTTCCTATCCAATCTGTGGACAATCGCTCACCTACAAAGGATCTGCCCATATATAAACCATCCATGTTTTCCGGGGATGTGTCTGAGAGTACATCTTCTGGCACTCTGTTAGGAGATACTTCTGCCAAAGGGAAAAATCTTGTGTCACCACATACCTCTCCTGACAAATATGGTCCTATTAATCTATCTGAATCTCCCAGGAACTCTATCGGGAGTGATATTGACTTCCTTTTTGGAAATCCTAACCTTGAATTAGCAGCTCTAACAGTTTTTGACAAGCCCATCACCTCGGCCATTAAACACTCATCTGGTTTGTCAACGGCTATTATATCTATAAAGAAGAAGGCAAAGGCTGCATGTCGCCTCAACAAAGGCAAGCTAAAATCAATATCTCTGTTCTCTGATGATGACGTGGGCCTCTCAGAGGTTCCCATTGTCAAATATGATGGTCCTGATAGTTCCTCCAGGGCGCTTAGAGCAAGCAACCCTTGGCCATCTTCCCCATGACTCACATCATATCATTAAATCTAAGGGGGTTGGGCGATGCCTCCAAATGCCATTGCCTGAAGGAATTGCTCATGTCTAAGAATCCTTTTATTTTTTTGGGGCAGGAGACTATGTCGGAACGATCTAAGGCTATTAATTTGTTTCTTAATATTAAAAGAGGATGGAAAGTGGTTGCCATTAACTCAAATGGCCGATCAGGGGGTATGGTTGCTATGTGGAATCCAGATTATGTTTCTTTCAGAGCTTTCAGTTTCTTCGGTGGTATTATATTATTAGGTCAGCTTAGAGGCCTACAGGGTAACTTTAATATCATTAATATTTACGCTCCATATTCAAACCGGGCGGTTTTCTGGAACAGAATGCAGGCGGCGGGCATCTTATCTCTCCCAAATCTCATCATGATGGGTGACTATAACTCCACACTAAACGCTGATGAAAGTTGGGGCAAATACGCTCGTATGGATTCATTGGCTGGGTATTTAAATGATCTCTTCTTTTCTCATGGTTTGAAGGACATAAGGCCACATCCAATCGCGCCCACATGGACCAAAAAGCGTGCAGGTGACAACTTCATAGGAAAACGAATTGACAGGGTGATGGTTAAAGATACAATTTTGGATCTCATGGGGGACCCCAGATCAATGATATTGGCTGCTGACATCTCGGATCATATGCCAATTACTTTTACTTGGCATGGCACTCAGATTGTTTATGGACGCCCTTACAAAGTCAACAGAATATGGCTTGAGGACCCCGAATACACCAGCATTGTTGAAGGGATTTGGAGCGCTGATTGTGATTCACAGTCTTCTGGGGTATGGGAATCTTTTCATCATAGACTACAGAAAATAAAGGCGGCATCCAAGTCATGGGAACACAAGAAGAAATTGCAACTGAGGGCTGAGTATTTGGATATACAGGTGCAGATGGAGTCGATTATTTCATCTTTTCTCACGTGCTATCCAGATGAGCAAACATTAGAAAATCTTATGAGGCTTGGCGTAAGGAAAAGAGAAATATTGAGAATTGAGGAGATTACCTGGCGTCTGAAGAGTAGAATTACATGGCTCAATGAAGGGGATCATAAAACAAAATACTTTCATAAATGCGCAAATGGGCGGAAAAATAGGAACGCTATCTGGAGTATTACGAGGGCGGATGGCTCTGTCGTTCATACAAGCCAGGAAATCCAACAAGAGGCGCTTGCACACTTCTCAACTTTCTACTCTAAACAGAATGGGATCAGCAATGACAATCAGGTATGGCTGCTGGAACATGTCAATCGCTTCTTTGATGCTGACGCTATTTCTGCTTTGGATGCTGCTGTCACAGGGAATGAAGTATTGAAGGTCCTGAAGTCTTTTTCAAAAGATAAATGCCCGGGGCCAGATGGGTGGCCCGCGGAATTTTTTATCCATTTTTTTGACTTGATGGGTGAGGAGATCACTATGGTCGTGGAACATATCCGAATCAGGGGCTTCATGCCTGCCAATCTAAACTCCACATTCATCGCTCTTATTCCCAAGATGGATGCCCCCCACTCATTTGCTGATTTCAGGCCGATAGCATTGTGTAATGTTATTTACAAGATAACATCTAAGATTATTGCTGATCGGCTAAAAGGTACTCTGTCGACCTTTATTTCAAATGAGCAATATGGCTTCCTTAAAGGGCGCTCTATACATGATGCTACGGCTATTGCGTAAGAAGTATTACACTCTATTCACACAGAGAAGAGGGAGGCCATTATGATGAAGGTCGATCTACGTAAATCCTATGACTCTATTGATTGGTCTTACATTAGGTTGGTGCTGATGAAGATAGGTCTTCCTATCAGGATCATTAGGTGGATTATGTCGTGCATATCCACGGTTCGTTATGCTGTTATTATCAATGGTATCCCTACACCTTTCTTTGGGGCTGAATGTGGACTTCGGCAAGGTTGTGCATTGTCCCCACTCATTTTCATTTTAATTATGGATGGATTCAGCTGTATTATGCAGAAGGCGGTGCAACAGGGTTACACAAAGGGCTTCTCCTTCTCTAATACGGTTTCATGCTCCCATTCCTTATTTGTTGATGATATTTTGTTATTCGGTTACCTGAAAAGGATCCACTGGTTCTATATTCACCTCATGTTTATACATTTTGAATCAGCAACTGGATTGGCCATCAACAAAAACAAATCATTCCTCATATATGAATATGGAGACATACGGGAGATCACCTTTATTGTAGATTTTATGGGGGTTGGTTATAGAGAGGCTTCTGTTGGTATCACATATCTTGGCTTTAAGATAAAACCATGTGGATAAAAATCCCAGGATTGGATGTGGCTGATCGACAAACTTCGTAGACGGATTTTCAAATGGTCACACAGATGGTTGTCCTTGGGGGGCAGGCTCATTATGATTCAGGCGGTGCTCTCTCAGATGATGGTTTACTGGGGACACTTATATTATCTGCCTAATGGTATTATTAGAATGATAAACAACATTATTGCTAAGTTTCTGTGGGGTGGTACTCAGATGGTTCACAAAATACACCTCTGCAAACTTGAGCGCCTCTACAGGTCAAAAGAACATGACGGTTGGGGTATCCTCAACACAAGGATATTCAATAAAGCACTGCTTATAAAGTATTTTTGGAGGGCCATTCATGGAAATGGAATTTGGACCACTGTCATTAGGAGTAAATATATCATGGGTGATATTCTACAGCAAATCTTTTGCATGCAATTCTCTCAACCCCACTCTATCTCGATTATCTGGAGCAGTTTCAAGAAGGTTTCCCACCATGTGTCGGACAGGATGGTGTGGCTGTTTCGGGATGGAGGTAATATCCCAATGAATTTAAAATCGGTGATTGGCTTCCCATCACTTGCTGCACCGTCCCCACAGCTCATTCATCGGCTTGCTCACAGGGGCATCTTATATCTTGTACAGACAATTCGGGTTTGGTCCCATGGCGCTCCTGAATTTAAATCTGCTCTCCAATTGGGCTTGTTGGGTCCGGAGGATGATGAATGGGAGTTGTTTAGAGACGCTTTACGGGCTGCGAGCTTCTGTTGGGATGCGGGGGGTGATGTCATAGTTTGGAATGGGCCAACGAATGCAGGCATCCCAATTGTCAAAGATACATATCGAAGCCTCAACATTGCTTCATACCAGGATCAGATGTCCACTACATTCTGTTCTTTCTGGGGGAGGAAAATTCCAACAAAGATTGTTCTCTTTGGGTGGCTGCTCTGGAAAGGCAAGGTACTCACTGGGGAAAACTTGATTAAGAGAGGTTTTTCTGGGCCATTTAGATGCCATATATGCTGTGTAGATTTCGAGACAAATGATCACTTGTTTTTTCGATGCCCAAATGTTGTGAATTTGTGGCGTCTTTTTGCTGCTCATTTCATGGATCCAACATGGTCTCCAGACGATTTTATGTCTGCTGCCAAGGAATGGGACAAGAAACGGGGTAATTTTCGATCTCTGCCTTTCTACCTTATATGAGAGGTATGGTTAGGGAGGAATAGGCTGATATTTGACAACGTGCCTTTCCACGTTCCTCGTATATTCTCTGCTATCTTAAAATGGTTGGAGCAGCGCTCCTCTCCCATTGTGCATATAACAGACTGCTCCGTCCGTATCCGGCCTCATGAAATGGCTATACCAGCTGTTTACTTCGATGGTGCTTGTGTGGATGGAGTAATGGGGTGCGGCGCATGGATCAAAATATCACAGAGGGAGCGGGTACATATTCATTGGAATGGAGGTCATGGTTCCAATAACAAAGCGGAGATTATTGCACTGTGGGGTGGTCTTCGTATTGCTGCCTTTTTAGAGCTCCAGAATATACATGTGTATGGGGATTCTCAGGTTGTTATTGGATGGATTACTAACACCACAGCTATGATGCGGCCAGATCTTCTGGGCTGGATGTGCAGGGTTCGAAGATTATGGTCCTTACTCAATAAGCCACCAATCACCCACATATACAGGGAAAACAACACCAGAGATGACGGGCTCTCAAAAAAAGGCTTAGTCTCTTTTTTTTTCTATCATGCAGGTTCAACTGTTCAGAGATGGTAATCTTTTTTGGCAAGATACTATTCCGATTCCTTAATATGTTGTTACTATGTCTATTAGGTAGTCGAGGCGATTTTTCTTAGCAATTTTGGTGGCTGTGGCGACTCTGTCATACGGTATATACTTCTCTGCCATACCAAGTGAGACGTGTTTACAAGCGAGCCAGAGGTATTTCTTTCAGGCGAGCCAGCGGTTTTCTTTCAGGCGAATCGAGCTATCAGATTATCAAGCGAGCCAGAGGATATTTTTCAGGAGAGACTCATCAAGCGAGCCAGGTTAACAATATATCAAGCGAGCCAGAATTTTATCCTCAAGCGTGCCGGTTTAGAACATCATACAAGCAAGCCCGATTTTATAGTTTCTCCACAGGATAAACAATGCGGCGTATGTTTTAACATTGCTAATGACAAAAATCTCTTATACGCCATCTGTTCAATACAATACATACGACGCTGCTTAATTTTATGGGACACAGTATGGGGCATATCTTGTTTTCATATGCATATACCAATTTACTACAAATATGGCCCCTACTGCTATCTTCCGTTCCAGTCTAATGTGATTTTCTTAGTTTTTACACATCATTTCTTCAGAACAATACTGGAATGACCCAGATCCTTGCCTCTGGTCTTTTAAACATCAAATCTTATATTTCATCTGCCTATTCCTGTTTATATTTTGTCATTCCATATGCTTCCCTCATATGTTTGCCATAATCAATCTTTACTGTTACGCTTTTTGCTCGCACCATAAGCTGAGCATATATGTAAAGGATGGATTTTCTCCTCCTATGTGGTGGCCACTCCCATATTCACTGCTCTATCTTTCCAATGGGAGCATTTCTCTATTGGCCAATATATGTGGTTTTCTCGCTGTCCTCCAACAACTTGAGATTATTTTGACTATGTACTGCTTATATTTTTAATATAAACAACGTTTTTTTATTCTGAAAAAAAAAATATTGTTTTGAGTTAAAATTTTCGAGAGGGTGTTTATATTTCAGCCACGTCAGAGAACGGGAATACAGTGTGACAGGTCAATATTTTTAAGTGAAAGAGACCAGTTATGCTCAGTCATATGATTTGGGCTCAAGCTTGCGTTCTAATTTATATGATTTGGGTTCGAGTTTAGTTAGAAAATAATTAGGTTTGGATAAAGTTTTCCATAGAGTTGTTTTCATATGTATATTAATTTTAAAATGAAATATAATATATGATATAAAATAGTAAAAAATTAGTTTTAATAAACATTAAAATGTTCTTTTGGGGTACCTGATTAGTAGGGATTAAATTTGATGGTATTTAAAATTATAAAAAAAACAAAAGAAGTTAGTAATTTTGTTAATTGGGACTCCAAGATAAATAGAGCATTATGTAATACTAACAATATTTATACTTTATGATAACAGTTCAAGATAAGCATTGTGAGGACTCCACGCTAGTGGTGACTTCCACTCGTGAGCATGGTGGACCACCATCTAACTTTTCGTTGCCCACTACTTTAAGTTTACGAACTACTCCTAACCTCCAACACTTAGTTTATTTTTCACTTGAATGTTTATTCAATTACGCAACAGAAATAACATTCATTTAAGTTCAATTATCTTCTTTAGAATTTACTTCATAACATGTGCAACATCATCAAAACAACAATAAAAAACAATGTACACACATTCATGAAGGGATGGAAAACTCCCAATCAGGTCAGCCTAATCACTTCTAAAATCTTCTGCAGAGTTATTTTACAAGTTTAGAATAAAATACAATTGTGTGATAATCTACCTTAGTGCACCAGTCCATGCAGCCTGTCATTCAGGCCTGCTTCACTGTCTACCTATGTTGTGCAATCCTCTACACTATTCATCCAAATCTGGAACTAGCAACTCGTACAACCTGTGCACAATTTTCGTTTAGCCTGCCTGGGTCGTCCAACCTACCCGAGCCGTGCAACCCACCTAGGTCATATAGACTGTCTGGGTCGTGCAGACCCGACTCATGCAGAAAAATTGTTTCTAAAACTCGTGTGAAAAAATCGTTCAGAAAACTCGTGTGAAAAAACCATTTAGAAAATCTGTGTGCCGACTCATGCAGAAAAATTGTTTCCAAAACTCGTGTGAAAAAATCGTTCAGAAAACTCGCGTGAAAAAACTGTTTAGAAAATTTGTGTGTCGAATGCGTTCAGAAAATGTGTGTAGAATTTTCATTCCGAAAACTCATGTATAATTTTCGTTTGGCTCTCCTAGGCAGGTGCATGTCCTGTCGCAGCCTTGCATGCCCTGCGATTCAACTGAACTTCCCAGAAATTTATTTTCCCTCCTGTGCCTTCGCCCTTCACTCAAAGTGTTATGTGAATTACAGTTAAGTTGATGCCTTCAATGAACTTCACTTCGTTTAATATATATTCTTGTTTTCCAAACGATTTATGAACCGACACATCCGTTTGAACCGTTCAACGGACCCTACTCGTTCAACACATTTCATTCATTCGACCTGACCCATTTAGCACATTTCATTCAGCCTACCCGACCCGTTCGTTCATCTTGTTCGACCCATGTGACTCGTGGAGCTCGTGTAACTTGTGCAACTCGTGACTCGTGAAACTTGTGTGACTCATGCAGCTCATGCGACCCGTATAGCTCGTTCGACCCGTGTGACCTATGCAACTCACATGCCCACCTAAATTCTTCACTCGTTGCAAACATGTTCGCACGCTCGTCCGTACGACTCCTCTGCACGCTCGTTCGCATGCCTGTCCGCATGACTATCCGCTCGACTGTACGCATGACTCCTCTGCAGGCCCATCTGCATGCCTAGTCCACACGTTTGGTGAAAACCCACCATTATGACATCTACACCCATTGGTTAAACACGCCTGTTATGGGTGACTCACCCATCACATACATGTTCGGTTAAACGCGCCCATCGATGTATTCAATTTTTCAACTTTCTCGACTGCTCGCAACTCGATTCCCTTGCATCCTCCCCCACTCTAAAAGGTTGTTTCCCTTGACAACAACATCCTAGAAAGCTCCATCGCCAAGACCAAATGTCGCAAAGTTTCACCAACTCCAACATCAAATGTCCATCCTACCTAAATCTATGCCTCCATCACATGAACCTCCACCAAGGCTCCTAAATATATATGTGGGTAAGACTCCTCAATCCATGGTCATTAGCCACACCCATCACAATCCCTGCATATGACCATATCATGTGGAAGGTTTCTCCCTCCAACTCGGTTGTATGTTATCGCTGCAACATATATCATGCTAATCCACCATGTATCATCATCATTATGTGAACTACTACTATGATACTCCTACTCAAATCCAACATATATTAGTGCATTAAGCTCCCCCATGTCTCGAACTAGTCGAGTGATTAGTACAACTGTCATGCTCCTCCTTAGACCTTTGACGATTGTTTCTATAACATCTTATCACAACTTCAACTCGATCAAGAACTCTCCTGTCTCCTTCAATGCTAAATAATCCATATCCAGGCCTACGAAGAAATCTCCATCCCATCTGTGATATTTTTTCCATCAATGTTATCGTCCATGTGTTTCTCATGGTCATATACCAACAAACACATCCATCCAAGCATCATCTCTGTTGCGAGGCCTCTTCTCCTAAGTCCCCTTTCTCACAGTGGTGCAGTCAGATCCTCCTCATTAAGGCACTGCACCCACCCATACCCAAAGATATAGTGCATGACAAGGGCCAAGAAGTTACCTCCCTAACTCTCATCCACCCATGTGTCAGATTGATGTTGTGTCCTCAAGTAATCCTGCACAACAACAACCTCTTCCTTCATACATCTAATCTTCTCAAGTCTTCCTTTCATCAACTGAAAGTCATAGATGCCTATAACATATCTGTAATAGTCCAAAACACAAGTCATATCTCTAGCTACATACTCCCCTCCATCAGTTTCCTCAGAAGAAGTACTCGGTCCTCCTCTCTCATCAATAATTCCATGGTGAAGCTTTATGGTAGAAGTCACATCCTTCTCCTTTCTCTTTATGACTCATGCAATAAATTCGAGCATCCTCTTCTAATTTTTTATTTGAGTCAAACATCCGACCTCCTATCACTCTACATGTTCATGCTGCACATTTGGGTCCTTCTCATATAAAATCATCGAAGAAATCATTGGATGATACCCCAAATGACTCTTCCCTGTCATCGACATGATCATGGTTTTCCCACTAGTTGTAATCAAAATTATGTCACAGTCTACCATCGGTATGGAATGTGATTCTACTAAAACATCTTGCCCCATGACCATAACATGATCATCCATCTCAATCACCCTCATATCTAAATTTCCAAACCACTGACCCACCTTCACCCTTGTATCCCTCAGAATACTAGTGACGACCTTCATGCTTGAGTTAAAAGCTTTGAAATAATTCAACTCCCTTTCCATTCCAACCTTTGACTTCAAATATGTCATTGCCTTCTTGCTAAGGAAACTATGTGTAGCCCTACAATCAAGCAATGCAACAAAATTCTTTCCACATACGGTCACCTATACAAAACGCAACCTCAAGGCATCTCTATCCTCCATAGGAATTTTCTTGCATCTTTCTTCTGCAACCTTCTTCAACAATTCCACCTCATAAATGTCTTTCACCTTATGATTATACTTGACCGTCCTCTTGAGGTATGCTACTTCCCATCTCGGCATGTTTGAGAAATTTGAACCCGGTCTAGCTTCGAGCTCATCCTCTGCATACTGTCCAACTGCACCTACTCAACACGTAATGAATTCCTCAACTCGGAGTGAACCCATTGTTTCCAAATCATCTTTCATTTCCCGATAGTAAGCCCCAAGCACGTCAATGTAATCAATATCATATTCCTCTATAACAATGCGTTTGTGATCAATAAAGTTCCTGTTGATCCCTTCCTCAAGTTCCTTGACGTCATCCTACAACTTGGCTTGTTTCTTCCTTAAGAAAACTCGTTCATCCAGGAGTTATTGGAGTCTATGGTTGCCTTGTTGTAGTTTCTCATTAAGTTCCTCAAGTTTAGCAAACTTCCCATGGAAAGTGTTCAAGGCCCTCTGAGCATCCACTATCCCGTCCTCTATGTAGTTCAAGTTCTCCCACTCTTGCATAAGCTCTTCATAGTGTTGCTTCCTCTTATCCTTCCAAAATTATGCCATTTCTTCAATTTTTCGAACAACCCTTATGACTGCCATAACTTCATTTAGCTTGACCCAAACTTGTTTCCTTGCCCTTGAAAAACTTCCCTAATGTCGCACTGTGACATATACACAATTCTTCAACTCCAATACCAACTGCACACATAGTTGTATTCTTACTCTGATACCATCTATTAAGGTTCCATGCTAGTGGTGACTTCCATTCGTGAGCATGATGTGACACTGTCTAACTTTTTCGTTTCCCACTACTCAAGTTTACGAACTATGCCCAACCTCCAAGACTTAGTTTATTTTTAACTCAAGTGTTTCTTCAATTATGAAACAGAAATAACATTCATTTAAGTTCAATTATTTTCTTTAGCATTTACTTCATAACATGTGCAACATCATCAAAATAGAAATAAACAACAATGTACACACATTCGTGAAGGGAGGGGAAACTGCCAATCAAGTCTTGTTCTGCAAATTTAGTTTACAAGTTTACAATAAAATACAATTGTACGACAATATACCCCAGTGCACTAGTCCCCGCAGCCTGTCGTTTAAGCCTGCCTAATTATCTACCCATGTTGTGCAATCATTTGCATTGTTCACCCGAATCCTGAACGTGCAACTCATATAACCCATGCACAATTTTCATTCAACTTGACTCGATCGGGTAGAAAACTCGTTTCCAAAACCCATCTGAAAACTTGTTCAGAAAAATCGCGTGTCAAACTCATTAATAAAACCCATGTGCCAAACTCGTAAAAAAAACCTGTATGGAATTTTTGTTCATAAAACTCGTGTGGAATCTTTGTTCAACTCTCCTATGCGGCCACATGCCCTACCACGGCTTGCAGTTCAGGCAAACTTCCCACAACTTCCTTTTCCCTCCTCTACCTTCGCCTATCACTCGAAGTGTTATGAGAACTGCAGTTGAGTTCATGCCTTGAATGAAATTAATTTCATTTAATATATATGCCGTTTGTCCAAACGATTTATGAACCAACAAGTTCGTTCGACCCATTCAGCTAACCCAACCCATTGAACATGTTTCGTTCAGCCAACCCAACCCATGTGACTCGTGCAGCTCGTGTAGCTTGCTCGACCTGTGTGACTACTGAATCTCACAGACTGACCCAAATCTTTCACCCATCTCACACCTCTCTGCACACTCATCCTCACGACTCCTCCACACACTCGTCTGTATGCCTCATCCGCACGACTCCTCCACACATTCATTTGTACGCCCCGTCTGCATGAATCCTCTACATGCCTGTCTGCATCCCGTTCACATGACTCCTCCGCATGCCTCGTCTGCACGTTGGGCGGACACCCGCCGTTATGACCACTACACTCATTGGTTAAATGAACTCGCTTCGGGTGACTCGCCCATCGCACACTCGTTCAATTAAACACGCTCTTTAGTGACTTCAGTTTTTCGACTCTCTTGGTTGCTCACTAACTCGAGGCTCTTATAGGAATAGACTCATCCATAGTGGATCTTTGGACTTATTAGAAAATTATCGCCTGTGTGTTTAATCTCACCATGTGATCCTAGATTGTACACACTTAAACATAAAGCATGCACATTAAAACCTAATGCTTAAAGGTTAAGATTCACACCATTTCCAAATCCATGGGACACTGATAATATATACAAAACACTCATTGAATTTTTTTGTTAATATAAGTTAAACAATTATTTTTCATTTTATTTTGAGAGTTTTATGTAATTTCTTTAATGTTACCACACTTGTGATAAATCTTAGTGTTTATAAAATGGGTTTATTTATTAGTTTGATTAGAAAACAAATATATTTTGTGGTTGGATATGGAAATCTCAAATGTATGGTTACTAATATAAACACAATTGGATTTTTTCATTTTAGGTGTTAGCCTATCTATGAGAAATCTCTATACTTCTTCCTTGTTGGGAGATTATGAATTTATTCAAAATCCATGTCTGCATATTATTATTGCTTTAAATGTTAGAATCCTCTGCAATTCTTATATAAAAGTGGCTACAAACTTGTATAAAGTCTTTCTTAAGTCCAACTTATCAAATTGAAAGCTAATATCGATTGTCCCTCTTCAAAATACATTATAGTTAATGGGTTTGAACAAGCTACATGAATTTTTTTAAGAATGGTGTAGCATAATTTGTAAAATATTTGAAATTACATAAATAGTGATGATAAATAATTGCATTAAATCATTGGTTAGTTTGGCATTAGGAATGAATGCAGATTAATCTAGTTGATAGTAATATAAAACATATACATTTGTGATATTACTTGGTTGAAGCTCATTTTATGGTCAAGTAAGAATTGAAAATTTTACCAACACAAAACACAAAATTTATACTAACAAACAAATATTTGTACATTCACATTAAAAAAGAACAAAAACACATAATACATGATATTATCATGGAGGGAACACACTTATTTTATGTGCTTTCAATTTTTTTCGATTTAGGCCTACTCATAGGTATGAAGAAAATAAATAAATATATATATAGACACACGCGCGCTTAGTTTGAATGCTCAAATAATTTGAATTCAAGGGGTATGATTGATTTTCCAAACTGACTATTTATATTAAAAAATTTACTTGAAAATGTAGACAATAAAGTTCTGTTTCTCGACAAAAGTTTCTACTTTACCAGTTATGTTTCTCTACTTTGGTAGAATAAGAATAATAATTAATGGAAAGTAAAATCATAAAGTTAGGGTCGGGTCAATTTCAGTTGCATATTTTCATAAAACAAAGTTAGTTGAAAATTTTATTAGAATGCTACTCATGTGCTTGGAAATTATTCTTTCTTTTGTTTACCTCAGATGAAAAGAATGAGCAGATCAATTTATTTCGAAGCTACTTCCCATTTTAGTGTTATATATATAGTATTTTCATACTAAAAAAATCTGAAAACAAGAGAGCTACTTCCCATTTTAGTGTTATATATATAGTATTTGCATACTAAAAAATCTGAAAACAAGAAAGCGGACTAGTATCAGTGCAGTAGGTTGTGATCACTGGAAGGATTGTAGAAGTGGAAAAGAAAATTAAAGTGGAAGAGGAGGAAGTGCTAGTGAGTATGAAGGACCCCGTTGAACACGTTAAAAATATTGTCACTAGACTATTGATCGATGCGGAAAAAATGCTCAAGAATAAGGAGTAGGCGGTACAAGTTCGAATGATGCTTGATATGAGAATTACAAGTTTTCTCTTCCATGTGTGGTGACTACTAGAAAGGCAGAGATGAAGTAAAAATAAAATAAATTACCTCATGCAAAATCATGCTAGACTTACTTTTTCTAATTTAAATTGAACTCAAATTGACTTAGATTTATCTATATTATTTTGCATGAGGGAGTAATTACTTATTTTAACACTCTTCCTTAATTTCTACCCATTGATTGCATTAGATTTTACAATGCCCAAATTATCTATATGAAATTCAAATACATCTTTTGCTAATGGCTTAGTGAATATATGAGCCAATTGATCATTCAATTTACAAGGCTCTAAATAACTTTTTCCATTGTTCACAAGTTCTCTTATAAAATGGTATCTTGTATCAATATGATTTATTTTTTAATGAAACACAATATTTTTGGAAAGTGCAATGGTTGGGTTGTTGTCACGATAAATTTGTTGTCGCTTCTTGTTGTTTCTATTGAAGTCATTCCAAAAATTTGTGTAACCATACTAATTGAAACAGTGCTACTATAACTGCTACATATTTTTCTTATGCTGACAAAAGTGTCACAATGGGTTGGTTCTTTGATACCCATGATATCACCTGTGAATCAAGGTGAAACGCATAACTAAAAGTGTTTTTCCTATCATCCAAAATTCCTGCAAAATCAATGTCAGTGTATCGAACTAAAGCTTTACTTTTTATGCTTTCACACAATATGCAAAGATTTTAAGTTCATGTTATGTATCCAATAATCCTTTTATTAAACTTCCAATGTGAATCTTTTGGTGACTCCATAAATCTATAAATTATACTAACTCGACGCTAATATCTAGTCTTGTAGTTGTGATATGCATAAGACCGCCAACCGATATTTTCAACAGAGTTGGATTTTCATATGAACGTTCATCATCCTTAACTTTCTACCTATCACAACTGGCATAGTTGCAAGTTTACAAATTTCCATTTTAAATATTTTCAACAATTCTTTTGCATATTTATCTTGAAAAATAAAATTCTCTCTCTAATTACTCAGCTTCTATGTGAAGAAAATATTTCTTAAGACCAAGATTTGTCATTTCAAATTCTTTCTTACTTGTTTCTTCAAATTGATCTAGTTCAAGATCACATGTATAAATCATATCATCCACATATAAACAAACAACAAAAATATCTTAATCATATAATTGTCAATTCTACTAAATAGGTTCTTAGATCTTGTTAGAGTCCATAGAATGCTTTCTTCAATCTGTAAAATTTGTGTTCATGACCTTCAACTTCATAACCTGGAGGCTGCTACACATAGATTTCCTCTTCTAGAATGACATTTAAAAAATTTAATTTGACATCCATCTAATACACTTTCTACTTATTTTGATCTACTATCGTGAATATTGCACTTACCGTATCCATCCTGTTTACTAGAGAAATTTTTTTGTAAAGCATATTCCTCATTGTTGCGAGAACCCTTTTGCTACAATTCTTACTTTAAATATGTCATCTATTTTTTCATTTTACTTTGTCTTATAGATCCATTTCAAACTAATGGGATTTTATATTTAGGTAAATCAACCATATCCCAAATATCATTTTTCTCTATAGATTTTATTTCTTCATCCATAGCTTTCCCCCAATTCTCATCCTTAACAATTTTTTCAAATGATTACAACTAAGCCCAATGTGTTTTATTTATACTTTATAACTAGCTTCCTAACTAAATCTAGCTTCGACTAACTACTTCATGCAAACTCACACTAGACTCGACTTTTCTCCGGCTAACTACTTCATGAAAACTCATGCTAGACTTGACTTTTGTAATTTATATGAAACTCAAAGTGACTTAGATTACTCTAGATATATTGCACGTGGGAGTAATTACTTATTTTAACACTCCCCCTTAATTACTATGAATTGATTGTATCAACTTTTACAATGCACAAATTATCTCTATGAAATTCAAATACATCTTTTGCTAATGTATTAGTGAATATATCAGGCAATTAAGCATTCAATTTCTAAGGCTCTAAATAAATTTCTCTATTTTTCACAAATTCTCTTATAAAATGGTGTCTTGTATCAATATGCTTGATTTCCTGATGAAACACACTATTTTTGGATAGTGCAATGGCTAGTTTTTTTCTCACAACAAATTGTTGTCGCTCTTTAATTCTTATAAAGCCCTTCCAAAACTTTGTGTAACCGTATTGCTTGACACATTGTTTATGTAGTTTCTACATGGTCCGATTTTGGTGACGGAAGTGCCAATATTGGATACTTCTTGGATTCCCACATTACAACCCTTGAACCAAGGTGAAACACATAACTAGAAAACATTTTCCTATCATTTCCTACCAAATCACTGTCATTGTATCCAACCAAAGCTTTATTTTATGTGCTTTCATACAATATGCCACAATTTTTAGTTCCTTCTATGCATCCCAAAATCCTTTTTCCAACTTTCCAATGTCTGTCTTTTGGAGACACCATAAATCTAGAAATTAGACTAACTCCATGCATAATATCTAATCTTGTAGTTGTGAGATACATAAGACTTCCAACCAATATTTTGAACAGAGTTGGATTCACATATGAATTTTCATCATTCTATGAATTTTCATCATCCTTACTTAACTTTGTACCTATCACAATTGGTTTAAGTGCGGGTTTAGAACTTTCCATTTTGATTCGTTTCAAAAATTCTTTGCATATCTATCTTGACAACTAAAAATAAATTTCTCTGATTGCTAAACTTATGTGCCATTTTTTTTTATAAGACAAAGATTTTTCATTTCAAATTCTCTCTTCAATGTTGCTTTAAAATCATCCAATTCAAGATCACTTATATAAATCATATCATCTACATATAAAAAAATAACACAAATTTCCTAATCATATAATTTTCAATTATGCTATAACAGGCTCTTGGAGCTTGTTTGAGTCCATAGAGAACTTTATTCAATTTGTAAAATTTGTCTTCATGACCTTCAACTTCATACCTTGGAGGTTGCTGCACATAGATTTCATCTTCTAGAATTCTATTTAAAAAAGTTTATTTGAAATCCATCTAGTACACTTTCCACTTAATTTGAGTTTCTATTATGAACATTTCTCTTACCAAAAGTTTCTCCAAAGTCTATTCTTGTTTTCTGCGAGAACCCTTTTGCTACAAGCCTTGATTTAAATATGTTGACATCTCTTTTTTCAAAAGAATCTTCTGGACCCATTTCACACCAATGGGATTTTTATCTTTAGGTAAATCAACCATATCCCAAGTATTATTTTTCTTTATATATTCTATTTCTTCATTCATAGCTTCCACCCAATTCTCGTCTTTGACAACTTCTTCAAATGATGTGGGTTGAAATGTCAATAATGACATTTCGAACTGATATCTAAATATTCATAAATAACTTTCAAACTTCTCATTTTTCTCTTAATATTACTTGACTCATTACCTAACTGATTTATGGGAGTATTCCAATCTAATAGCCTTCTTAATGATCCACATCATTCACAATATCAAGGATTCCTTGTTTGCGTGTCTCTGATTGGTGTAATTCCCTATGATCTTTGCTGCTCATTTTCAACTACATCTTCTTCTTCTATGTGAAATACTTTTACATCAACAATTTGGTATAAACTCCCATTCCATGAACCATTTTTTTAACACCACATCTTTGTTGATTATAGTCTTTTTGGTGACAAGGTTATATAATTCATATGTTTTGGAATGCTCATTGTACACAATAAATATACACTTTTAACTTTTATCATATAAATTTCCTCTTAGCTCTCTAGGTACATTCGCATATGTTATGCATCCAAAAACTCTAAAATGAGATACACTACAGGGAATACCTAACCATGCTTCTTGTGGAACTTTCTTCATCACATTTTTTTGTACGATATTTGTTCAACACATAAACTGTGGATGCAATTTATTTTACCCAGAACTCATTTGAAAAAATTATACCTTTCAAGATATTTATTTCCATGCTCCTAATCATTATGTGCTCTCTCTGATACACCATTCTTCTATGGTGTATATTTGGTTGTAAACTAGCTTCTAAATAAAATTTGTTTGCAGTAAGCATGAAATGCCTTCGAATCATATTCTCCACCACAATATGATCACAATACTTTGATCTAATCATCACTCTAGTTCTCTAGTAAGGTTAAGAGATATTTGATATTTTCAAAATTTTCGAACTTCTATTTAAAAAACTAAATCCATGTCTTTATGCTGAAATCATCAATAAATGTGAGGAAGTAATAACTTCCATCAAGTGATTGGGTTTGCATGGTTTCACACAAGTCTGTATGAACTAGCTCTAGTGGCTCCTTTGCTTTATATGCAACTCCTTTTTGAAAAACTTTGCAATGTTTCTTTCACATGATAAAACACTCACAAGTATTAAAGGGTTCTTGGATGGGAGGTGATCCTCTAACCATCCCTTTCTTCTTCAATAATCTCAAACCAAAAAAATGAAAATGTCCAAACTAAAAGTGCCATAACCAATAATCATCAACACATGTAGCCTTTTGAGTAAATGAATTGACCTAATTTCTGTAATTCATGAATAGAGGGAACAATATTTTTTTCTTCATCTTCACCTTTGTTATCGGATGCTTACTTGGAGGTTTTTCCTATATGATACAATCTTGTCCCTCAAAAATAAATATATATCCTTTTTGTATAATTATCCAACACTAATCAAATTATGTTTTAAACTTGGAACATAGTATACCTTTGGAAATTGCATCATCTCCCCTTGCTTGGTTAATATGCTGATAAATCCTTTTCCATATACATATATAGTCTTATCAATCACCAATTTTACCTCTCGCTTGATCAATTCATCCAATTATACAACCAGATTCTTGTTACTAGTCATGTGGTTACTACCACAACTGTCTAATAACAAAATGTTATTAGAGGATTCATGCATTGTATTACAAGATAAGAACATGGAATCACTAATTCATATAGTAACATTTTCTCTTTTCTTTCCTTGATCAACCATCTTCTTCCTGTAATCACATGCATAATGACCAAATTTATTGTAATAATAACAACTCACGTATGATTTATCGAATCATTGATTTCTTTTGAATCTTCTATTGTTGCTTACAATCTCTTGTTCTTTCTCTTATTTTCCATCTCTCTAACCACCATTTCTTCCACCTCTTGATATATCTCTATGCATCCCAAAATCCCTTTTCTAGCTTCCCAATGTGAGTCTTTTGGTGACACCATAAATCTAGAAATTAGACTAACTCCATGCATAATATCTAATCTTGTAGCTGTGAGATACATAAGACTTCCAACCAATATTTTGAACGGAGTTGGATTTACATATGAACTTTCATCATTCTATGAAATTTCATCATCCTTAATTAACTTTGTATCTATCACAATTGGTGTAGGTGCAGATTTACAACTTTCCATTCTGAATCGTTTTAACAATTATTTTTCATATTTATCTTGACAAATCAAATTCCATTTATCTGATTGCTCAAATTTTGTGCCAATTTCTTTTTATAAGACCAACAACTGTCATTTCAAATTATTTCGTCATTTTTTCTTTAAACTGATCTAGTTCAAGATCACTTATATAAATCATATCATCTACATATAAACAATAGATATTTTTTGTCTAATCAATTGTCAAATCTGCTATACTAGGCTCTCAGAGCTTTTTTGAGTCCATAGAGCACTTTCTTCAACTTGTAAACATTGTCTTCATGACCTTCAACTTCATAACTTGGAGGTTGTTGCACATAGATTTCCTCTTCCAGAATTCCATTTAAAAAAGTTTATTTGACATCCATCTAATAAAATTTCCACTTAATTTGAAGTGCTATTACAAACACTTCTCTTACCAGAAGTTTCTCCAAAAACTATTCTTGTTTGTCACGACAACCCTTTTGCTACAAGCCAACTTTAAATACGTTGACATCTCTATTTTCATTCAACTTAATCTTGTGGACCCATTTCACACCAATGGGATTTTATCTTTAGGTAAATTAACTAGATCCCAAGTATTATTTTTCTTTATATATTATATTTATTCATTCGTAGCTTTCACCCAATTCTCGTCTTTGAGAGCTTATTCAAATGATGAGGGTTTAAATGACAATAATGCAATTTTGAACTGATATCTAAATATTCATAAATAGCTTGCAAACTTCTCATTTTTCTCTTACCATTACTTGACTCATTACTTGACTGATAGATGGGATTATTCTGATTTTCTAGCCTTCTTGATGATCAACATTTCTCAAAATATCATGGAGTCCTTGTTGGCGTGTCTCTGATTGGTGTAATTTCCTATGATCCTTGTTTCTCATTTTCTGGTACATCTTATTCTTCTATATGCAATACTTTTGTATCAACAATTTTGTCTAAACTCCCATTCCATGACTCTCCTTCTTTGAACACGACATATTTGTTTATTATAGTCTTGTTGGTGGCAGAATTATACAATTTGTATGTTTTTGAATGCTCATTGTACCCAATAAATATACACTTTTAAATTTTATCATCTAACTTTCCTCTTAACTCTATAGGTACATGCGCATATGCTATGCATCCAGAAACTCTAAAATGAGATACACCACAAGGAATACCTAACCATGGTTCTCATGGAAATTTCTTCATCACATTTTTTTGTAGGAGATTTTTTCAACACATAAATTGTTCATGCAACTACTTTTTCCCACAACTCATTTGACAAATTTCTTCCTTTAAACATATTTCTTGCCATGCTCATAATCATTATGTTCTTTATCTCTGCTACACCATTTTTCAGTGGTGTATATTTGGTTGTAAACTACCTTTTGAATCCATGTTGTTTTCATTAAGCATGAAATTTGTTAGAATCGTATTCTTCACCACAATATGATCAAAATACTTTGATCTAATTATCACTCTATTTCTCTACTAGGGATTTGAGATCTTTGAATTTTTCAAAAGTTTCAAAAAATAAATTCATGTATTTATGTTGAAATCATCATTAAATGTGAGTAAGTAATAACTTCCATCAAGTGAATGGGTTTGCATGGGTTCACACAAGTCTCTTTGAACTAGCTCTAGTGGCTTCTTTGCTATGTATGCAACTCCTTTTGCAAAAAAATTGCAATGTTGCTTTACTAAGATACAACACTCACAGGTATTAAAGGGTTATTGGATGGGAGTTAATCCTATAATCATCCCTTTCTACTACAATAATCTCAAACCAAAAAATTGAAAATGTCCAAATTGAAAGTTCCATAACCAATATTCATCAACACACTTTGCCTTTTGAGTAAATGAATTGACATAATTTCTATAATTCATGAATAGAGGGAACACTATGTTTTTCTTGATTTTCACCTTTTCTATTTGATGCTTTCTATGAGGTTTGTCATATGTGATATAATATTTTCCCTAAAAAAAATATGTATCTTTTTTTCATTAATTGGAAAACACTAATCAAACTATGTTTTAAATATAGAACATAGTATACCTTTTTAAATTTCATCATCTTTCATCATCTCCCCTTGCTTGGTCAATATGATGAGCACTCCTTTTCCATCTACATATGTATAGTCTTATCAATCACCAATTTTGACTCTATCTTGATCGATTCATCCAAATATACAACCAGATTTTTGTTACTAGTCATGTGGTTACTACAATCACTATCTAATAACAAAATGTTATCAAAGGATTCATGCATTGTATTACAAGATAAGAACATGGATTCACTACTTCCTATAGTAACATTTTCTTTTTTCTTTCCTTGATCAACCATCTTCTTCCTGGAATCACATGCATTGTGGCCAAATTTATTGAAATAATAATAACTCACATTTGATTTATCGAATCATTGATTGATTTTGAAGCTTATGTTGTTGCTTTCACTCTCTTGTTCTTGCCCTTATTTTCCATCTCTCTAACCACCATTTCTTCCACCTCTTGATCTACCTCTACCTCGACCTCTGTGTCTTGAGATATAAACATGGCTTTTAAAAGCATTTTCTATGGAGGAATTTGTATTTCTATCTATCCTTATCTCATGGTATAGAGATGATCCTATCAAATCATTAACTCATACCATTTCCATATTCTTGGCTTCTTTAATAATTGCTACTACAACATCAAATTTAGTGGACAAAAATTTTAGAACTTTTTCAACCATTGTTTGATCTTTAATCTCATCACCATATAATTTAAGGTGGTTTACAATAGCCAAAAATTGAGTCATGAATGAATTGATATTATTCATTT
The DNA here is from genome assembly GCA_034641835.2 of Pinus albicaulis. Taxonomy (NCBI): domain Eukaryota; kingdom Viridiplantae; phylum Streptophyta; class Pinopsida; order Pinales; family Pinaceae; genus Pinus; species Pinus albicaulis. The sequence goes on from CM076581.1 coordinate 561,259,708, forward strand.
CTTTTATTTGCAGGCTTTGAAATTATCTCCAAGTATTATGCAACTTAACAATATATACTTTGGCCATACCTTGATATCTTGTTTCCAATATCTATCATGTTGTCTTTGTCAATTTCATGGCCATGTTTTTTTGGAATATAACTTCATCCACTGCTTGTTGAATAATATGAAATGCATGTGCATTCTTATTTATGATTAACCTCAAGTGGTCCTTCTGTGCATTTGTGAGATCTTGTTTTGTTGTGTCATATGCAGGTACAACATATCCATTCTTGATGTGATCCCAAATGTCTTGAGCTCATAACATAGTCTGAAGACTAATGTGGCCCAAATATCATAATTCATTTGTGAGATCTTGTTTTTTTGTGTCATAAGCAGGTACAACATATCCATTCTTGATGTGATCCCAAATGTCTTGAGCTCATAACATAGTCTCAACACTAATGGCCCAAATATCCTAATTCTTTCCCATGAACGGTGGAAGTTGTAGATGATCATATTCTTGATGTGATCCCAAATGTATTGAGCTCATAACATAGTCTCAAGGCTAATGGCCCAAATATCATAATTATTTCCCATGAATGATGAATAGTGGAAGTTGTGGATGATCATAATCTCTACTTGTTGAATCCATGTTGAAATGTTAATAAAAATAAATAAAAAATCACTTTATAAAACTCTCGGGAAAAACACTTTTCAATACACTAATTAAAAAGCATACTTTAAAAACAAATAACTCTAACAAGAATTCTTTCATACATATGTAAAGGAATAACTATTTTTATTAATCACATTCTCTTCCAAAACCTTTCAACTATTGTTACTTGCCCATGAGACGACCTTCTACTTTGTTTAATGGGTGATCACACCACATTGACAACCCTCAATCCTTAATCCAATAAAAGCCATTGATTCAATGTGGATGCTACAATTGTTCTGAAAAAAAAAAGGAACGATTTCATAGGGAATGGCTACTTACTATCAATCCTGTATCTAACAACAAATTAGAAGGAAACGACTGCTCACTACTACTTTCACCAAAAACTAATAAATAACAGACTTTTCGCTCACACAATGTGGCTTTGCAAGTTGTAGCTGAAAAATCTCATATCCTCTTCCTTAGATGTTTAAAAACTCGCTCTAATACCAATGTTTTACAAAGACACAGTTGAAGGAAAAACAAAATATGCACATCACAAGTCCTGAGTTGCAGCTCACTATTTTTTAGATCAAAAACTCAATTATTATAAATGAACATGGTTTTTATGTATACTTTCTAAATAGATTCTTAGCTTTCACAAGTCTTGAGTTGCAGCATAATATTTTTTAAATCACAAACTCAATTATTATAAATGAACATGGTTTTTATGTATACTTTCTAAATATATTATTAACTAAAGCTAACTGTAATTAACTACTTCAATGAAAACTCACACTAGACTTGATTTTTCTTCGGCTAACTACCTCATTCAAACTCACACTATACTTGAATTTTCTAATTTAAACTGAACTCAAACTGAAATATATTTGTCTAGATGATTCCAGTGCATGCAAGAGTAATTACTTATTCTAATAGTAATAATGCTCAAGAATTTCGATCTCGATGTGTAAATTCCAATTTTTATCTCTTGGGCCTTATCACCATTGGAAGCTCAAGAGATATATTACCTCTTTTGCAAGAGATACGTTTTAGAGTAGTAGTCTTAAGATCACAAATGTAGAGGCATACAAAGTCAAGTTTGTGGCTACATATCATAGAAACTTTAAACCATTGTAAGACTTTATAGTCCATAATTGCAGTAATTGAAAGAAAATGATCAAATATTGAGAAATTATATGACTAGAAAATGTTTATTTTCCAAATACAATAAATATTAGCACAATATTTCTGAAAAATTTGATAATTACATTTTATGTTGATATTTTAATTATTTTAATATAGAATTCAACAATTACACTTTAAAAATCCAACCATAAAATAACAATAGAATAATAGAGATCAAAATGCACAAAGAGAAGACCAAATTTACCCTAGGAAAACCTAGGAGGGAAGAAACCCAACAACCTTTTAACAAAGAAATTGTTCTTCTAAACAAGAGACACACCTATAACTTTGGTAAAACCTGGTCAAGCCTTCCAATTCAAGCCTCCTAATCTTGATCCAACACTTCACTCTGCCTGATGTGACCCAAATTTCCGTACCCGAGAAACTGCCCAAAATTTCGTCCCCTACAACAGAAACTTCCCAGAAAATGTGAACTAGAGAGAGAGAGAGAGAGAGAGATGCAGTTTGTCTTCTTTTTCATCCTCCTTGTGCTTCTTGATATTCACTAAGATGCCCAAAAATTCTCTTATTGAGGAAGTGTAAATTGTTGGTGAGAGAATGAGGTCAATTTTATTTTATATATTGATTTTATAGGTCTAATGGTTGTTTCCTTTGCCCTAGCCAACTTGACTTGGAGGGAAGCTGACTTGAAAAAATTGGAGCCAAAAATTTTAATTTCAAAATTCAAATTTTCTTCCTTTAAAAGTCGAAATGGGATATTGACTGAAAATCTATTTTTATTTTAACTTTAACATTGAAATATGTTTTAGGATAATCAATATAAATATAACAATTGACAAAATATACATTATGAAGACTGACCATAGTTACAAAATTCAACAGTCTCTCTTAAATAGGGAGGTATTTATAATGATTGTCATAGGTATTCTCAAGTTGAAAAAATTCTCTACGAAAAAGATTATATCAAAGCATCATCAACATCACCATATACCATCAAAATCAACTAGGGGTCATATCTTGGGTGGTACCTAACTAATGAATTTTTATTAAAATATCATGATCCACTCCAAAGTTATCGGCCCTCAAATCCCAAGGCCTCTAACTAGGCCAAAATGCTGAGATACTAACTGAACTAGCAAGTACTCACTCACCCTTCTCGACAAGCACTCTCAGCCAAGACCTCATTCAACCCTTCCCTATTTAGTTATTGAGTCTAGATGTTGAAAGACCTTGCTACACCCATCTCTAGTGTGTGATTGGGTCCAAATGCTGAAAGACCTCACTACACCAGACCTTGCTACACCCATCCCTAGTGTGTGATTGGGTCAAAATGTTGAAAGACCTCACTACACCCTTTCCTGGTGTTTGATCAAGTTTATACCTTTCTCAACCCTTGTTGGTGAGTAACCGGGTCTCCTCACCGAGAGGTACTTAATCCACTTGTTAGAAATAGTACCCCTCGATGAAATATTTTGAGGAAGACTCCGCAGATCGAGGAGTGGAGCGCACAAAAAAAAGTTAAGTTATAGCCTTAGGGTCTTTGGGGTGGGTCAAAGACCCTTGTTTTGTAAAAGAATTAGAATATTGTGTATACGTTGAGCTTTGCCCATGGTTTTTGGACCATGGTATTGTAAATGTAAAGATGGTTTTTGGACCATGGCATTGTAAATGTAAAGAATATATAAGGAGCCTAGGACAATATTGATATATATCAATGATATACTTGATGATAAAATTCACTTGGATGTAAGATTATTTTGAGTGTGTGTTTAGTGGTTTTAAATAGAGAAAAGGCTCCTACAACTGAGTGAGCAAATAGATTAGGAATTCTGTAGCTAAGTGCGAAAACCCCTACAACTGAGTGCGTGGGGAGAAACTAATTGTATTAAGAAGATATGAGCATTAATGAAAGACTCTTGAAGACAAATCTGTGTTTTATTTTATTTGCTTACTTTAATTGAAATTTATGTTAGCTTGTTGTTTTACTTATAATTGCATCGAGAATTCCTGGTTATGGTTATTTAATATGTTTTATGTTTGTTAAACTAAGATTGCACAATATGCAAGTTATTTTGAAAGGAATATAAGCCCTAAGCCATACTCCATTGTCCCTATGGGATGTAGAAACCTGGTTCTAACATCCCCCTATATTGCCTCAGGTGAGACTTCAGTTTGCACAAAAGATCATTGCCGAAAGGGCTGGTAATAATGGGTTTTGTTGGTTCACGTAGCCATATTTAAACTTGGGTATAGGTTCCATCAAGCCAAAAAATGGTTTTGTTTCCAGGACCTAGATCTAACTGAGGGATATGTGGATATGGCATCCATCAAAGAAAGAGATTCAAGACTGGGTAGATCTAAAAGAACGTGATTTTTCTACGCAAGAAAACATAAATATGTGCCTATCTATTGAAAAGTGGTTGCAGGCGTATATCTTTACAGATCAACACGAGATATTTTTCTCATACTTTTCTAGCCAGATATACGAGTGGTTACCAAGACTAGCTGAGCAAACATCCCATTTCAATAATAGGCCTACTGAGTGGACTCTCGATCTGATCAAGGAATTGAAGATGAATGATAACGAGATCACAAGGGTTGTTGATTATTGGATTGATAGTATCCTTTGAGGCTTTATTACTGAGTTCACAATCGATACATCTGTATCCTATAGTGAATTTGAGCGCAAATTTTCAAAGGCCCATGAGGCAAGTACTTGAATTCATTGAAGCTTTGGATTACGATGCTATTGTGTGAAAAAGGTGTACTACGAGTGAAACTAGATTGATGTTCGAAGGAAAGAAAAATAGAACTACGCAACGAGGTAAGAGGTTTAGGGTATATCATCATAATTACGTTGAGTCTAAGTGCAGTCCATTGTTTGGGTCTGAAAGTGAATAAGGAGAAATCCACCCTGCTACCCCTAAAAGTGCGTCGGTAAAATTTGAAGATCATCGGGGAGCTTGAGGAATTCCCTGACCTTCCACTTCCGTTACAACCCATCCCTATTCTATTCCTCCACCTCCCCCATTTACCATGGATCACTCACCTAAGATGCATGTTTTCAAAGGATTAGACGATCCCGAGCAATTCTGGTTTGTTGCAGAAGCGATATGGAGATCACAGAACATCACTGATGAGAATACGAAGAAAGCGCAGTTGTCACAACGTTGTAGGACAGAGCGTTGTCCTAGTATATGAAATACACCTCGATGAACCAAAATTCTACATTGGCTCAGACTAAGGCTACATTGAATATTGAATTTAAGAAGTCGAAGTCGTAGTCCCAGTGTATTATGAAGATCAAAGAAATCAAGCAAATAGCTAGTGAAATAGTTTAGGAAGTCGATTAAAGGTTTAAAAAACTGCTAATTCAAGTCAGATTTGAGATCCCTGACGAGTAGCAGAAGGAATGGTTTATCTTTGTGTTGTTACCTCATATTAGATTGCCATTATCGCATCAGGTCACAACCCAAATTGAAGCACTTGATATTGCGATGAAGTTAGAAACTTCACCGATAGTAGATACTAACATCGGGGTTCGGGAGATTCAAACCCAATTTGAAAGCTTACATATAGAAGTTCAATATTTAAAGAAAGGAAAAGAAGTTCATGAAAAATTTTGGTGCATAAAGTGCAAAGCGGAGTGTCACCACAAGGATTTGTGTCCTATTTTTAGAGATTACTTGAGCACTAGGATGCCAAGTCTGTTGAGGCTTGGGCCAAGCACTGGCCCAAATATGGGACGAAATTTCTGGTGTAGCTTATGAAAATTTGCAGGCCAACACTCCACATACAACTGTCATCTGCAGTTATTCTGTAATTTTTGTAGTTCAGTGGGACATGATGACAAACATTGTCGAAGCTACGATCTAATGATGCAAAGTCCTGGAGCATACAGAGTACAAGATGAAAGTCACGAAGATATAGGTTTGCCAACAACACACAAAGGTTTTGTAGGCCGAGGGCATAGCCAAGAAGGAGGCACTGGATGAGGTCGCAGAAAAATCATATGCTATAATTATGGTCAGCTTGGACATTTTGCCAGAGATTGTCAAAATCTTGCTGCTGTATCTTGTAGGTATTGTTGAATAATTGATCATGAATTAGAGGATTTTCCTACATTATTCGCTAAAATGAAGGAAAAGTGCAATCAACAGCCTTCCCAAAACATACAAATGATGAGATCTCAACCATGCGAAGAAGATATAAGCGTCAACATAGTGACACAAAGTGGTAAAAATATAGGAGAACATAAAGTGGAAGGCAAGAAACATATGGAAGATACATGGTTCCAGAAAGATGGAGACAAGAATGGGTTCGATATACAACGTGAAAGAGAAATCTTCATGGATGTGAAGAAAAATTTTATGAGCCCTGGAGCTTCGACATCAACAACGCAGAGACAACTGATTCTGTTGAAGAATAAGCCCAAGGAGATTATGGAATCCCAAGAAGTTGATCCATCGATTTTGACATATTTCTTGAAAACATGTATGAAGTTGCTCAGGGATCATAAATATGTGGAGGGATTGTAGGATTTGATTGAAAAATGTGCTGGTAAAGAATACCAACAACTGAAACAACGTGCGGTGCATAAGATCTAAAAACATAAGAAAATAACTGGCAGAGAAATGTGGCTAAATGCGCAGATTGATGATTATGAAATGGACCAAGTAATCCTTGATCTTGGATCAGATGCCAATGTTTTTCCAAAACAAACATGGGAACGGATGGGGAAACATAAGCTGCAATGGTTGTCGATTCAACTAAGAATGGAAAATCAACCTGAAATCATTCCTATGGGTCAACAACATAGATATTGATGGCGCAAGTGTATTGTCTGATTTTGAAGTTATTGAGATTGTTGATGATATCAATAGGTATCCTTCTTTGCTTGTGTTTGATTTGTATTATGACATGGATTCTATTATCAATTTGAAAAATAGACAGAGATGGTATTTGAAAAGAATGGTACTAGGTTCATTGTGCCTTTAGACTGCTCTAAAGGTGCACACTATACAAAACCTATCTAGCATGAATATGGTGATGCTAATATTGATCATATCTATAAGATCACTGCATAGGATGAATATTGGATTAATCCTACCACTGAAATTAGAATAAGTTCGGAGGACGATAGTTCGTGTGTTTCCGACTCCGACAAGGAATTGGAACACTGGCAGAACCTCTTGCATGAAGTATCTACTAAGCGGTGTAACAAAGTTACCAAAGCACAACGTTGTGTCACATCAGAGGTACGTGACCTGACTTTTTATGATGGAACTGGGAATGTTGTCTTATTTCTAGAAGTGTTTGAGAAGAAGGTTCCTAAAGAAAAACGATATAAAGCTTTGGACTTTGTCTTGAGGTCCACCCAATCCCGATGGTGGGGTGCGCACAAAGAAATCTTAGGAGGGTGGAATGAATTTTGCAGATTGATAAGGCTTAGGTTTGGTCATGTAGACACTAAGATCACAGAGAAGTACAATGGTAAAGATGATCCTGGAGGTTTGGTCATGTAGACACTAAGATCATGGAGAAGTACAATGGTAAAGATGATCCTCGCGAAAATTTATCTCACTAGACTATAGCTTGGGGCGAAGAACCTCAACCTAAATGGGTACATATATTCTTTCATACCTTAGATATGATACCTCAGTAGTGGTATCTTGAAATGTAGTTGTGTCATGGAACCACATATTGGTATGATATGACAGAAGGTTTCTTATTGACTTATAACTTTGCTGATGGATGGGATTGTATTAATGATGCTCCTCAGGAATTCAAAGCAGGAATATTCAGAATTATTGCTAAGCCAAGGGCTTTGGTACAACCTGATTCGGTTGCGCAGTTGGAACAAGCTCGAGAATGTTTCAATATGACTGCGAAAGAAAGTGAGGAGGATCCGCGTAAAGACAATTTTCCTGAATCAAAATGACAACGCGAGGTTGCAGGCCCTGAAGTATAGATTCTAGACACAACACAACCTGTCAAGACTCAGCAAGTCAACATAGGCTCAAAAGTAGAGCCCAAGTTCACAAAATTTGACGATTATTGGGATGATCATGCTGCTTTGAAATACTTAGTCAAAAACCTTGTGTTTGGGGGAATACATGCAGGTGGCTATTTCTCCTTGCAGTTGAGAGAGCGCATGGGACTATAACTGATTCTGCCTAAGGGTGGTTGCACTGCAGTCAGAGCATTGTGCAGTATGTGCGAATATGGGAAATATAGAGGAAACTGCGCCAAGGGAGGTAGGATCGCGCCGAAGGGTTGGGTCTGACGAAGTTTGTCTAAAAAGTGACCATTGGAACATGAACAATTGATTTGAAAAGGACTTGCCCATTAAAAGGAGAGGGATGGATGTATTTAATGAGAATATCTAGGTGGATCTGCTGCCAAATCTACATTTATGAGGCATATCTAAAGAATATCATGGAGTTTGAATTTGAATTTTGGTATAAATCAGGCATCTCGCTCCACATTCAAACACTTTGTTCTCTAAGTATTATAATCTAGATTTTGTGTGTGCAAGAGCGTTGAGTGATCTGTTGCATGTCTAGGAAGAGCTATGAGGAAATTGAGCAAGAATTTCTCCATAGGGATTAGGATTCATCATGACTGCTACACCACCAAAAAATGTTACGGGGCCAAGGTCACCCAGAAAGGAGACAACTATGGGTGCGACTCCGTCCAAAATGTTGAAGAAGGCAGTGTTGAGAAAAGGCCTAAGGTGGCCCAATATCGGAAAAAGAAGGCTGTCGAGGTAGAAGAGTTAGACAAAGAAGAAATCGTGGCAAGGGGGATAACGGACATTGATGTGGAGGAGGTAGAACCTATCTCTAGGTTGCCCACATACATTCCACCATGGAAGTCGATAGCTATGAAGCCTATAAAGGATCTTGACACCGTCAAATACAATATTTTCACGCCATTGATGCCGGAAGAAGTACCTGTTGAGGGGGATTTTTTGGGAAAAGTGCCCCAATTGTGGATGGAGGACTGGGACTTTAATGATTGCAAAAAAATCCAGCAGTTCGAGATGAGCCAATATCTTCGCTCCACCTGTTATGAAGCTACCAGAGTCATAAGATTGGAACCGATGAGGTGGATGGCTGGTATCCAGGATGTTGGGTTGTTGAACATGCTATATGTTCTGCACTTTGGACGCAACATCATCAATACGATTTGTGTGCGCCAACTGCTGGAAAGGGTGCACGATGACTGGTTATGGTTGGGAAAGAGGATCCCTATTGACGCAATGTTGATAAGGAAGATCATGACATTTCCTTGTCTCAAATTAGACCCCGTAGAATCATTTGTGGGCAAGGATTAGGATAAGAAGCTAGTAGAAAAAATGAAGAAATATCATGTTCTGACGAAGGGAAGCAAGGGTTACTCGATTAAATCCATCACTGATAGATCTATGCACTTTGGCGGGCACATTATGGCAGGAAAAATCATGTGGAAGTGTCATGTAGAGGAGGTTTTTGCGTCAGTATTATCTTTGAAGACTAGTACAAGAAGGCACTATCAAAGGTCCATAAGGGTCTAAAATATTTGCAGGTGCAAACGAGCGCAGTACAAGCGAGTGCAGGTCAAGCAAGCGGGATTCAAGAGAGTGTGGCTCAATCAAGCGTGACCCGAGTAGGTGGAAGCACAACAGTGCAAGAAATGGCAATTAAAACTGATATCCGTGTGGTGCCAATCCCTATGGGTGCTTTAAGTTTTGATGCAGCGGAGCGGTTGAAGCAAGTGGTGCATTGGAAGAACAAACGCCTTAACCTTGTTGCGCGACCTCTACAGAAATTGCATGATTTTCACCATGGCGTTACTGAAGAATTGAAGACCAGAGAGTAGTGCACCCTATTGGTTATACAAGATGTTAAGCAGGAAAGACAACATATCACTGAGGAAAAACAACTAGCTGCGTAGGAGTGTGATGCGGCAGTTGCGTAGAGATAAAAGTTGGAGGAAGTCATCTCCAAGGTTTGTAGTGACCTACCTCAGCTCAAGATTCAGGCTACAACCACCCTAGAGGAAAAAGTGGCACATCTTTCCATGGCATTTAATTATTCTAAGGCTGAAGTCGACACAGTGCGACTCTAAATGAGAATGACTGTTTCATCTGATTTTACAAAGGTCTTGGTTTGGGTTTACAAAATTTTCTTCGAGGTTTGGATTTAAGGGCATTTCTTGGAAGCGGACTGATTTTGCAAAGAATTGTTTTGGGTTTAAAGAATTTTCTTGGAGGATATTTCTTGGAGGCGGCCTACAACCTTCTCAATGGTCTTGGTCTGAGCGCACACTTCCACTACATTGTGGGTTGCTTGTACTTCAAGTTCTGCCATCACTTCCTGTATTACACAATTCCACATTAGAATGAATAATTTATTTCAATTACGTAGTTGTTGTAGATGCCTCTCTGGAGAAACTCTTAGCCTACCTTCCCTTGGGATAAAAATATTTTTCAGTTCAACAAAAATCAGTCTAAAATGTTTTTCTACCCACACAGATATTAGGGGTTGCACAATCAAATAGGTCTATTTTTTAGCAGTTTTCAACTGTCTTAGACACATGCTCAAGTTTTTTTTGTCAGCATAGACACACTTTGGCTACAATTTCTATGGGAAATCATCTGTTCCATCTAGACTTGACTATGTCAAAATTGAGAATAGATCATTATTTTGTTTGCCAAAGAAATCATCCATCTACTTCCATTTTTTCCCTTTCTAGATTAGTTTCTCCTTGTTAATTCTAGTGAAAGATTTATTTTTCTATGTCAAATGTGATGGGAAAACTGGTATAAGCTTTGAAGAAAAACAGGTTGCAAATTTTTCCTCAATGTATAATTTTTTCCCTGCATCTCAATGTCAATGAATATTATATTCTCTATAATAATGCGGAAAATTTTGCCAAAAGATTGGAATATATTTATTTTTTTCGATTTTCCCATCCCAAGAAATAACCCAAACAAATCGCAAATTTTTCTGAGTTCTGAAAAAATCACAATTTCAAAAAAAACACTCTAACATTTAATCAGTGCCAATAAATCTTTCATGGATTTCCCTGCTTGGGTAGATGTCAAGTATGAGCAGGAGTTGCTGGCAGTAGAGGATGTCCTTAACCAGCCACTACAGGATGGACAAAGTCTTGTACTAGACTCAGTACCCACCACTACGTTTGACTCCAGCCACAAAACCTTCCACTACTAGAGGATGACCCAATATATATGCCCACTAATGGAGTAGAGGCATTGATAGTAGATACTAGATCATTTGGCATCTTACACCTTTTATATACGTATCTTCTTTTCATATGGTATGGCAATATTATTATACCTTAAGTGTGATGATGCCTTTTTGTTCTGAAGCTTCTTGCTATCAATAATATACCACAAGGCTTAGGATTGTTGATGCCTTTTAGGATCCCTTTAGGTTGTTGGCCTTGTTCTGCAAACCACTCATTCAAGGCAGTGTTAATGACTATAATATCATGCCAGAAAAATCTAGAAGATCTTTGTGCTTAGCAAAACTGTATGATCTTCAGAACTTACTTACTGCAGGTATACTTCAGTTAGGCCCACAGGAGGACCAACATTGGTGGCATGGTAAACTGTTTGTGAAACCAACATTCTAATCTCCTTAGCATTATGATCAACTGCCACTGTTCTTCCTAGGTCATCGAACTTAGCTCCGCCTTGGCATCAAAAGTGTAATTGCATAAAAGGAATGTCGGTCTCATGCCAATAGGTCTCCTATGATGAATGCGCAGGAACCTAGTACATAGACCATTTTTCTCTTTGCTTAGCTACCCAGGGCTTATTTCCCTTTCCAAATATCAATAATTCTTTTCCAAGAAAAATATATAATAAGAAAAATATTTTACTATATTCTAAAAGGTGAAGATGTCGAAATCATGCCACAAAGTGAAAGGAAATCAAACATCTTTCCTCAAACCACCAAATATATAAAGAAAACAATAATGATTATAATAATAGAACTATATCTATCGATCTATCGATCTATGCATGATATGGGAACCATAAGCATTCAAGGGACTAATTTCAAACTCAACAAAATCCTCTAAACAAGCAACAAACAATCCACTAAAATTTTCAAAGATATCAAAGCTAGACATCAACAAAATTTCATGTACTTGAATAAGCCAATTGTTTCTTAGCGTTAGACTTCTTAAATTAGTTATTCATCATTTAATACTAGGACACTATCTATGTGAAAAGAAATAGGTCCCAACTTCATAAAATCGAACTTCATTTCCAATCAAAGATCAAAACCAGCTTCGTTTCCAATACCAATATAAAATCACACATTTTCCAAATATCAATAATTATTTTCCAAGAAAATATAAAACTCGAAACTTAAAAAAATTCCCCAAACACAAGCAACATATATACCATTAAAATTTTCTAAGATGTAAGAGCTAGACATCAAGGTAGTTTCATGTACTTGAATGAGCCCATTGATGCTTTGTGTTAGTCTTGTTAAATTAGTTATTTATCATTCAATACTAGTCATACACTATCTATGTGAAAAGAAATAGGTCCCAAAATCATCAAATCCAGCTTCATTTCCTGTCACAAATAAGAAACAAACAATGAAAGGATTAAATATGAAACATCAATCTTAAAATAACATGCATGAAAGAATTGTAGCAGCAATGTTACAATGAAAAATAAAAAATATAGAACCCATTTTTACCTGAATTTGACATGTAGTAATCTTGCATGATCAACAAAACATGAATACCAAAATAAGAGTCCTAGGGTATTTCAATTTCCCAGTTCTCATCTTTGTCATCATTTTCTACATTGTGAACATGATATTCTCCAGATGTACTGTCATTATGAGTCTCCAAAACATTATGTTATGTATCAAGTTCATTAGATAAATTTTTTATATTGTTTTCTCCCCTTCTATCACAATCTGATCGCCAAAGTGCTAGTGCTCTTTCATATGGAAAATTGTCAATGTCATACTTTGTTACATATAGTCTTAAACATGTATCCACATGTTTATCAAGCTTGTTTCTCAACTTTGACTTCAAAAATGATAGTGTACTAAACATTCTCTCATCCTCCACTGATCCCAAAATCATGGTTTGACACAAATCTGCTAATTTGAAATATTCTGATATGTTTTCTTGCAGGTATTGGCTAGCACTTAAAGTATTCCATGATCTTGTTATAGCACCGTTTTCATTAGGATTCTCCAAAAAAGGATATTGCTTCCACATTGTTTTAGCAAAGCGTCCACCTTGTTGATACAATTTTGATGAATCTAAAATACCTTCTATCTGTTCTCCATGTATTGAGACTTTCTTGCAAAAGTGGTCTACTAAACATTTTATTCTCTTTTGAAAATTGGCTTTTAAATTTCTTGGAAATTGAGAATTGTTCCAATATTGAGGGTATACCACACACATGGCCTCCAACAATCCATCTTGAGGAAATCATTCTCTTATCTCTGATGATAGTGATCTTGCAATTTCTATCAAATTTTGTCTCACTGAGATCACAATATTATCAAATTGGTCTCTTGACACGGGTAAATCTTTGGTGATTTGTCCCGTCTTACTAATATAATGAAAGGGGACCATATACCCACGCACTGTGATACATAGTATCCCTTTTTCATCAAACATAAAAAAAAATTCAGTATTTTCTATATTGATGATCTTAGTCCAAATTGTAAACTCTGGACCAGTAAAAGAGTCTGGCATCATATACAAATTATCCAATGCAAGGCATCTTGAATTTCTCGCATTTGTGTATTCGACAATATACATTGTGCGATTCTGAGACATTTTCATGAGGAAATTCATTTCATGTAGCATAGGAAGAATTCCAGCCAATGTCAATAATGTTTCTATATCATTTAGTCAAAAAAGAAGATCTTGAGCTTTGTCTACATTATAGAGATTTTCATACATCAACCCTACCAAAGATTTGAACTCACTAAATAGTCTTTGATCTGGTCCATTTAATGAGATCCATCTTGTATCAACATCTTTCAGTAGTTTTTTTCCATCCGTAACACCATCTGCATATTTTTGAAACTCTAAATATCGTTTGGGACTACGAGAAAAGTATGCATGAGTCTCACGTACAAGATCTTCAACTTTTGAAACTGATAGAAACTTGCTTACTATTTTAAATGTAAGATTCATCCTATGAGCCATACAATGAATATTAATCATATATGGTGAAGCTGATAGTTGTAGTCTAACAAAAAGACCATTCCTTTTTCCTTGCATTACCGATGCTCCATTTGCTCCAACACATACCAACTTTTTTGCAATCATTAAATGATCCATACCACTTTCCTTCAAAGTATTAAGAACAAGTTCATAAATATTTCCAGCTGTAGAAGTCTCTCTCATCTTTTTAATCCAAAGTAGATAGGAATGCCTAATATGGTCATTAACCATATAAATTTTCATGCAAATCCATGAAGTATTATCAATAGTCGTAACCTCATCCAAAGACAATGCCAAAAACCTAGCATTTGCAATCTCCTGTTTCAAATCATCATTTTCTACTTGAGCTAGATATCTTGCCCATTCCCAACCACTAGTTACGAACCAATGAGAAGATGGAAAGTTTGGCACGTGAAGAAAATATAGAAATTTCATGTGATCTCGATAATCTCTCATAGGACGACCTTTACATAAGATGTGAAATACAGTGCTCAATTGTATCGTCTTGGATAAAAAACTTCTTTCCATCGTCTTTTCAAATTGAGATATGATGGTTCCTCCACTTGCCTCAAGTTTTTTCTTACTTATTAAATATTTTTTGTATTCTTCCACACATTGGATATGTCGACATTCCTCCAAAGATTTCCATCTGACAATAGATTTCTCTTTACCATTTACAATTTTCTTTTCATAAACCTTTCCTACATGCTTTTGCACTGTATCTAGCTTCATCTGAAATTTCACTACCTTGCAACTTTTCCAACTACACAAAATACATTTAACTTCTCGTAAATCCTCATTTGTTGGAGGTATTTCTTCTATAAATGGAAAACTTGAGACCCAATCATCTTGGAATTTCCCCCCTACGGTTTACTGGCCTTTTTTCCTTTTCTGTGAATGGTTTGTGTCACCTTCCAAGGAAATATCTTTAACATTTTCATCACTAATTTCTATTGAAACTGCATTTATCTCACCCTGATCACTTGATGAACCTATTATTTCATCCATCATATGGATATCAGATGCATTTTGACAAGAGTTAACATCTCTCTCAGTAATATATTGTTCAAATGAGGTTCAAGCATGAAGAGAATGTGTATTCTTGGATTGAGACTTTTTAAAGTATGATAATACATCAATTTTCCTTGATAGTTTCTTCCCAGGATTAGCTTTTGACATCTCACTGAATATTCTAGAAGTAAAATTTCAAATCGATCTAGAAACCTACATCAATAACATGGAAAATTTTAGGGGATAATATTCGCAGGTGGGCTAATTTTCCATGATTTTTCCAAAAAAAAGATTCGCCAATTTCCATTTTTTATAAAAATTATTCGCCCACATTTTAAAATATAAAATTATTTTATGTTAAAATTCTCCAACATTATATAAAGAGTATATATAAAATCATTATAGATTTCAATAATTTTAAAAATACATCAATAAACATTTTATAGTTTGCATATTAGAATCTACTAGTGAGATTCGCCAATATTTTAAACTTCAAAATAATTTTCCATCCTTAAAATTTCCCCTGATCAATAGTTTCCAAGAGTTGAGAATTACTAGATTTGTAGGTAGCTTTCAAAGTAAAATAAGTGTAATGTTCACAAAAACCATTATGCAATTTTTTATTAAAATGTTGTGCCAAGGCCCAAGCCCAAAAGCAAAAATAAATCATTATACACAAAACAATAACATCATGAGTCATCATCTATAAAACAAAGAACATCATTAAAATGTAAAATACATAAAAATTTCCACTAAATTAATTCATATCTCCAAATCACCTAATGAACACTTGAAAGCTTTAAACAAAAAAACAAAATATTGCAATAATTTTAATCATCCTTTGCAAAACACCTCTCCCTTAAGTTGTAAAGAATTGGTTATAAGAAGTTGAAACATATCCTCTATCATTTTCCATGATAAAAGTGAGGAAGGAAACTAGTCAGTTACTAGTGATTCTTTTACTTATCTTTTCCTTGATGAATTGGTTATAAGAAGTTGAAACATATCCTCTATCATTTTCCATGATAAAAGTGAGGAGGAAGGCAACTATTTAGTTACTAGTGACATTTACACCCTCCATAGAGAAGATGGAGGACTTGGGCTAATTAACAGCCATGCTCCAAGGATGGTTTTAGCGACTAAATGGCCTGCAAGGACAAAGGAAGGAGAAGCTACTTATGAGGTAGTTGTCAAGAATAGGCTAGAAACAACTTCACATATACACAACATCCAAGTCCCTAATGATTTATGATTTAATCATAGGTGCAAATTCCTTTAATTTTCCTAGATGAACAATTGTCAAAACAATTTGGAATGATTTCAAGTAATATTTCATGAGCTTGACGAGGAGCTAAGGATTTTAAAGAGTGTTCTTACACTAAGACACCAAGTGGGCCACATTGCTAGGTGGGCCAATGATTTGGGTTTACATGCATGGAACAAGCACGAGCAAAATGAATTGCAAGCGTTAAATCATCTAATGGGTTTGATCAGCTGAATGGACCCTTTGCAGGGTAAATCAATGGAATGGTATCTTTACACTTGTTTAATAAATAGAATTGACCCTTTCTATAGGTTTAATAAGTGAAATGGAAAAAAAACCAACATGTTCTTAATCATTAGGACCATTGAAGACTTGATTTCAGAATAGGACCTTTTTAATGGAAAACTCAATTGGAGCAATACAAAGCTAGGGCCAGGGTTCATTTTGGAAAGACTCGATATGTTTCTCTTATAAAGCTCCTTTTTCTTTGAGTAATTCTAAATTCTGCAATTATCCCAAGTGCACTATCCAATCACAAGACGATTATGCTCTCAATATCAAAATCTCAAGCACTTGGTCCGGGTCATTTAAAATATATCCTTGTATGGTTCTCACAGACAGACTTTAAAGAAATGGTGAGAAATTCTGGATCTCCCCAGTTCATGGCTTTGCCTCCTACATCTGGAAGAAAAAAATAAAGATATTAAAACTGAAATGAAAGAATGGGCTAAATCCCACAAGGAAGATCGTCCCATTCTGGAAAGACGGGAATCCTTGAAGAAGTCAAGTCCCAAATTGAAGAATAAGGGCTCTCTGAATAGACTCGGGCAAGGGGAAAAGGAAGTAAGTGCTCAAATATTAAAAGCTCAGATCTTCGAAGAAGAAATCTGGAGATTGAAATCAAGGAGCCTGTGGCTGAAAGCAGGGAACAGGAACATTAAATTTTTCCATTACAAAGAACACTCAAGAAGAATTTAAAATTTCATCTCTGAGGTAACTCTTAGACAGATTGAAAACAGATGGTTTAATGAAATCAAAGTAGCAGCCTTCTCTCACTTTAGGAACCTGTTTTCAGAATAAGAGTAGAAACTGGAAGTGCTTGGGAGGAAATGTTGGACAAGATCCATGTCTTTTACAAGAACTGGATAATGAGAAACTTCTAGGACCCATATCAAGCAAGGAAGTCCAAGAAACGGTATGGAATGCGAAACTTAACAAAGTCCCTAGTCCAGAGTCCAGACAAGTTCTCAACACATTTTTAGTAAGCATGGAAATATATCAATAGGGACCTCTTAAGCTATGTGGAAGAATCAAGAAAGAAATGTAGATTTAAAGAAAAAATAAATGCCTTCTACTTCACCCTCATCCCTAACGTCAGAAACTAAAAGATTCTAGGTAAGACTACCGTTTCTAGATTTAAACCATTGATGCAATGTGTTATCGCAGAGAAACAAACTTGCTTTTTTCAGGGAAGACTTACCTGTGAAAACAACATAAGAGTTTAGGAAGCTGCTCACAGTAGCCACCCATCTGGAAATAAGTACATGAGTCATAAAATTCGCTATGGTGAATGCCTTGGATAGAGTGAGGTATAATTTCTTATTCTCAGCTATGAAGAAATTTGGCTTTGCTGAGAACTTCATTCTGTGGGCCAAGGCCTACATAGGACCCTGAATTAAAACTATGGTCAATAGTAGGACAATGTCTTTCTCGAATCTTCAAGGCCACCAAGGGCCTCATATAAGGATATCATATCTACCCTTCCTTGTTCACTATAATGGCATAGTGCTACCTATAGGAGTTTGTTATCCTCCTATAACGAAGAAAGTTATTGACAATGAATTAATCGTATCTATAACAAGAGTTATATTATTTGCATTTTGAGCTTATCCTACCTTTCTAAAATGCATGCTCCTAGTTGGGTCTCATATACATGAAAGGACAACCTACATTGGTTCGAGACATTTCACTGTATAGACGAGGAACTTCGAAGACTCGAACTTGAACACTTGCACACTCCTGGACTTATTTATGTCAATTATGTAGTTGTTGTAGATGCCTCTATGGAGAAACTCTTAGCCTACCTTCCCTTGGGATGAAAATATTTTTCAGTTCAACAATCATCAGTCTAAAATGTTCTTCCACCCACCCAGATATTGAGGGTTGCACAATCAAATAAGTCTATTTTTTAGCAGTTTTCAATTGTCTTAGACACATGATCAAGTTTTTTTTGTCAGCATAGACACACTTTGGCTACAACTGCTATGGGAAATCATCTATTCCATCTAGACATGACCATGTCAAAATTGAGAATAGATCATTATTTTGTTTGACAAAGCAATCATCCGTCTACTTCCATTTTTTCCCTTTCTGGATTAGTTTCTCCTTGTTAATTCTAGTGAAAGATTTAATTTTCTATGTCAAATGTGATGGGAAAACTGATATAAGCTTCTGAAGAAAAATAGGTTGCAAATTTTGCCTCAATGTATAATTCTTTCCCTGCATCTCAATGTCAATGAATATTATATTCTCTATAATAATGCGGAAAATTTTGCCAAAAGATTGGAATATATTTATTTTTTCCGATTTTCCCATCCCAAGAAATAACCCAAACAAATCGCAAGTTTTTCTGAGTTCTGAAAAAATCACAATTTAAAAAAAAACACTGGAGTATTTAATCAGTGCCAATACATCTTTCATGGATTTCCCTGCTTGGGTAGATGTCAAGTATGAGCAGGAGTGGCTGGTAGTAGAGGATGTCCTTAACCAGCCACTACAGGATGAACAAAATCCTATACTAGACTCAATACCCACCACTATGCTTGACTCCAGCCACAGAACCTTCCACTACTAGAGGATGACCCAATATATATGCCCACTAAAGGAGCAGAGGCATTGATAGTAGATACTAGGTCATTTGGTATCTTACACCTTTTATATATGTATCTTCTTTTCATATGGTATGGAAATATGAAAATAAGATACACATATATAAATTCCCCTCCCATGCATGACCATCCAAGGTAAAGGGGAAAAGAAGAAGAAAAGAAGTCAGCAAATCATCACAGTCAGCCAATGATTCTTAGTGTCAAATCATTGGAAACTGCAAATCAAGTGCAAATTTAACCCTTGTATCCATGGGTTGACAAAATTTTTTTATAGCAGCCACAAGCTAATCACTCTACGAGTCTACCCAAATCTGACACAAACTCCTAGAACTTGTTGATTAGAAATTCCCCAAGAAATTTCACTCAGTTCATGAGAGAACGAAAGACGAGTGCAAATAAACTTGTTATGATTTAACAACGCTAGGTTTGTGAGTTAGTTCCAACTTCCTTGTATCATATGCAAATGCCTCAATTGTGCATTGAGATTCTCTTTTTGAACTTATTAACATTAGAGCAGAAATAGACATTGTTGAGAAGATTATAAATGACCAAACCCATATTGTAAAATTTAATGTTACTCTACAACCTACAACACCTTTACGCCATGGTCCACCTTTTCTATCATCCGGAAGGGAAGTTATCATGAACATGAAAATGTGCAATGTAATATTCACAAAAAAGAAAGACAATGAATATCATATATTAATTTCAAAACCTGAAGATCACACTTACTTCTGGAATTTTTCTCAGAGAAAGCCTTGCATATAAGAGATCAATTGAAATCCCACTGATTTTAAACCGCATCAAGGGAACATTTGCACTCTTCACACATTGAACCTCTGAAACTTCTTGTGTATTCTTAAGCATTCACCACTGACTAGCACAGAGCACCCGCATTCACTGCATTGTTAGACTCACAGCACCATAAATATATTACCACAATTTTATTTCTTCATTAGGTTTGAAAGAAATCCTTAGGGATGGCTCAGATTTAGGTTTAGATGACATAAAAAATATATTAGATTAAGAAAATATCAAGCACAAAGTATGCCTTGAAAGTATGCTAAAAACAAGTATCAGAGAAGGTGTTTGTATCTAACTACATAGTTCGAAATAAGGCTCAACTAAATAGGTTTGAATTAATTCATTCAAGTTTACAGACCAATACACAAGAAAACCTTTGAAAGATTCACATAATCAATAAATATGGCTTAAACTTGTCCAGACACAGAGGGTTGAAATTATATAGGAAACCACAACATATTAACAAAGTGAAAATTCTTGTCCTAGGGAAAAAATGCCTCAGGAGTCGCACCTCTGTCGCAGAATAATTTCCTTAGAGAGGGCTAAAATTTGACCTATGAGGACTCCTCGCTGAACTTTGAAGCAATCACCAGCATTCACCAGCAGTCCAACACATTCAGACTGGAAAATTTATTAAAAAATAATAATGAGTCAGATTTAGGTTTAGATGACATAAAAAATACATTAGATTAATAAAAGATCAAGCACAAAGTAAATTATGTTGTCTAGATGGCACCCATGGAGATGAGACAAGGCACCCAAAGCTGGATTTTGGATGGAGATGTTTTGAGGGTTGATTTGAGGACCCTTCCTCAAATTGTGGTTGATTATGATATTTGTAGACACATCTAGCCCCTGCATTGCACTTTTGAAGCATTTTTAGCCCTAAAAGGGCATGAAATCATTATTAGAGAGGCCTTATGTCTCACACGTGTGGGAAAATGATGGCATATTTTATTCTATTGAGCTACTAGGCTGGATTATAAACCATTTACTTTATTTCTACTCAGAATAAAACTTGTTCAAGGGCTTTTAGTTGGAATAATGGATGTGATAGACCTTCTATAAAAGGAGGATCAATCCATTCATTTGTTTATCATCACTTTGGGGATTTCGGCCTCCTTGGAGAGAGCTCGACTTAGCCTTTACTAATCACTACTTGTGGAGATGTGATCTTCTGTGGAGCTATTACGATTGGATACTAGTTTATGTATTGGAAATGTCATTTTGGATTAAATAAAGACAATTTCTTGGAAAATTTGTGATTACAATTGCATATCTTTAATGGTTTTTCATGTGATAAATGTTTGCTAGGGTTTTTCTATTGTTTCTTGTTGAATCTATTTTCTTTGAATTTTGTAGAATACCTCCTAGAGAGCTTTCTTCTAGTTAATTTCTCCCCTCATAAGAAAAATATTTGGGGTTTTGCAAATGAAAACTAGGGCTTTCCCCCTTATTCCATGCATAAATTTGATATCTCTTAAAACTGAGTGCCTAATACTCCATCACCCAAGTAGGGAAACACATTGTGATCGTTGTGGTTGTCAAAAATCATCAAAAATTTTATCGTTTTCTTCAATTTTTATTTTCGTAGGCCCTTTAAGGAAAGCTACTAAGGCTAAGACAAATGTCAAATTCAACTAGGGTTGTTTGGAAAACATCATTTAAGCTATTTTGGATTGTTTTCACCTCGATTAACCTCACACACTCAAAATATAGCTTGTTCCATAGTGAAAATTACCCTAGTAGGGCTGACATCAGCAACCTTAATCCTATACAAGGCTACTTAGGGCTTATTTGAAGGCTTGCCATCACCTTTTTTCGATTTCATCACTAAGCAAACCTTTTCTTTATGCTTACATGCCTAGTTACTCCTTATATAAGCTACATCTTGAAACCCTAAGCAATCAAGCATCTTTCAAGGCTTTGTTTATGGTACGTTGTTCCTTTTAAATAGAAAATTGTGCCTTTATCCATATAAGTATCTTGCTTAAAGCCTTTCACTTATATCACCTTGAGCCAATTGACATATACTCTTTAGGCGAGAAGTTGGGAAGCCTCTCATGTGATGAAATTCCACTAAAGAGCAGAAGGTGGAGTATTGAAGTGACAGTGGCAATCCACCTCATTGTTGCACCTTGGTTTGGCTCTTGCCTTGTGAGGTCTTTCACAAGGCCTGTTAGATTTTTAGGCAACGGGGACCTTGTGTTTTGGGGGAAATCCAAATAATGAAATGCATGGGTTACAGTTTTATTTGTAAATAAAGATGAACCATATCGATGTAAAGTCTCTGAAGTTGCTATCCTATCGTCACAAGAGAGAAACTAATTATAGTTACATTCACAAGTTGAATTCCTTGGTATACAATCCCAAAGCTAATATTTGACCCCTGCACTAAAACATTATGCAAAAAGAGAGTTCTAAAATATTTTGTACAATAGTCTGATTGACAAAGTCAGAAATTGGATTGCAATGTAGACGTTGACACTAGCTTGTTTAATAAGAATATTAATCTGCTTTTGACTATATCCTGAGAACCAGACACACTGACCTTCTAATATAAACTAGTTGGACAAGTTTTTAGTATCAACTTGAAATGGTATTGACTATAATATTTGCGTAAACTCTTCCTAGACCTATGTAATACCTCAATGGTGCCTTGTTATTGAATGATAAATATTTTCCTTTCTACACATTGGTGTTTTTCACATGCACCTTTAGTTTAAGTTTTTATCAAGTGCTGGCTTCCTATATTACAACTTAATACTAGCATAGTATATTCAGGTAACTCTTTGTAAAATATCATACATGCACTTCAAATAAATGATCTCAAAATGCTAAGTCCCAGTTAATAAAATCTGCACGTGGAATTATTAAAAAAGAGAAGCCAAAGAAGCTACCAACTCCAAATGCTGCATCAAAAGTCAATGCCATAGAGTTTCAGATTGACACCATTTCAAATCGACAATGAAAAACTAGAACAACACCAAAGATATCGTGACTAGTGATCAAAATATCATGATGTCATGCATGCTTCCACCAAATAAGTTGACCATTAAAGTATCTATGTCTCACTTGCATGCAATGCTCTCGCTACACTTATATGCTGATTTTTAAAAGCCATAAAAAATGTAACCAAGATAAATAATAAATTCTACCATTATTTTTTAGATAAAAATTTAAATTAACAAATCCCATGAATGATTCCAGAGGATGATAACTCCATACTGGTTAAGGAAATAAATATGACAACTTTAAATGATATGCATAATGATAAATTGAAATTTGTATGCACCACAATAGCACATGCTCATTACAGTCACACTCGTAGAGCATATGAAAGATGAAATAGTACTCAAACTAACCTTAATAAAGAAACTCAACAACTAATGGCATTCCATAAGATCTACATCATAAATATAAGAAGGTAAGAAAAATTACAAAAACCCATCTCAGAGTTTTGTCAAGATTTACCACCAGTCTTTAAATTAACAAATGTTAAATTGCTAGCTGAGAAAGAAATAGGGGTCAGAGGTGGTGAAGAAAATTCTTCAGTAATTTATATCCCTTGCAACTAGTCTTTCTACTACAAAGTATTCCTTGAACGTATGCCAAAAACAAGTATCAGATAAGGTGTTTGTATCTAACTACATAGTTCGAAATAAGGCTCAAATAAATAGGTTTGAATTAATTCATTCAAGTTTACAGACCAATACACGAGAAAACCTTTGAAAGATTCACATAATCAATAAATATGCCTCAAACTTGTCCAGACACAAAGGGCTGAGATTATATAGGAAACCACAACATATTAACAAAGTGAACATTCTTGTCCTAGGGAAAAATTTATGCCTCAGGAGTCGCATCTCTGTTGCAGAATAATTTCCTTAGAGAGGGCTGAAATTTGACCTATGAGGACTCCTCGCTGAACTTTGAAGCAATCATCAACATTCACCAGCGGTCCAGCACATTCGGACTGGAAAACTTATTAAAAAATAATAATGACAAAGCGCTGTTAAATTGGCCAAAACAAACACAACACACTTGAACCATTCGAATTTCGGACTCAGCAAATTTATAGAAAAAATATAATTACAGTTGCAACCCAAGGGCCAACACCACTGCCTAAACTCCTCCTTGCGGCACAGGTTTAGCTCTATGGCACCGGGGAAATGTGCTATCTTGGACCTTGGAACTCTAAATCCAGCTACTGTGGTCCGTCTCCCGGAATCAGTTGTCCTTGTCAATGCGTGCAGCTATCATCAGTCAATGCGTCCAGATCTTGTAAGTTTCCACCTCCATCGATATGACCTCCATCGATCTGGTAGGTTTGTACATCCAACATTCAACTTCCACGCCCCTTCCAAGCCCCAACCACCTCTATGACCCAATAAATTCCGGTGAACCAGTGAAAAAATGGGGCGAATCACTCCAACCCCTCCCTCTGACCCAGTAAATCCAGGCGAATGCCATTGAAATCTGCTCCAAACAAAGAAAATCGGGAGCAAATTCCATTTTTTTAGTTTTATGGGCATTTATTTTGGTGGGCTAATCTTTAATAATTAATTATTTTTAAAATAACTATTGGGCTAACTTTATAAAACTATAGAAAATGGGTTTTATATAAAAAATTCGCCTTATTAAAATTTAAAATCCCTTAAAATTCGCCTTTTGGCTAAAATTTGCCCCTAAAATTTTCCTTGGCTCGAAGGCCTCGTTTGGGTAAATTGGTACATCAATCTTCCTCGACAAATAACTTTGGCATACAATCTCTGTTTGTCGCGCTTAATACCTTGTTAGAAATATAGATCTGAGGACTACAAGTTTTGAGTGAGAAACATCGGTCTATAGACTATCTTGCTCCCGATTTTCCCAAGAAACGTCGTTTAGGGCCTCAAAACGACTCCAGAAGTTCAGAACTCGAAAAACTGCTAAAAAAGTAAGTTGTATTGAAATTGAAAAACTAAAAGAACTGATGGTGGGGGTTCAAACGGAATAGGTGGGTGGGCACCAATATCCACCTGGATCATTAGGGCCTCAAAATGGCTCCGGAAGTTCAGGATCCGAAAACTTGCTAAAAATAGTAAGTTGTGCTGAAAGTGAAAAAATGAAAGAACCAATGGTGGGGTTCCAAATGGAATAGGTGGGTGTCCACCAATATCCACCCAGATCATTCCTCCCCCCTTAGGAAGCAATGGTCCCCATTGCATTGATATCGTCAATGAGATGAGGCAAATTCTACTGAATTGGGTATTGGATTTGTCAAAGATGTCATGGACCCGTGAGTGGACATGCTGGATGTCTTTAGTAAATTTTGTTTCTTTATTAGACTCAAATAATACATGTGTGGATTTTTTTTGTGTGGTCACGTTAGGTATGTAAATATCAAGTGGCGGTACGACTGGGGTCAAATCAATGGAGTGCATGACCTGACAGTGTGAGGAACCTCTGTGGGTGAGGATAAAATGTCATCGTATTCCTCCATGCCTTTTTCCATCTATTATTGTTGTGCAGGGGAACCCTGTTTTGAGGTTGTCGCCACAATATTCTTCTTTCCTTATGGGCGAATGGTAATGCAAATAAACTTCCTGGTTTGGGAAACAATCTTACTGTGTTGTTTTGCAGTAGTCAAGGAGATGGCAGGAGGTGGTACTACCTTCGATATCTTGTAAAAGTTATTTCCCAAATTAATAATAACAACACGAGTCCTAGACTCATACACAACATGTCGCCTCCATAAGTATGGTTGGCCTAATAATACATCAAACACATCAAGAGGAGCAACATCACATAGTACCTCATCTGTGAATGGCTTGATGTTGTACAAAAGGCGAAACTCTTGGCGGACGCGAATATCTCTTCCTTCGTGAAGCCACCCAATGCTATACGACTGCAGGTGTGCTATGGTCGGTAGGCCGAGAAGCTTCATGACCTCTACTGAAATGATGTTCTTTTGGCTTCCGCTATCGACAAGGAATTACAGTGGACAACCCTTCACCCACATCTATGAATGGAAGAGGCGCCCCCTCTCCTCTGGATCCTCAAGATCCTCCCCCTGGATCTTGGTGGTGGAAAAAATGGCACTGGGATCCGCATCAACGATCTGCTTCCCTTTTTCATTTCTCTTCTCTGGTCTTGAATCAATATCTAAACATGCATATAATTCGAGTGCCTTTAGTTCGGCCACCAACGACTGTTTGGCTCGACACTCGTTTGTGCTGTGAGTGGGGCTGTTATGAAATTCACACCACTTCCTCGTGTCCTTCTTTGGATTTGTGGTGTTGTTATGAGTCGCCCCTCTTTGGCCTTTCCCCTTTTTATGCGGTTCGGAGGCACCTTTCCCTGGCTTCGGATTCACAGATCCAAGGTCTGGCTTCTTCTGCTGAAATTTTTGCTCGATCTTGGTAGCATAGTGATATGTCATGCCAAGCGATGTAATATCAAGGAACTCCATTTCCTCCTAAATGTATCTGTGCAGACAGTTGCGGTACTTGAGCACCAAATGTCTCTCTGAATCTTTAATACCTAGCTTTGTGCGTAGGGTATGGAATAGATTCGTGAGCTCCATCTTGATACCTTTGTTGACGCAGTGTGGTCCATTAGATGTACTTGTCCTCATAGCTTCCCACAAGGTAATATTGTTCCTGGATGCCATCTTAGAACGAATTCCAAGTGGGTGCGACCGAGGACAAAGAGGGTTCCTTCTCGTCCTTTTGCTCATAGTAGGTTTCCCAATAGTCTTTGACATGGGGGGTGGCTTTGAGGAATGAAAAAATAATATTTTCTCGGTTGGAGAAATCATGGACTGAGAAATACCCTTCCAACAAATTCAACCATCTATCTATTGCGCCTACATCTATCTGGCCTTCAATACATAAATGTCAAAGTTGACTTGTACCTTGAAAGGAGAGGCACCTCCAGAGTGGCTGCTGGATGTAGATGTATTGTCGTTGGGCAGTCGTTGAAGGATCTTTGCAAAGTTATCCATCGTTGCGTTCCTTTGTTTCTCGAGGGCCTCCTCAAGCAATATTTTTATCGGATCTCCTGCTCCCTCATCTCTCTTTTCTTCTACCATGGGAGGTCGTCGGGGTTTGCGAGGCTGGTCTTGAAAGGGTTCAACCAGATCGAGTCCTAACTCCTTATACCTTGACCTTGTTGGGGACATGAAAAGAAAAACAGAGAAAGAGCAGACCGCTCTAATACCACTGATCCAGATTTATGCAAGAATACAATAATACATAGAAATAAACATAAACAAAGAGATGCAGTGGAAATAATATTTCATTTCATTAATATCAAATAACATAAATATGCTTACAGACATAATAGAAAAAAACTAGCTAGGGCATTGGTACCATATCTCTGAGAAGATATGTGGCGGCTACATGCCTCTAAAATGTGTTACAATGAGGCTCGAATTCCCATTTATTGTTTAGAAACAATGAAAAACCCTAAACATCCAAAAACCTAACCCTAGGAGATGAAGCGCTAAAACTACGTAAATTGGTACATTAATATTCTCGGGGACGTAAATTTGGTATATGATATTCATTTGATGCGCTCAATACCTCGTTAGAAATTATCCGAGGACAACAAATTTTGAGTTATAAATTGATGTTGCTCCCAGTTTTCCCAAAAAACGTCATTTAGGGCCTCAAAACGACCCCAGAAGTTTAGGACCCGAAATACTACTAAAAATGGTAAGTTGTGCTGAAACTAAAAACCTGAAAGAACTGATGGTGGGGGTTCAAATGGAATAGGTGGGTGGCCACCAATATCTACCTAGATCATTAGGGCCTCAAAATAGCTTCGGAAGTTTAGGACTCGAAAACTTGCTAAAAATAGTAAATTGTGTTGAAAGTGAAAAACTGAAAGAACTGATGGTGGGGGTCCAAATGGAATAGGTGGGTGGCCACCAATATCCACGTGGGTCACCTCTACCCATGATACATAACTACATCATAAGTTGGTATTGAATTAATATTCTTAGCTTTTGTTGTCTAAATTCAAATACTATGTTTCTTGAGTTGATCCAAAAACCATATGTAGTTACAATATAGGTTCATTCATTCTAATATTCTTGGTAGAGATATCAGTTGTTTTGTAAAAAACAACCTTATTTTCATATATAATAGATTAACAATATATACTAAAAAATGTATGTCTTCTTTTTAAAGATGCATTTGAGTTTGTCTTTGTATAGATAACTCATACCTACATCTTCATGATTATTCATATAAATAAGGTTTGATAAGACCTCACTCAAGTCTATAGATATGACAAATATTTCCCTAGTATCTCTCTCTACTCTCAACCTGATATGGGTGGGAGTGGAAGGAGACATTAAAGAAAAGTTTACACTCACTCTCATGAGATGGTGGGAGTAGGGAAGGGAGGTATGTTAGGAAATAAAGGTTTCTCTAATATATCTCTCCATATGATTAAAGTTTTTATTAACAGTTCTTATTACCTCTACATCAAGTGGTGGAGAAGACTAAAGGAAACTTTATTAAAAAAATCTCACTATCCTTTCATTGGTTACAATAATGATGGAAAGTATTTTATGAAAAGGTTATTTTTTTGTTTTTTTTCTTCATAATATTGCGATATATTATGAAGATATTTATTAAAGTTTTCTCTAATGTCCTCCTTATCTCCATTTTTATATGTAAATTTAATCTATATAAATATAATGGGATAAAATTTCACTATTATATTTTGTTACTTTTATTAAATTTTTCTTAAAATTAAACTTTTGCACTATTAAATTTTACTTAAATTTATGTCTTCCTAATATTTTATAATTACATCCTCCTCATAATGAATATAATTTTCAATTAATAATAATTGTAACATCTCATATATATATATATATATATATATATTATACTTATTTATTTTTAATAATAAATATAAATATTACTGAGTAGAATTTGTTTTTTTAATAAAAATTTTAAATTTATTTTTAAAATTCTGAAGAAAATAAAATTTACAACAAATACCAGAAATATAAATTTAACATCAAGCTAAATTTATATGTGTAACTTAAAAAACCTAAACTAAAAACCACATACACAAATCATCTGTTTTACACTTGAGGTTGTTCTACACTTTCGGTAAATCCCTAACCATATATATAAATAAATAAAGTTACACATAATTTACACAGGGTTGGAGTTAATGCTTACATTCCATATTTGAGAAATTGGTTTGATGGTTGAAAATTCTCTCAACCTCTCATCTGTTAGGAATAAGTTGGATCTCAGAAACTCTATTTAATAGAGTAATCTGAATGTAAATCTGTGTGTGAATGTGTTTTCACATACACCATTTGTGCATAATATATGACTATGTTTCTGTAATTGTGTCATTTTAGCAATTTCCATCATGGTATCGGAGCACAGGATCAGGTCTGTGTGTTGTGAGTTTAAGGAGTGCAAATTGATTTCCTAGGTAAACTGTTTTGATATCTTTTTAATTTGGTATTCGTTTGGCGAGCATGTGTTGGACGCCCTGGCTTTTAGCTGGCATTATAGCTATGACGACCAACGAAATCAATTTCAGAATTGCGGCCTCATTCTCTATGATGAGCAGGGGAATGCCCTTTCCCATGCCAAGAAAAGGAGCGATTTCCGTTAGTTGCCGGATCTGACGTTAAAGATCGATAGTTTTTCTGTGGTGATTGGAATGACTCTGGGAGTACTGGCCGCCGTTATGTTGGGATTAATTGTAGCCATAGGCCTTCGGAAGTGGAATTATTTCTGTAGTCGAAAACCTTGGGAACGCTTTTCTTGAACCAAAGGTCCTGAAATTGTTGCAGGAGAAGAAGTTAACTTATCGCTTGGTATAACTAAACGGGAACTTCTATTCAATTACAACATATTGAAAGAGGCAGTGTCCAATGGTGATGGTTGATAATTTGCAAGGAGGATCTCGGACTGGGCAAGCTGATCTTTTGCCGCAGCCTTGAGGAGTGTTGTTAATTGGATCGGCAGAAGGCGATTGAAGAAAAGCACACATGGAAAGATGTGAGAGCTAATACAACATATTTTAGTGCAAGCAGAGGAAGGAGTCACCTTCACGTGTGATTACAATTTTTTTAAGACGCACAACCATTTCCTGTTTGGCATCCTTTTATGAGCGGGCTGGTAAAGTTAAATGCTTAGGAAGTCTAGACCGCACAGGTAGTGTAACAATTGTTGGAGCTGTTTCTCCGCCCGGTGGAGACTTTTCTGATCCAGTAACTGCAGCAAAGCTTGGTATTGTTCAGGTATTTTCGGGACTTGACAAAAAAAAAAACTTGCTCAGCGCAAGCATTTTCCATCTCTCAACTGGCTTATTTCATATTCAAAATATACAAAGGCATTAGAATATTTACAATGACATTGCCTGATGGGCGAGAGAACCTGTGCTAATTGAAGACCGACATGAACATGATCTTGTTGTTTGGAGTGGAGTGTTTTTTGGAGTGAGAATTTTTTTTCAAAATCAGATAAAAAATATTATAATGTAATCGTTGAATCTAGATACGTTCTGTATTTAGACGGCTTTTCTAGATAACTGGCGATTACAGCGGTTGGCACCTATGTATCTCGGTGGATGGGAGCTCGTCCATAGAATGACTAGGAGTTCAGTGATTGCAATCAATTGTTTTCGAAGAGATCAAGTGGCAGTGAGGCTCAATATGGATGGTTGTCCAGATAGCATGGCAGTTGCGGATCTAGGGAAGGATCCCTCGTTAGTGTTAGACGTGGAAGTGGTCTCCTAATGAGGTTATGCGATAGATTGGGATGTTGTCCAGTAATTGACTTCGGGAGGTCCTTGATTCGGGAGTTGAGGAAGCGAACTCGGGAATCCAACTTGCCAACTACACCTTTTCGAAGGTTATGAGGCAACTTGATGGAGCATCTGCTGATAACCTTGACTATTTTGTAATTTTTATGTAATGTAATCATTAAGGGGGGATGTTGGAGTTAATGCTTACATTCCATATTTGAGAAGTTGGTTTGATGGTTGAGAAATTCTCTCAACCTCTCTCTGTCTAATTTAGGAATAAGTTGGATCTCAGAAACTCTATTTAATAGAGTAATCTGAATGTAAATACGGTGTGTGAGTGTGCTTGCACATACACCATTGTGCATAATATATGGCTGTATTTGTTTGTAATTGCCATTTTTGCTATTTCCCTATGATTAGAAAGTTGTACATTAGACTGGACTGAAGTGACCTCCGATTGCAATTCTCTTAACCGCTCCAACAGGACGAGGATGAGATTCGTTGGACTGGAAAGTGGATCAATCGAGGATGAGATTCGTTGGACTGGAAAGTGGATCAATCTGAACATTTATTCGCAGTTTGCTTGATTGGGCATATTCTTGGATTGCTTCAAAGTAAATTCATCACACCTATAAACTAATGTTGCCTCATGCTCTTCATGTCTCTCATCAAAACTGGTACACCCCTATTTCTTTGAAATTTTTACTCTCAACGATTCTTCCAGGGCACAATTTCTGTGCTCAAGCTCCTCCACTCGGTGCTTCAATTCACTCATATACCTAAAGGTATTTGAGAGTATAGAATATTTATCTTTCTGTCGCAGATTTTAAGCTCAGGTATATCAGCCATCATAGATTGAAAAACAAAACAAAAAAACAAAAGGTTGAATGTCAAAGTGAACTATGCAACAGAAATAGGTCCAGGACTTGTGGTATGAAGCTCAAAGCATTTAATCATTTTGAGTACTCTATGAAATATAATGCTCTAATGTTTTTTAAATGAGAAAGGTATTCTAAGGTTGTTAAGTGGGTGTTATAAGTATTAAGATGTCGAGATTTGCAAGTTGAGGGATTTGATAATTTATTTGGATTTAAATGAATCTGCGGTAATAATTGAAAAAAATTAGTGTAGAGAATTAACTAATTGAAAAGTCAATTTTTTTAAATGGGAAAGGTATTCTAAAGTTGTTTAGTGAGTCTTATAAGTATTAAGATGTGGAGATTTACATGTTGAGGGATTTGATAATTTATTTGGATTTAAATGAATCTGTGTCAATAGTTGAAAAAAATTAGTGTAGAGAATTAATTAATTGAAAAGGTATTCTAAAGTTGTTTAGTGAGTCTTATAAGTATTAAGATGTGGAGATTTACATGTTGAGGGATTTGATAATTTATTTGGATTTAAATGAATCTGTGTCAATAGTTGAAAAAAATTAGTGTAGAGAATTAATTAATTGAAAAGTCAATGAACTTCCATCATCAGACTTTTGTGATCCGGATAATAAATCTTCTTATTAAGAATTTGAAACATAGACAATCAAACATGACTACTGTGGTATATCCGAGCGTCCAATCTACAAAGTTACAATACCTTGGAATTATGTGGTATAAGAGAATGCAGTAACGAGAAATGCTGCTTCAGTTTGATTCTCCTATTACGCTCGGCTATCATATGGTGAAAAGCGGCCTTGTTTTGAAGAAATGCATTGAACTCATGCTGTTCTTGAATATTAGCTATCTGAAACCTCCGCGCCTCTTTTCTCTTTTCGTCGGTTTTTCTGAGAAATTTGAAGCATCTTTTCATTAGTTTCTGTCTACCATCCTTAACATGGTGACAGTGGGCAGATCTTATGTATGATCCGAATGCATTGTGCCTGTACAACATACTACTCTTGGGCACCGACATTATATTATTTGCAACATTGAAGGACTGTGAATGGCTATGGCCCTGAGAGATGTTGCAGTGTTCTAACTGATAAAACACCTCCATGTCTTCAGAAGAACTTGAATACCATGAAGTTTCAGTGGCACTGTAAAGGGGGAGATCAAAATGAGCATCATCTATTATGCTGGTTGAATCTGCATCAATATTTCTGGTAGACAAATATTTCCGATTTGATTGAATCATCATCCCACAAGTGCTAGATGCCATCATGGGCATGTAAACCCCTGGAAGCACAGAAGTTCCATTAAAATCTCCCTCTAAAGCAGAAGTGGCCATAATGTCCATCTGGGGATTCAAGTCTATCACCATTAGAGATGGAATGGTATTATCAAATCCTGGATATATCTTCAAAAAGTCACACTAAAAGAAAACTAGTATATATATTAGTTAAAGTCGCCCTAAAAGTTAAAATTAGTATATATTAGTTATGTTTTTGTATTGGACAATCAGAATGGCCAAATGGCCAAGGCAGCGGGGCCATAAGACAGAAGACGATGGCAATGATAAATTTTATAAGGACATGATTGGAATCTTTCCATTTCAATCTGAATTGGCCTGGTCCCTCGGTCAAGGTACAGAAAAGTGTTGAAATATTAAAGTCACTTGCGTGCCCTGAACAGGTAGAAACAAAGTACAAAAGGGCAACAGAGGTTGAGTGCACAACACTTTGTATTCAAGTTGAAAGGAGGAAAATCGTAAGGAGGAATTAATGTTTGATGGGCAGCAGCCACCATTGCAGAGGAGAAGTTATGTTTGTATGGGCGTAGCCGTTTTTGCAGAGAATGAAGACTTTCGTGGTTAAAAGCACGGAAGAACAGAATTTTATTTAAAGATAGTATTTTCGGGCTTTTAAGCCCTCAACAACCAAAATTGAAGAAAATTTGTTTAAACAGAGAATTACTTTAAGTTTTTGAATGAGACACATCAAGTGGTTCCCACCACTTAAGCACTAATCACAATCGCAAGTTTTACTTGCAGTGTCTTGTTGATATGGATTGTTCCGATGCGATGCGATCACCGTAATTACAAAGGAACGGAGTACCACACATGTTCCACAGTTATAAGAGTATCGCGATGCGATGCGATGTGGTCCCACCACAATCGCGATCGCAATCGCATGTCACATATGTTATCCGCCGATTGTAAAGTCGCGATGCGATTTTCGCGCCATCGCACGATCGCAATCGCAATCGCAAAGTTCAAGAGGTTCATTCCGCCATGTTTTTGTTTGATCACCGATTGCGATTGTCGCATCATCGTTCAATCACAATTGTCACATTGCATGTTTTTGTTTTTCAAGCCGATCCGCCGATCGCCGATTTCCGATTGCGAAGTGGGCTCCACTCGTACATCGCACATATAAATTTTTTGTGTTAAAGTTAGGTTTCAGCAATGTATTTCTTGATAATTTGTTTTATGTTTTTATTTTTCAGTCGCGCCATATAAAAAAGTGAAAGGCCCGCAGTATTAAAAAAGAATGATTGTATTGTTGTATCGCTGTGTATTGAGAAATAGCCCACAGGCAGAGAAAACACAATAAGACCAACAGAGCACTGTTTTGTGCATTTTGTTTTGAGAGATAGAGAGAGGTAATTTTGAGTGCACTGCATCTATAGCAGTCAAGTGTTTTGTGAATCCCTCCACTGAGGAAGAAATTTGTAATAGTTTTAGTTCTGTTGATGAAATAGAAAGAAAAGTTTTATTCTGCAAATCTTTGTCCACTTATTCTCTGTGTTAAAAGGAGAGTATTATTCTCTCTATATTGTTCTGGAATTATCAGAAATTCCAACATGGTATCGGAGCTAGTCCAGGATCTTTGAAGATCAAAGAAGCTGAAGAAAGGAGTTCTTTGTTGCAGCAGCTTCTCCAGCAGTGTGAAGACTCAGCCAAAAATAATTCAAGTTATTTCTCTATACAGTTCATTGTGTTACTGTTGCAGAACAGTCAGCTATTCCAAGTGTTTTCTAAATCATAGTTAAGAGTGCAAGAATGGCTGGGGCCAGCACTAGCATGGGTATTAGAAATATCCACCTCCCACTATTTAATGGGAAAAATTATGACTACTGGTCAATAACTATGAGAGCTTTATTTACTTCTCAAGACTTATGGGAATTTGTCGAGGATGGCTTTGAAGAGCCAGCAGATGAAAGAAAAGAACTCCAAATCTCTCTTCTTATTGTATCAAGCGATGCATGAAGTATGTTTAAGGGATAACGGCGACCAAGAGATCCAAGGATGCATGGGATACTCTCAAAATAGCATACCAAGGTATGGAGAAAGTGAAGACAACAAAACTACAGTTGCTGAGGAGAGATTTTGAAACTCTCTGCATGAAAGAGTCAGATAGTATAGACTCATTTTTTACACATGTGATTGGGATTGTAAATCAGATAAGGTCCCATGGAGAAACTCTTGAAGACAAGAGGATTGTGGAGAAACTTTTGAGGAGCTTACCCTCAAGGTTTGATGTTATAGTTACCACCATAGAAGAGACCAAGGATCTCTCAAAGTTCATAGTGGATGAACTTCATGCTTCATTGATGACCCATGAACAGAGATTGGAAAGAACAGTGAATCCATCTCTAGAGCACGCCTTCAAGACCCATATGCCTTTAGGAAGAGGAAAAGGTCAAGGCAGCGGAATAGGAAGAGGCAGAAGCCGAAACAGAAGTGGAAGGGATAGCCCTTCACATTCACATGGAAGGAGCAATAGTCAAAATCAGAGCCATGGTCATTGCAACAACCAGCAAGGTGGACACCAACATGCGCATGGACAAAGGTATGACAAATCCAATTTCCAATGTCATTATTGCAAGAAATATGGGCACTATGCCAATGAATGTAGAAAGAAGCAAAATGACATGAAAAATGGGCAAAATGCTAATGTAGAAAAATAAGAAAAGAACCCAAGTAATGTGTTGTTAACATGTAATGTAGCACAAGATAGAGAAGATGATGTTTGGTTCTTAGATTCAAGATGTAGTAATCACATGAATGGAAACAGAGCAATGTTTGCCAATCTAGATGAAGAGGTTAAATCAAAAGTAACCACAGGGACTGATACTAAAATCCATGTGAAAGGAAAATGCAGAGTTAGTATTCGAGCAAGAAATGGTGAGAAAATTTTTTTTCCAGATGTGTATTATGTTCCTGGTTTGAAGTGTAATATTTTAACCATTGGGTAGCTCATAAACAAAGGTTGCAATGTAATTTTCAAGGATGATGTGTGCACCATAAAGGATATACCTCCAAGCAAGAAAATCATTGCTGAAATACACATGACCAGCAATAGAATGTTTCCGCTCAAGCTCAACACTGACTTGAAAGGAAAAGGGAAGAGTGTAGCAATTGTAACTCAAGAAGTCTTTCAGAAGGAAGAGAAAGATGAAAACTAGTTATGGCACCTGAGATTTGGACATCTCAATTTCAGAGGATTAAATTTGTTGCAGAGAAAAGGAATGGTAAGAGGTTTACCATTGATTGAGAAGCCTGACAGCCTATGCGAAGGTTGCATCTTGGGAAAGCAACACAGAGAAAATTTTCCATCAGGGAAAAGCATAAGGGCGAAAGCACCCTTAGAGATCATTCACTCAGATTTATGTGGGCCGATGCAAACAACATCAGTTTCAGGCAGCAATTACATGCTGACTTTCATAGATGGTTTCACAAGGAAAGTGTGGATTTATTTCTTGAAATATAAGAGTGAAGTATTTCAAAAAAAATTCCATTTTAAAGCTCTTGTAGAGAAACAGAGCGGGTTGCATATAAAAGTCCTCAGAACTGATAGAGGAGGAAAATATATATCAAAAGAATTTCTGCGTTTTTGCAGAGAGAACGGCATACACAAGCAGTTTACCACAAGGTACACACCGTAACAGAATGGAGTTGCTGAAAGAAAGAATCGAACCATGATGGAAATGGTGAGAAGTATGCTGAAGGCAAAACACTTGCCAAATGAGTATTGGGCAGAAGCAGCAAATTGTGCTGTGTATATTTTGAATAGATGCCCTACAAAAGCTATAATGAACAGAGTTCCAGAAGAAGCGTGGAGTGGCAGAAAACAGGGAGTCACCCACATGAGAGTTTTTGGATGTGTGGCATATGCACACATTCCAGACAAGTTGAGGAAGAAGTTGGATAGTAAGGGGGAGAAGTGCATCTTCCTTGGATATTGTGAAGATTCCAAAGGATACAGATTGTATAACCCATCCTCAAAGAATTTTTTGATAAGCAAATATGTACAGTTTATTGAAGAGGAAGCATGGGATGGAAGCATTGAGAAAACAGTTAATGTTAAAATTTGTTTATCTCATGATGAAGATGAGGAAGATGTGATTGAAAATAACACCTCATCGGTAGCACAACCTCCACCAACACAAGGACAGCAAGGGACACCTCAAGCAGCAGTGAGAACACCCTTGAGAAGAAATGGGAGTGCATCTCCAATCACATCACATGGAGCAGAATTGAGTGCTTCTTCAAGCACAACAACACCTAATGAAAGAGGTAAGAAGTTTAGAAATTTGAATGAAATTTATGCACAAGAGGCAGCAAATGAAGGTATCAATTCTTTGTTTGCTTTATATTGTCAAGTTGATGATCCTATTCATTTTGAAGATGAAATAAAAAATAGAAAATGGATAGAAGCTGTGGATGAAGAAATTAATGCCATAGAGAAAAACAAAACATGGGAGTTGGTTGATCTCCCAGAAGGTAAAGAAGTCATTGGAGTAAAATGGGTCTATAAGACCAAGAGTAATGCTGAAGGTAAGATAGAAAGACACAAGGCCAGACTTGTTGTCAAGGGATATAAGCAGCAGCATGGAAGAGAATATGAGGAAACTTTTGCACCAGTTGCAAGAATGGAGACAGTGAGAGCAGTGTTGTCCATAGCAGCACAAAACAAATGGAAAGTATATCAGATGAATGTAAAATCCGCATTTTAAAATGGAGTTTTAATGGAAGAGGTTTACATTGAACAACCTCTCGGCTTTGAGAAGAGAGGCCAAGAGCACAAAGTGTGAAAGTTGAAGAAAGCTCTTTATGGGCTGAAGCAAGCACCAAGAGCATGGTACAATAGGATAGATTCCTATCTACTGGAAAATGGGTTTGAGAAATGCGATGGAGAACCCACATTGTACATCAAAGAAAAGGATGGTAAAATGCTCATTGTTGTGTTATATGTTGATGATCTAATATTTACAGGTAATAATGATTACCTTGTTGAAAACTTTAAAACAGTGATGAAAGAAGAATTTGAAATGACTGATATGGGCTTGTTGAAATACTTCTTAGGAATAGAAGTAGAACATAATGAAAAAGGGATTTTTATATCTCAAGCAAAGTACGTGAATCAAGTTTTAGAAAGATTTAATATGCAGGAGTGCAAAGCTACAAATACTCCCACAGTAATGGGATTAAAGTTGAGTAAAAATGACAACAGCAAGGATTTTGATCCAAGTTTGTATAAAAGCATAGTTGGCAGCCTCATGTATTTGACTGCAACTAAGCCCAACATAATGCATGCCGTTAGTTTGACTTCCAGATTCATGGAAAAGCCAAAGGATGCACATTGGCATGCAACAAAGAGAATTCAGAGGTATGTTAAAGGTACTAAAAGGTTTGGTATTTTATATACTGCTTCAGAATGTTCAGAATTAGTTGGATACACTAACAACGATTGGACTAGAAGTGTAGATGATCAGAAAAGCACATCCAGTTATGTATTTCATATGGGTTCAGGAGCCATTTCATGGGCTTCTAAGAAACAACCCATTGTAGCATTGTCTACAGCAGAGGCAGAATATGTGGCAGCTACAGCAGCAACGTGTCAAGAAATTTGGATGAGGAGAATGTTGAGAAGTTTATGCCAAGAACAGGTAAAAGGGACAGTGATTTATTGTGACAATATCTCAGCTATTGCATTGTCAAAGAATTCAATGTTTCATAAGAGAACGAAACACATTGATGCCAAGTATCACTACATCAGATAATTAGTGAGCAATGGAGAAATTGTTTTACATCATTATAGAACAGAGGAGCAATTTGCAGATATTTTGACAAAGCCATTGGGGCAGAAGACCTTTGAATTTTTAAGAAAATGCTTGGGTATGACAGATAACCCAGCAGCTGACTTTAAGGGGGAGTGTTGAAAATATTGAAGTCATCTGCGTGCCCTGAGAGTAGGAAGAAATAGAGTACAGGGGCAGCATAGGAGCTTGCATGCACAGCACCACGCATTCAAGTTGAATGGAGAAAATCACAAGGAGGAATTAATGTTTGATGGGTAGCAACCACCATTGCAGAGGAGAAGTCATGTTTGTATGTGCGTAGCCGGTTTTGCAGAGAATGAAGACTTTCATGGTTAAAAGCACGGAAGAACAGAGTTTTATTTAAAGATATTCCTTTCGAGCTTTTAAGCCCTCAACAACCAAAATTGATGAAAAGGGTTTAAACGGCGAATTTCTTTAAGTTTTTTTGAATGAGACACGTCAAGTGGTCCCCACCACTTAAGCGCTAATCGCAATCACAAGTTTTACTTGCAGTGTCTTGTTGATATGGATTGTTCTGATGAGATGCGATCATCGCAATCGCAAAGGAACGTAGTACCACACATGTTCCGCAGTTATAAGAGTATCATGATGCGATTGTCGCGCCATCGCACGATCACAATCGCAAAGCTCAAAAGGTTCATTCCACCAAGCTTTTGTTTGATCGTCGATTGCAATTATCGCATCATCGCTCAATTGTAAACGCAAATCGCAATTGTCACATTTCATGTTTTTGTTTGTCAAGTCGATCGTCGATTGCTGATTGCGAAGTGGGATCCACTCTTATATTGCGCATATAAAGTTTTTATGTTAAAGTTAGGTTTCGGCAATGTATTTCTTTGTAATTTTTTTATGTTTTTATTTTCGCGGCGCCATATAAAAGGTGAAAGGCCCGTAGTATTGAGTTAGAATGATTGTATTGTTGTATCATTGTGTATTGAGAAATAGCCCGCAGGCAGAGAAAACACAGTAAGACCAACAGAGCACTGTTTTGTGCATTTTGTTTTGAGAGACAG
Source organism: Pinus albicaulis (assembly GCA_034641835.2). Classification (NCBI taxonomy): domain Eukaryota; kingdom Viridiplantae; phylum Streptophyta; class Pinopsida; order Pinales; family Pinaceae; genus Pinus; species Pinus albicaulis. Next base: position 561,299,469 of record CM076581.1, read on the forward strand.
AGAGAAGTAATTTTGAGTGCACTGCATCTGTAGCAGTCAAATGTTTTGTGAATCCCTCTATTGAGGAAGAAATTTGTAATAGTTTTAGTTCTGTTGATGATATAGAAAGAAAAGTTTTATTTTGCAAATATCTGTCCACTTATTCTCTGTGTTAGAAGGAGAGTATTATTCTCTCTATATTGTTTTGGAATTATCAGAAATTCCAACAAAAAGAATTACAATTCTTTCATTCTAAGTAATATATCATATTTGCATCAAAATGGTGCACAGATATGCTGATAGAAGTGTAGATGATTGTAGAGTGACGCATAAGTGGTATTGCACGAAACAAGGATGCGGAAATAGAAGGCATGATGAATGAGGCTAAAGTATTGGTAAAGTAGAGCTTTCCAAGTGGGTAAAAGTGCATTATAGAATCAACATAGATTAGAATAGATTATCGTAATTTAGATGGAGATGGTAGTATTATGTTAATGTTGTGATGGAGATCAGAATATTGTTGTAATTGTTGCTATAGAGACTATGTATCAAAGTTCAAATTTCTGATATCTATGTGTTGTAGGAATGATTAGTTGAGCATGTCATTTATTGTTCTTGCAATCACATCCTACATATATTATTATTTTTGTAATGTCATAGAGTTTTTGGATTTTATTGTTAGTGTTGTATATCATATGGTGAGTGAGGATTAATGAGTATGTTGGCTCAAAGAGATTGTATGAATATAATGCATGTATTGATAGTATAAATATGCGTTGAGTGAATAGGGTTTTGTTTTTGCTATTGATTAGTATTGAGTTGTAGTGGGCCATAGTTTGGAAAATAGATGAAATGAGGTCCATGAGATTTTCTTGAAGGTTAGGGCCTAAAGTGGGTGAGTGGTGGATTGTGTATTTAGGGTTTAGAGACATCCTTCAGGTAGAGGCCTCAAAACTTGGGAGTGTTGGCTTCCATCTAGTGGTGGATAGGAGAGACATATTTGGAGTGTTGGCTTCCATCCAGTGGTGGATAAGAAAGGCATATTGGGAGTGTTGGCTTCCAGCAAGTGGTGGCCTGCAAATGCGTAGGACTGGTGGCTTCTAGTAGGTGGTGGTCTGCAATGTTCATACAGGTAGTGGCATGGAGCAAGTAGCAGTTGATGTGGTTAAAAAGTAGTGGACTGGTGGTGGCCAGTCTTTGGTATCCCACAGTATGTAATTTTCTCTTATGTGTTAATATAACATCTCATTTCATTTCATTCATCTTCTTGTATCATGTATTGGAATGCGAGTGGCTCACTGGTTTGGTAAGGATTCATCCTAGCTGATGCCCATAATTAAATCAGTCAAGCGCTTTAAATACTGCTAAGGCGTGATATACTGTTCCATGTCCATTTCATTCATATTTCTTCTATATTAGTTGCTTGAGGAGGGTGCTTTTAAAACACCATTGTCATGTATGGATTCTTAGACTGATAAGCCCATATGTGGTTATGTTGTGTATCTGGGTATTAGCCTCATGTTAACTAGTATCTTCTTGATATTTTCTTCACTACATCCACCTTTTGATATTTGATTTATGTGGCATATTATTTGAATCAGCCCTCTTTACAGTGAATTGTCTCTTAACTGTCGGATGCTTTTGTATTGGGGTTTTGCATGCTGTTCCTACATTATTCTTATCTCTGTATCAGCTTTCTGAGGGTTTGGTTCCATTCAAATTAACTTCCTTGTTTTACAAGAGATAGCAGGAGAGCTTTTGGATTAACAACCCAAGTTATATTATGTGCTCCTTGCTATGCTAATATGTCCTAGGCACTAGTCTATAGCAACTCTAGGCTGTCTCTAGGAGTTACAACATCTTTCTGGCACCGTTGCCGGGGACGAATTCAAGAAAATCAATTTCCCTGGGCCTCGACAAATTGTTTTCACTCTCTAATCAGGTGAGCACAGAGAGTTGAAGAGTTGTATATCTCTCACCTTGGCAACTCCACTATTGTTTATTTGATAAATCTATTGGTAGTCCTGGCTCCTCGGAAGCCACATTTAAGGTCAGATACATCTAAATCAAAGATACCTTCTGTGTCTGACCCAGAGAAGATTATACATAGAAGAGGTTGGAAAGAAAGGCCATCAGCCTGTGCTGTAATTCCTGAGTTCTCCACAGAAGATTACCCATCCTCCTCTTCTCAAGAGTTCAAATAGAAAATCCTGACTCCAATGTGGGGGATACAGAATATTACTCAGACAACCCACTTAGGGGAAGTGTCAGAATTGAAGATCATCCACATCCTACCCCTAAAGCCAAAGAAGTAAAAGAAGTTACTGAGGTATCTGCTGTTAACCGCGAGCTATTTCCATCCACACCTCAGCCTGTTGTACAATATATTCCCATTGCTATACATACTCCACTTCCACCTCCTCCTCTTCCTCCAATTACTCATCAAACCATTGTACAACCCCTTCCTCCTCCAATTGCTAATGTTCCTTCTTTCTTGTTGAATAAATATGCTCCCTTGGCTTTACCCCAAGTGCTAAATGATATACCACAGGATTATTTGAAAATTATGCCTAGATTTAATGGAGAGAATGAAATTGATGCTCAGATAAAAAATTGAAGAAATGAGCAAAATAATTAAAAAGCTTTCTAAAAAACTGGGCGAACTTGAATTAGAGACCAAGAATGCAGCCTCTAAGAATTTTTATAATGCTCCAAACAAAGGCTACAATCCTCCATACAGGAAATCACCACTGTAGATATTGCCAAGGGAAGCAAAGGAGAAACAAGATCGGGTACCACACCCATTGTACCTGGAAGGTCCGGCGGATGATTCCACTGGAGATGCTGCCTATGAATTAGAAGATTAAAATCTTGCTTTTTCAAACAATGATGAAATGGAATGCCCATTACAAGAAGAAGAAGAAGAAGCAGAGGCTGATTATTATTGTAAACAATTTTCTGATTTCATGCAAGCACACTTCAACAGAAAATATCATCTCAGATCTTCCAGGAAGAGGACTCGGACTCAAGATCAAGAAGAAGAGTCATCCCAGAAGGAGGCACCTGCTCAGAAGGAGTCAACAATGAAGAAAGCCACAGACAAAGGTAAGAGTCCTCTAAACGAACCTCTGCAGTCTAATGATCGAGTTCCCTCTTCTTCCAATACAATTAGCCCTCTTAATGTCAAGTCTGTGTCAAAAGAAGTAAAATCCCCAACTGAAAATAAAGAGTCAAAAGAAGTTGTAACAGAAAAGCCCCCTCCTCCTTTCAATTTGCAAAAAGAACTTGAGAAGATCAAAATCCCAGTCCCCTTGACTGAACTGTTGAAACAACCAGCATATCAATCTCAAGTCACCTCTTTCATGCTTCCTCGAGAAGCAGCACTCACCCCAAATAATATCAAGCACTGGAAGGTATTTGAGGATGAAGAACAGATGACGGGATTCCTAGAAATAGAAGGTGAATTCTCCAACATGGAGATTGATGCTGATGAAAGAAATTTGACACCACTTGATAGTCAAAGAAAGGAGGAAGGAAATTCGGTGGAAGACTTTAATCCATGGAATGAAGAAATCAGACTGTTGGAGATTTTGTTGAATAAACATGATTCAGTACAGGAAAATAGTGAAGACTTCCTGGGTCTCAGAAGAGACTTAGGATTTCTGAGGAAAGAATTGGTGACTGAATCATCAAGCAAGACCATTGGGTCTTATGATTTCAAAAATGAAAATTCGGCTATGTTGACAGATATTGCAGAAGACAACCCATCCTTTGGAGTTGTTTCGGATACAGATGAGCTGTCGCAGAAGGAAGAAGGTGAGGCTATCATGCCCCATGGGAAGGAACTTGTTATTACTGTTAATGACAAGAAGGAGCTGATGTGTCTGATAGAAAAAGGGGAGACTGGAGGACAGAATTTTGGAACTACTACAGTGATGGGAAATCAAAGTTCCATTCTGATAGAAGAGGAGAGTGCAAAATCCGAAGAACCTGATCTGATTGCCAGAAGCAATCAAGAGGATGGAGGACAATTACTAAATATTGTCAAAGAAGAAGAAGAAGAATATGCTCAAACAAATGTGCAGCATATTGATGAAATGCTTGAGAATAAATGGCTGATTCGTTTGCCGAAAACCTTTAGAGAAGGGAATGAAATTGCAGACACTGAAGTGAAAGTGCCTGAAGCTGTGAAAGAAACAGGAGTAGATACTAGTTTGCAGAATTTAAATATGCTTACTAGTACACAAGGAGAAATGAATGATTATGTTACTGTAGTTAGAGAATTAAAAGGTAATTTACTTTTTAAAGATAAATCTGCAGATGATGAGCAGGAGAATGTTGCAGAGGGAGCTATCCTAAGAGATATTCAAGAAGTTTGGGAAGCAGCCACATTTTTAGCAAGAGAGGCAACATTGACAGTAATGTTCAAGACAGCAACAAGAAAGTGGAGAAAATTTGGCAAAGGAAAAACAAGAGCAGAATGTGAAAGCATAGCTGGAGGCAAGTTGCAGAACAAAATATGTAAACATAGAAGGGTACAGTTGAAGAATAATGCAACTAATGGACACCAGCAAAGCAGAGTATGGGACCCAGGAGGTAAAGATAGCCTGGTGCATTATATTGTACATTAGTTTTCTTTTGTTTCATCATTCTTTGAATAATGTGTGTGTGCTGATGAATTATAGAGTGAAAACTAGAGGTGCTGAAGGGCAGAATCCACTTAGAGCATGATCAGATGGTCTGCGTAGTTCTCGAAACGTCCAGGGACGAACGTGCCGTCCCCAGATGGAGCCGATGTTGACCATATCAGTCCCCTATTGAATTTTTGGCAATCAACCCCTTTAAACCATGTAAACCCCCTTGGGTTTTGCCTGTAATATCCGTTTTCCATATACAGCCCCCCTCCTTTCATTCTAAAAATCATTTCTCTGCTTATCGGGCCATTTTCTATCCGCAGATCGCATTTTAAAAGGCTAAAAATTCATATGTGAAAATGTATAAGGCCCCAGCCCCCTTAGGTTCTAGCCCCCTACATCATAACATCCACATGACCGAACTCCGAGACCAGGAGCCAAAGCCGATGGGCACTTATCAAATACACATTGGGCACATTCTGAACCGTTGATCCCTAATAGATCAGACGGTGTTCGTTTATCTTCATCGCGCCCGCAGTTTAATCGTCAGCCGTTAGATCAAACTGTAAGATCAACAGTCCACGGCTCATCACCCTTGTGGACCCCGCCCCGCCTTCACTGTTCGAAAAACGGCCTGATTTTTCCGCACCACCTTTGCTGGGCAGGCGGTATTCCTCCTCCGGCCAGCGATTCCATACGCTGCTTGCCAGGTGTCCCAGTGTACGATTTCAATACCACCCTCTCCCGCGCGTTAACGCTCGACTCAGGACACATAGCGGAATGAATGACAACCGTCAGATCCAAAGGCCCTTATCCGACGGTCATCACGCTTTGAAGTTGCACGGAGTTTAACACAAGGAAATCATCTCCCTGGCCCACCTTCTTATCGCCCTTTGGCACGATCTCCACCGTCAATTCCCGCCGAGATCCGATGGCCTTCATTAATCTGCATGCCCCCTTGTTGACTTGGTCTTCCCCCACGTCATTCATCCCACAAAGTCCGTCGTACGTCCACCTCCGCGTTGCAAACTCCACGTGTCCATCGCATTCTTCTCTCCATCGTTCATATATTCTATTCCTACGTTATACGTTAATTCTTTACATTTTAGTTCCGGTCAGCTTGTCTGCCATTCCTCCGCTGCATTCTTTCCGTCGCCCTGCATGGTTTCTTCTCGCCATGTCCGCACTACCATCACGACCCTCACTCCCCATGTCTGGTTTCCTTTAACAAATTTGTGGGTTTTGCAGGTTTATGGCAATGGAGAACTATCAGAATTCACAGCCACCATTACAGAAGCCGAGTATGCTCTAGAGGACCAATTATCAAATGCAGAATTATGGAACAAGGATCCGTGAATATATGATGACATGACATCCATTAAAGAGATCGGGTTTAAATCTATTAAAACCTACAGGATCATTTAAATGCACAGGTTGAACAGATGAAGAATTAAAGGCGCAGATAGAGAATATCAGTGAGGAGCAAAGGATTAAAGAAGTGCATTTAAGGACTTTGGGGCTTTAACAAAACCTTTTGAAGGCAAAGTACCAGATCGAAGACCCTGCAGATCACTAGAAAGATCTTTTCACAGAAAACAATGTCCTCAGGGTTTATTTCAGCCGAGTTTTCTTCAGGAAAGTACAGAATGTTCATGAAGATTTACCCCTCCGTCATGTTCCAGAAGAGATTTTCTCCCCAGTGCATTTATTTCTGAAGGCAGGTCACAAAGTACAGATAATATTACCTAGTCATTCAGCAGTATGGGCGCGAATGTTTTCCGCCATTTCATTCAAATTAAGAAAATTAAATGCTCTCACCCACCTCATTTTCTAGAGTTTTCTATCTCTTCTATAAGAACCCAGAAATAAGACATTGTAAGGGTTCCAGATTTCTATCAGCAAATTATGCAGTGAAAATTTCTTGTATACATCTTGTAAAACTTTTGTATGAAGGCTCAGAGCCCATAGGGTCTCAGTGAGGAGGAGTTATATCTGTAACGAGGATTCTGGTCTTTGGTATCCCACAGTATGTAATTTTCTCTTATGTGTTAATATAACATCTCATTTCATTTCATTCATCTTCTTGTATCATGTACTAGAATGCGAGTGGCTCACTGGTTTGGTAAGGATTCATCCTAGCTGATGCCCATACTTAAATCAGTTAAGCGCTTTAAATATGGCTCAGGAATGATATATTGTTCCATGTTCATTTCATTCATATTTCTGCTATATTAGTTGCTTGAGGAGGGTGCTTTTAAAACGCCATTGTCATGTATGGATTCTTAGATTGATAAGCCCATATGTGGTTCTGTTGTGTATCTGGGTATCAGCCTCATGTTAACTAGTATCTTCTTGATATTTTCTTCACTGCATCCACCTTCTGATATTTGATTTATGTGGCATATTATTTGAATCGGCCCTCTTTACAGTGAATTGTCTCTTAACTTTCTGATGGTTTTGTATTGGGGTTTTGCATGCTGTTCCTACATTATTCTTATCTCTGTATCAGCTTTCTGAGGGTTTGGTTCCATTCAAATTAACTTCCTTGTTTTACAAGAGATAGCAGGAGAGCTTTTGGATTGACAACCCAAGTTATATTATGTGCTCCTTGCTATGCTAAGATGTCCTAGGCACTGGTCTATAGCAACTCTAGGCTGTCTCTAGGAGTTACAACAGGAGACATGGGAGATTTGAGTGAGGATCCAACCATAGTGAACTAGCATGATGAGTATGATCATGAGGAGCAACATGACAAACATAATGTGCAAAATGGACCATTCCTAGAGAGTTGGTCAAAGGCTCAAGTTGAAGATGTGGTCGTTGGGCATCGGGTGCAAACAGATATAGAGACAGTCAGCACGGCACTAGAATTTCCAGTAGAAGACTTTCGAGAAAGGATCAAGCATTTCAAGACAGATCTTATGTTGTTGAAGCAGAAAGTCTGGACAGTGCGAGACATTGCCTTACAGGAGAACAGAAAAATTGAGGAACTCATAGGGGTATTTGCCGAATCAAAGACCAAGTTGTCTAGTGTTGAAGAACGACTCAAATCCCTCATAAGACAACAAGAGGAGTACGATTGGGAGTTCCAGAGCAGCCCTCTACAGGAGTACATAGATAAGTCTTGCAACACTACCAACAACCCACCTTTATACATTGGGAAGAGCAGGGAAGAGTTCTCCAACTGCATCATGTTGGGTAACCAAGTAGAGCAGCATGAATCGAGCATCGAACAACATCAACATAGTAGATTTGCAGATATTCATCCCTCCCTATGGATTGGCGAGAGATTATGAGTTGGTATTCTATCGATAGGTTGATTCTTTGGAGGATGCTCATAGTCAAGGGCATATTGCAGCTTGGGCCCTTTTGTACGGGCAGTGATGGAGGGCTGAAATGGGACCATAACCCACAGGTCCCAAGATTTAGGTGGCATTGGGATCCGAGAGAATCCATTGGGGAAAGAATTGTTTGGGATCCAGGTAAATCTATTGAGGGGAGGATTGGTCGGAGGATTGTTTGGGATCCAAGTATTGGAGGATCCATTCAGGACCATTCAACATGGAGGGCGCATCGAATTGTATGGGATCCTAGTATCAATGTACAAATGCTTCTGTTGTGGATAGAAGTGGATCGCTTGAGGACAAGCAATCTTTGGGCGGGAGGATTTGTAATATTCCCTTTCTTAATCCAGTCAAAGTGGATAGAATCAATCCATGGTACTTACCGTGGTATTTTCCCATGGTATCGACCCATGGTATTTATTGTTGGTATTGACCCATGGTATTTCTGGTTGGTATTGACCCATCAAGCCTATAAAAGGGGAGAGAAGCTAGGTATTTAGAGCATTTTGGATTATCTATCTTATTGTGTTTGGGTTGAGAACCTGGCCTGGCCAGTTCTAGCATTGATCCCAGAACGAAAACCCCGTGGTGATGTTTATGTGGTGAATCCATCCAGGATTCACAAGTGGGCTTCAATTTCTTATATTTGTCATTGTCAAGTAGCTATGCATGCCATTTGCAGGATTTTATGGTCTGGGCATGTATTTTACTTCCAGTGAATAATAATATAAATAAATGGTTGCATTTCTTGTGTTCTGGTTCTTGATGAAAGATTATATTAAATGAGAACACTAAGATGTTTTAGATCTATGAATTTTTTTTATTGTTTGGAATCTTACAACAATTCATCAACAATGGTCAATCGTTGCCAAAATTTGACATACCTAATCTGGTTGTTGAGTGCTTTCTAACACCAACCGTAGTCAACATTAGTTCCATGGCAAGGCATGTTCATCATGGGAATCATGGTCAATCATAATCATCTATATGTAAGAAACCATAAATAATAGTCAATTGTACTCAACCACATTAGCAAATTTTCAACTATATTCATGTATGATTGCCATGTTAATAGTATTCAACCATGGGAAATATGGTTGAACATGGTTAGCCATACAAATTCCATTTAAGGAATATGCCTATCACTTTATTCTAATTTTGACACTAGAACCTCTACTTGTGAATTTTTGGGTTTATATTGTTCGAGCACATTTATTTGAAAAAAAAGAACTTGATTGAGAAAAACTACCTAAAATTTTGGAAATCATATTGCATTTTCTAACTTGTAATTGGGAAAAAGTAAATTATCAAGAAGAATACCCTCCTTCATAAATGGTTGTTATCAACTCATAAATCATTCTTTAGCATAATAGATGACATGGAAAATTTCCAAAAACTTTGGGTAGACTATAAAGTCTAGTATACCTTGCCTTACCAAAAAAAAAAAATCTTCAATGACATATACCCAAAGAGCTTCCAAAACAAAAGTGATCGACCAAATAAATGTTTTAACGAAGAAATACCATGGTAGTTAAACAAATATAACATTATGATAGTGATTTCATTTGATAAAACTAAATTCACGTAACTCATATGCTTCACCTCTGGCTTATTTTAAAGCATGCTTGTAATTAAAATCCATTCTCCAACAACAATCATATAAAATTTAAAAGACGCACGTAGTTAATATATTTGAGAATAAAAAGTATAAGTTTTATATACTAATTTCTCCATTTTTTTTTGTCATTTGCAATATTTATAAATCGTATTCATGCCCGAAGAAATTTTTTAGGGTTATATTCATGATAATTTGTTAATTTTCATGGATATTTCACTTGAAAATTAGTCAATAAATATGATATAAATAGACTAAAATATAAAATATATACAATGAGAGTTGATTTTCTTTGAATATTTATGAAGTTATTAATTATTAATTATGCATGCAATAAATAAATGTGAAAAATAGAGAATAGTGAAATATAACAGATATAAATTATAATGAACACTAAGATGTGATTTCGAAAACACTTTAAGGAGAAAATCTTACTAGAAGTTGAGGCTTGCTAACTCTTTCTTTTTTATTGGAGTGGAAATGATCCAAATACAAAGGAGTATACACTCTCTATGGAGTTTCATGACTCTCTCTCTCTCTCTCTCTCTCTCTCTCTATATATATATATATATATATATATATATATATATATATATATCCGATCTTAGCTATTTTGGGCTAATATGGAACAAAAACTGCACCTGAATAGAGTGGAACCATTTTCTTTGTAGTGGCCAAGTTCTAACATAGCTCGATAGCCAACTAGAGATTAAACATAATCCATTCAACCCTCAACATCAGTTACAACTCGATCTTTCTATAGTCTTATTATCATTTCCATGTCACTAGCCCCTTTTCCATCACTAACAAGGGTTGACATGGCATTTTTTCGAATTATGGTGCTCAATTATGATAAGCCTACTTTGGGAAGCATAACTTTTGCACCTGAACTCTGATTCATTTTTTTCTTGGATTATTGGATTTTTTTTTAACTAGCACTAAAATAAATGTTTTTAGAGTGAATTCTTTAAACTACATACTACCAATAAAACTAGTCATACAAACCAATTTTTATAAATTTTTCATCCTAAAAATATTAAATAGATAACAAATAATACAATGATCTAGTTCAAATGACATATAAAGATAATAAAAAATTATAAATTATCATACAACAAAATATGATAAAAGCAAATAACTTCAAATATTCACAATTTATAACATTTAAATGAACTTTTCATCCTCTACAATTTGATTTTGTCCCAAGTCCACTAAAATTTGGCATCTGAACAATCTAATAGAATTCTATACAAATAAGAATTGTTTCATGAAGGAAATCCTTGTGACTTTTTTTTTTTCTTTGGTTAGTTGGAGTTTCCAATTATGGCCTAATGTTGGATTAGTCTTGTTTATCGAGGATACAAATTTGTCTGGAAAGTTAATTTTTGCCGGAATCTGGCAATTTTTTTTTCAAAAAATATGATCATAGGATTGTTTGAATGGTTTTTTTTATGGTGGAAATGGATTCAGCACCATTGGAATCCTTGGGAACAAAAATTCTTAAGTTGGATAATTATAACCCATATTTCCCAAAATTTTGACTAGATTTTGGCAAAAAATGTACAGAAATATAACCCATATTTCTCAAAATTTCTACTAGATTTTGACAAAAAATATACTGAAATTTCGACTATTTTCAAGGCAAATTTGTAGCCTCTTTAGACAACTATGTGGGGTTTGGGCTACATAACTCCTTCAGCTCATCTATTTATGGGTTGCACAAAAATCACATTTTTAGATATAACAATTCATATTTTTCAAAGGGATATTGGATTAGATGTAATAATGGATGTTATTAGTTAGAATTTTATATCAATTTTATAATGTTTTGTAAGTTTTTTTATTTGGTGAAATAATATATATTATAAAATTAATAATTATAATTATTTATAATTAATAATTAAACAGTTTAGATTTGTCTTAACTTTGGATCCATCTAGTATTAATAAATCAAAACTATTTTTCCTTACATCTAAAATAACAAATTTAAATTTAATTAATTATTTAAGCATTTTTAAAAAATATTTTAATTAATAATAAAAATATTAAATTTGTAAAATCTTTATAGCTACGATTCATTAATGAATAATCAAATACAATTCACTAAACAAATTTCTTATGAACCTAAATAGCGAATAGCTTATCTTCTTTGAGGAAGACAATTTCAAATCTTAGAAAGCTATTAATTTTATAATGCTCCATCCTCTTCTAGAAGCTAAAGTCTCAATCTCAAGCTATGTATAAATTTTATCCAAAATTCCTTTGTCCGAGCCAATCTATCATATGGGCAAACTCATAGGCTTTTTTTTGCACGAAGGATTCCACTTATCCACCAATAGTTCAACACCGAACTTCGACTCAAAGAATTTCGTTCCTTCAATAAACATCAGAATATCGACACGAATGTCGATTTATCCAAGGGCACACAGAATCAAATGAGAACCCAGTTATAGGGCATATATCACACATCCTTATACACTCTTTCCTTCCTAACTACACAGGCAGACTCTTAACTCAATTTACAGAGTCCTGCGCATACAAGGAAGTCGAGGCATTTTACACAGGAACTTAACCAATGAATGCACAAATACACAAGGCATTCTCCACACAGAGTCAAACACTAAATGCAGTGTCTTATTGAGACAAATTCCTCATTAAAGTTGGACGCAGTTATTCGCTATCTTTCATCAGTTTGA